>OY735214.1:19304206-19341650 GCA_963457665.1 Thysanoteuthis rhombus | reverse complement strand
CTTCCTACTTTTTTCTTATTTTTCTCTTCTGACCAAGTGATATGCATATCCTGTGACTTGCTCATAATTCATTGGTCAGTGCATTTCAATACGTGTAAATTCTTCAATATCATTGGCTTGGGTAACTTGTTCACAATTCATTGGTCAGTGCGTTTCATGCTTGTAAATTCTTCATTATCCAAATGGCATGAGCTTTTCTTTTTTCTCATTTCAAATTAAAAGACAAGATAAAATAAAAAGCTGCAGCAGTAGTAGCAAAGTGAAAATGGAATTAAAAGACGATGGAAAAATTTTTAATTTAACCGAGGGAAGAAATATTGATCATCGTGGAAGGTAATCACCAACCCAGATTAATTGTCTTGCAGAAGATGTACTCAAAACCGTTCATTGCCGTATAGGCAAACAGAGTATTGATTTCTTCAGGGATTAACAATTAACTCGGATTTTTTGAATTCCACGATTTGTATTCAAAAATTGTGCATTCACAAAGCAAATACACACACATACACACACACGAGTGAATACATGGAGAAATGAGGAAGAGTGGAAGAGAGTCATAGAGATAACGAGTGAGAGGAATGAATATAGAGTGAGAGGAATGAATGAAAGAGAGAGAGAGAAAGAGAAAGAGAGGGGAAGGGATTAAAGAGTGATAACAAAGGTAGGAGAAAGGAAGAGAGATAGAGGAATTGGAGATAGGAAGAGAAAGGGATAAAACGAAAGAGGAAAATATAAAAAGAAAGGAAGAGAAAGAGTGAGAGTGAGAGAAAAAGAAAGAGAGATTGGAGGTGTGTATGAAAGAGAAAGAGGGAAAGAGAGAGAAAGAGTGAGAGAAAAACAGAGGGAGATTAAAAGTGAGCATGAAAGAGAAAGAGGGAAAGAGAGAGAAAAAGAGTGAGAGAAAAATGGACAGAGATTAAAGGTGTGCATGAATGAGAAAGAGGGAGAGAAAGAGAGAGAGAGAGAAAGATTCATCAAGAGAATGAAAGTCAAGAGAAAAGGAAGAAGAGTTGGGAAAATTAAAAAGTTGAAGAGTTAAGAGAAACAATGAAGAGGAAGAACGGAGAAAGAAATGAAGAGAGAAAAAGAAAAAGAGAGAGAGAGAGAGAAGTATAATAAAGAAAACGAGAGAGAGAAAGGGGGTTGGGTGGAAGGAGAAAATATTGATTTTTAGACTAGAACCATTAAGCTATAGCATTTGTTTTCTAGAAGTTATGCCTAAAGTTGTGCATTCATGAGAAAATAGGCAGATGCTAAGTGGGGTCTGCACCCACAGTAAAATGACTCATTATCACAAAACATTGGACAGATCTTGTCCCGCCCAAAGGTAACAGCTCTGTGGTTAAGGAGTTGGTCTCTTAGCAAAGATCATCACAAAGTTTACGGTTCAAACTAAAACATCCCTACCCAACTTCTAAGCCCATCCCGGGGGTGGATGAGTAGTTGAAGATCAGTGGGAAAAAAATTCTAGATTAATTTCACAAAAATTTCAAACTGACTCAAAAAAATTTGAGGTGACTGAAAAAAATTTTAATTGGCATAAAAAAATGTTTTTTCACCCGAATGATAATCCCACCCAGTTTAATTCTAATTTTCTCTCTCTCTTTCTTCTTGCAAGCTGTTGGTCAGTGTAATACTTGTAAAATCTTGTGATAATGACTCCAAGTTATAATTAGTCATATTGGATAATGATTCTTAAAGTATTCATATTGGAATAGCAGATGCGACTTCAAGCCTATCAAATGCATTTCCGCCTTGGGCAAGTTTTCCAATACTCCAGATTATCAGTACATTGATATGCTTGTAAAATCTGCTGTGCTGTGCCATGAATATATCAATATCGGTCTGATCAGTCCAGAGTTACAAATTTGAACTGAGCTGCTATTTAGATGTTCGTTGCTTCTTACATTGGCTAAGGAAATTAGTCTTAACTATAAACAGAAAAGAAATTAAGAAAGAGAAAGAAGAAAGAGAAAAAAGAGGGTGAGAAAGAAAGAGTGAAGATGGAGAGTGAGAGAGGAGATGAGTTTTTGTGTGTGTGTTGTGTGTATTCATAAATTGAATAAAGGGAAATTAGTTCCGAGGCTAGTCTGTTTCAGTGACTGTTTCCATTCCACTTGAAGAACATTAAGCAGTCACTGGCTTAAGCAGCAATTACACACACAACACACTTTATAGGACAGCGGTCTTTTTCTTGTCTCTTTTTTTTCTCTCCTCCTCTCTTACCCTTTCTCACCACCCCAGCTCCCACCATTGACTAAATTCTAACCCCTCCAGATGCCACCCACCAAACTCATTCACTGAATGTTTATTACCGAGTCTCCCCCTTTTCTCTAACTCCTCCTTCCCCTCCTCCTAACCTCTCCAACCAAATACACACAAAATAAAATACACACACACATACACACAAACTATATCCCCACCCCCAACTCCTAAACACAAATACACACACAAACCCATACACAACACCTAACACCGTTGTCACACAACAGCAGCAGTAACTGCAGGACTCTACAACTGAGAACATCTCACCAGCAGACTCCAGTGGATTTAACAATACAGGTTAGTTGAATCCGAAATTTTTAAATGCTTCTTAATTGTGTTTTTTAAAGATGGTCCTCTAAATGTCTCGTAACAACCTGACAAAGTAAGTAAGAATAAGTAAAGCCAAAGAGATTTCACAAAGAGAAAACAAAACAAAAAAAAAAAAAGTTACAGGTACCTGATATCTTTTTTGTTGTTGTTTTGTTTTGTTGTTGTTATTTCTTATTCTTTCTTTTTCTTACACAAGTCGACAACAGCGGCAAAGTCAGCACTGGTAATGCCGACACGAATGTTTTTCTCCGAAAAATGTATACAAACATATAAGCGTTATCATAGTTTGTGGATTTTCATGAGCAGCATTCTTGAACAGTTTGTATTGTCAGAGTATTAAAAAGTACAATGAGTAGTTGAAGACTTTGGTAAAGCGGATAATTAATTGGAGGATTTGAAAGAAAATTTTATCATATGATTCAGTTTTTCACTTGCAATTAGAGGAAGTCATTCTTCTCCAAAATTTTTTAAGAGGATTAAAAGAAAAAAAAAAAAAAAAAGAAAGAAAAAACACCAAATCTTCATAAATTCCCAAAGTCTGCAAGCTCTCCTACACTGGATACTTGTTATTAAATTTTTGTGAATTGTTCCAAGCAGGAAAGTCTACAAACTGAAAAGTCATTAATTCTGATGGATGTCACCAACTGGGTACATGTGTGCGTATACACACACACATGTCACTGATTAGGTACATGTGTATATATAGAGACTATGTATTTTATTTGATATAAGGCTGGATCTGAGCATTTGCTTGTATTTTGTGTATTTGCATGATATGTTTCATGCATACATATAAGAATGTGTGCCTATATATCTATATTTATATATATATATATATATATATACATATATATATATATATATATATGTACATATATATTGATGTATATATATATATATATATATATATATATATATATATATATATTTATATTTGTCTGTGTATATGTGTTAAATTTTTGTGTACATAAATGCATGTGAATTTTTTTGCGTGTGTATATATGAGGCATGCATGTGTGCATGAGTGTATACATACATATATTTATATATATAATATATATATATATATATATATATATATATATATATATATATATATATATATATATATATATATATATATATATATATATATATATATATATATATATATATATATATATATATATATATATATATATATATATATACATGCACATACATATATATGTGGGTGTGTGTATAAGTTATTTCAATGTGGTTGAGCATTAACTAATCTGAATACCTCAACTTAGAAAAAGCTCATCTTTCCACCGTCTTATATGAGTATGAATGATATTGCTTTTATGTTTAAGTCAAACTACTCTAAGCACTAGAGATTTTGATCTCTACGGATGTAAATATACAAGTCAATATTATTGACATTTGACTGTCACAGGTTTTCAAAGGAGGAAATGTTCTTTGATATTAACACCTCTGCACTATTTCTTTATACATATATATATATATATATATATACATACATATGTTTATATAGGTATGAATGCATATATATGATAGTTAAAAAGACAAAACTCGGAAAATAATAATAAAATTGTAATGAGAAGCAGTACTGATCACTCCTTGAATACCACTTTCATGATAATGACCAATGATGGTTGAAAGATTTCAAACCACCAACTTTGGAATGTTTTTAAGAAATGAAAGGTTTCGAGGCAAACTAGAGAAATTAACCAAAAAATTAAATAGACAGAGTTTGTCTGTTATTTTCAACGTTTTTTGTGTGCATTTGTATATGCATACTCTAATCTGTATGTAACGAAGTTGTATATGAGAGGTATATGTTTTTAAATTATGTGTGAAACAAACTTAATATACACGTGCATAAAAATTTCTCAGGAATTTCAGATTGTTAAATCATACAGGTGTTTGAATATGCCTGTAGATATCACCATAAGTCTATTTCTCTGTATATGTACATATACGTATACATACAGATATGTATACATATAGATATGTATACATTATTACATGAAATGTGTGTGTGTGTGCATTTTCAGTGTGTGTGTGTGTGTGCGTTTGTGCAAATAAATGTATGCAGTAATTGTAAAACCTGTGTCCATATGATGTCAAATATATGTGTCTAAGTGTGTGTGTGTGTGTTTGTGTGTGTGTGCATGTGCGTGAGTGTGTATATCCATGTATATATATATCGAATATATATATATATATATATATATATATATATATATATATATATATATATATATATATATATATATATATATATGATGTGTGTGTACACACCTATGGAAGGAATTAGCAAAGCTTAAAGATTTTTAATTGGATAAAAAAAAAGAATATCCATATAGATATATATATATATATATATATACATATATGTATGTGTGTGTGCGTGTATAATGAAAGGCATTCACATTTATGAATTAGTATGGTTCAGCACTGAAACATATTCATTTGAGCTGTAACCTTTAGACAATTGTTTTTTCTATCTTTTATACAGACATAAATGTCTCAAGTATAAAAGGAAAAATTAATAGTTATAATCCATTGGAGGTTTTTGCCAATATCTTCATTTTCTCCAAGGAAATTTTCTTGAAATTTTTTATTTTCTTAACTTATCTAAAAACCTAACTTTTGAAATTCTAAATTTTTGGGTTTTTCCAATATAATTGTTTTTCTATATTTTTTTAAAAAACTTTTCATTATCTGTAAGGCATTTATATTCCTTATCTGTGAGCCAATCATATTGCTATTCCCACTTCCTATCAGGTAGAAATCAGCAGGGTAGACAACAAATTTGAAAGAAATGTTAAATAGTGGATCCTCCAGTAACATATTCCTTAATAGCATTAAGAAGTTTTTAGTAAGGGTTAGGGTTAGTGTTCTTAAGGTGAGGATCAGGCTAAACCTAACCTTAACTCTAAACCTAACCCTAACCATGCGGAAGGGTAAAGCACCTGCCTCTAAAGAGACAACTCTCATTGGAGTATAAACAGCTGGCGATGAAATCCAAGTTTCTTTAATATGCCTCAGCTCAGTGATCCTTCTAAGTGTCAAGTCATGTTATTCTTGCAAGTTTTTCTGACCACCTCCATAGCAGGATGCAAGTCAATCGAAGAGATACCTCTATCAAAATTACATAGCTTAGAATGTACTCAATTAGCTGCTGAATGCACATGGAAATTTGTCTACAGGAAGAGTTTTTCCCACTCTTTGTTCATACTGGAAATCAAACTCAGGACCTTCTGCATGTGAAGCGAATGTGCAAACCATTTCACTATTCGAGTGGAAAGCCATAACCTCAAACCTACCATAATCAAATAGTAGTCCCAAGTCTCACAGAATATGAGTGTTGAGTAGATAATGTGCCTTTTTTGTTAAACTCCAGTACAAAGTCTGGAGTGGACTTTATTTTCCTACCATAGATAAAACAACAAAAACCACAGGAATAATCTTCATGAAAATGAGGGGTGTAAACCAGTACGTAAAATCCTCATTTCCTTATCATGATTTGAAGTCATGATAAACCAATTGCTAGAAGACTGTCATACTGATTTAGCTAAATTTACAAGTTTTACTAAATAATGATAATTTATCATACAAATACGCATGAGCTTATTTCATTCTAATAAATAAATATATTTTTAAAAAGCTATACATCTAAAGTAAAATTATATATATATATGCAATACAAAAGTTGCGGTAATAATTTTCTGTCAGAATAGAAGTTGGAGTGGGGTTTGACCCTACAGCAGCCAGTCTTGTTTCCTTAACATGTGGTTCAAATGATGATATGCTATTGAATTCTTTTTTTAATTTTTAGAGCAAGAGAAAGGGAAGTTATGGTTGGGGAAACAACTGTAAAGATGATAAAAATTGATTTTATGTATATTTACCATCCTAGCTGCAGTTTGTCACAATTGAAAACAAAAGTAATTCCTATAAACAAATTAAACGTTCGACCTATTTCATAATTTTTTTGTTACAGTGAAGTAGGTTTTGTGAGAGAGAGAGAGAAAAAGCAATTGAAAGTTTGATAGGAAATGATAGAGCAATAGAGAGAGAGTGAATAAACTGGAAGATACACAAAAGAAAGGGAGGGAAAAAGCTATAAAAAAAATAGATTGATAGTTAGGAATAGGAAAAAGAAGGAAAGTGAAAGTGAAAGTGAAAGTTTGTAGAATACAATCAGAAGGGAGAGCAAGAACAAAGTGAAAGTTAAAAACATTAAGAGAAAGAAGAAACAGGTCTTATTGGTCACTCGATAGAAACTGTTGCCTTATTAACGTCTTTTGGTGGCATGCTGTGTTTTGGGTGATCAATTAAACAATTGGAAAAAGGGGTGATCAAGAGATGTTGCCACTCTCTCCTTCTGTTGGATCATTATAAAGTCCAATTTTTTTCTAAAACAAATATGAACATTGATGAACAAAAGCAAAGAAACCATTCTAACATACACTTGCTTTGCGAATTGATCCCCTGTCTGAAAACTTATTTTGGAAAAGAATTGAAAAAAATGTTTTTTTGAAGCATAATAAGGAGTGAATGTTGAAATTTTCAATCCTCTAGTTCTAGTTCAAGACAGACCAACTCAACTGAAGATGTTGACAGTTTTGGTTGATAGTTTCTTACAGACCAATAGAAAGAAAGAGAGAAAGGCAATGGAATATGAGGTGATAGATAGATTGAAATATACAAGATAGAAAGAGATGGAGTAAAAGAGGAAAAAATAGAAACAAACATAGTGAAACTTGGGTTCATTGTTGAAAAGTTTGCATTTTTGTCAATCTACACTGAGAATAATTATTTTTGGTAAAAATGAAAGTAGAATTTCATTAAGTGCGTGTTCTCCTTAACATTACCTGATGTTGCTTTATTGAAACTAAATGAATTCCATTATTTCCCAAATGAATTTTCATACAACACTTAGAATTTAAAAGAAAAAAAATGACTTTCACTTTCACTTTGCTAATGAAACATTTTAATATATTACTATAAATTAAATAAATTTTATGTATACACACATATACGTACACATATATACATATACACATTTACACATTTATATAACCATTCACATAAGTGTGTATGAGCATACATATATAAATATATATATATATATATATATATATATATATATATATATACGTATGTATATTGTCTAGAAAGCTTTACAGCTTTCAACACTAAACATTAAAAACTTTTGACATATATATAGTTTACAAAGCTTATATATATGGAAAAAATCAATTAGTCTGTAAGCATTTTTTTTTTCAAAATATATTATTTTTCAACATAATCTCCTTTCTTGTTAATGCACTTAATTCAGTATTGAATTTTAATCTCATAGATCAAACATTATTCATCAAAATTAAAGATCAAAACTCAGCTAATAACTTGTCAGGGTAAAGACTTATTGATATACCCTCATACAAGTTAATATATTTATACATAAATATAATGTACATATGTGTGCGCCTAAGTGTGTGTGTGTATGTGTGAATGTATGCGCATAAATAAATGTGAATATATTTTGTGTGAATTTGATGGAGGAATTAATTTTCGCACACACATAGGGGTAAATAGAATGTACATGTGTGGGCATTTTCATAACTATATATGTTTAAGTATACATATTTTCATACATACACATATTTATATACAAACAATATATGTGCACATTTATATATCAATATATCTGTATCTACATGCATATACAAATCCATTTCCTTATGTGCGTGTGTATGTGTGAGCAAGCATACACACACTTACAAACATACACATGCATGTATAAATATGTATATATATGCATGTATATATATATATATATATATATATATATATATATGTATTGGGAAACAGCTTATATATGTACATTTGGATTTTATGCATATATATACATATATGTATGTGTATGTAAATATTCTCCACATGCAAATAGACATGAAAATATTTATGTACACACACTCACACTTGTGAAGCTGAGCCTATAAGTATATCTTGTCTCTAAAGCTCAAAAGATGTTGGATAATTCTTATAAAGTGGTAGCAATCCTGATGAGTGTCAGGTGTCTTTAAAGTATGTGTTCAGGTTTATCTTTTACAATGACTTTGAGCCAACCTCTTCTTTGGTCTTTATTAGTAATTGATTTTTTCTCCACAATGTCTTGCTGTTAGCAGATTACAAGAAAGAACGCTTTGTTCTTTTTTTCCACTATTTTCAAAGAAAACTTGTGCCACTGAAAAAAGAAAAGAAAATTAAAGACTCTTTATCTTTTTCCTCTCTTATGTCTTTATAAAAATGGTCTTGTAGACTTTTGTCAAGTCTTTCAATTTCTGCTTAATATCTTTTGTGAATAAATCTACTCAATAAAGAATTATAAAAGGAGAAAATGACAACACATACATACATACATACATACATACATACATACATACATACATATATGACCCTAAAATGAATTATATTGACGCATTACAATTTGAACTTCAATGATGATATATATTCAGATGTGCAACATAAGCAGATATTTAATTTCTCTGTCTCATGTCCCATCAAAGAGTATATTACAAGCTTTAACCTTTGCATAATGTGGGTAATGTTGGTTCATAACCACTAAGGATCCTTACTGTAAATCTCTGAGTTCTTCAATGCAAAATATCATATATGTAGCTATATATATGTGTGTATATATGTATCTGTGTTTTTCTGTTTACCAAGAAGAGTTCGCATAAACAATTCTTTATGCCAGCACTAGTTGAAAAAAATAGTATTCAATGATTTATTATTTTTCAGCAAGAAATAGCTAAACATACACATATCACTCACCTCTGTTGTACCAGAACTTGGAAAATCCACTCTAATAATATGGGAAAAATGCGATTACTGACATTTGAATTGATAGTTAGATTACTAAAGTTTAATCACTGAGACCTCAAATAAGTCTTTCTTCATCTCAACCATTTAACGTATATTGATATAATTGTAAAATCTTTCAAGTTCAAGGTAGAGTTCATCTATCAGTAGTAATTTTCCTTTTCATGAAAGGGCTTCTTTTTGGGGGGCCAAGAAAGGTTAGTCTATAATTATACTTGTAAAATCTACAGAAGGCAAGTGATAAAGATTCATTTCATATGGACACATAGGTTTTCTATTAGTTTTTCATCCAAATTAGTTTCACTTTTTCTCAACCCTTTCAAGACTAACATGATGAGTTGCTTAATGCCAGAATTAAAATACCCTAGTATACTAAAAGAGATCTACAGGTCATATATGTAATAGCAGTTACAGAAACCTTAGGATATATCCAATACAGAAGTCTTGAAAGGCTTAAAAAGGGTCCTTTACATTTTTTTTTTTATTACAGCAAGATGATGAAATTATATTCAAGATGAATAGGACCATTTCATTTTAGAAAATAATCAGTTTCCTTCTCAGACTATGATTCTATTTATTTTTTTATTTTTTCTGCAGAGTCACCACATACTAGTAAAATCCACAGAATACAGCATTTATATTTTAGGTTTATCATGGAGACTTCTTCAGGGTTAACACCCTGTGCATATGAATAAAAGAACTTACTTATTTGGTCAAGCTCTTCTTTGATTGAGACAGATTTAAAAAAAAACAACAAATCTACTCATAATAAATCGAAGTTATATGATGATTATTCTATGCAAAACTATAATTTGTTAATCTATGGTGATAAACTTGATATAGATTGTAGAGGACTCCTTACTCTCTTTATTAGCAAACTCTTGTCCAATTTGGAGGCTGGAGTTGACTTTGTTTTCCAATCATAACCCAAACAAGAACATGGAAACACAAGAATAATCCTCACACTATTTAAAGGAATAAAACTTTCACTGTTTGTCTGCCCCACCATGTTAGACCAAACCAATACACAAAATCAACATTTCCCCACTGCTATCAGTAGGTGGCTCTCTTACTGACTGAGCTAAACTGACAAGTCTTAAATATCTACAAAAATTTGTTATAATTTTTTTATTTATTATGTATACAATGCAAAAGTTGCAATAATAGAATAAAAGTTGGAATTGAGTTTGACCCTCTAGTGGCAAGGCTTGTAAACATCATGTTTCTCAAACTATGTAAATTTTTTGATGAATGAGATGCTGTAAATTAAAATGAATTCCCCAAAATTTCATATGAATATATCATGGCTCTTTTGGTTAATATCAAGTGATTGTTTCTTGCGAGCAAGTTCTATGAGCAGACTCTTATATAAATCTTTGATAGAATACACAATTTTTCTTTTCATCTATACTTCAAATATTTAAGATCTTTTGTTTGCATATTTAAGGTTAAATGTTCTTCCAGAGAAACCAGAAACTAAGAAAGACAGAGAACGGGAGGAATTTTCATGCCTCTTAGTTATTTCTGGTAGTCCTTTTGCTGTTTATTATAATCTAGAGAAGCTGACTAAGAGATATATAGTCGGATACATCCCTGTGGGTGACTTTTGATACAAGAAATAATCATTGGGTCTGACGGGATTGATCTTAATCTCTGGAAAATTTCTTCTCTTACCCTAAGCCCTGGGCTGTACTTGAGGTAGTACAAACATTGCAGCTGCAAAAGGCTCCATAATTTTACACAGCTCCCCCACCTAAAATATGCCTTGAAAAGTATTTTGATGTTTTTTATTTTTTGCAGGTAAAAAATAAAGTGTCTTGGCTGAAAACTTTTGAGAATTTATTATGTTACATATTAGTAGAGCATTGAATCATGAAGGACATTACAATAAGTTGGATATAATTTTAGGAATGCCATATATATTTGAATATAAGTCAATTATGAGTATGACAAGATGAAATCAGAGAAGAAAAGCCAAGTAAATCAGATGACTTGAGTATGTTGAACCAAAAATCATCAAGACATTTGATGAATTCTCCTTTTTGACAACAATCAAAACAAAAAAAAAATCTCTGTAAATGTAATCTTTATTTATTCAAAAAATATAATTTTTATTCATCCAAAAAATAGCAAAAAAAAAATGGCAAACAAATATTGAAGCAGTTCACTCAAATCTATAGAAGTCTTTTCATTTGATTTGGCAGACAAATGCCATGCCTGCTCTTCATTGCCATGAGGATCATCTTATTGTGAGTTCTCTGTCTCTGACTCTTGTTCTGACGGTTCTTCTGTTCCATCCACAATGTTGCTGATTCCACATTTCTTGAAGCTGTGTTGGACAATTATTATCACTCACTTGGACGATTTTCCACTGTGAAGTTCTGTCGTCGTTTCTCTATGTGTGACTAGACTTTAAGTTGAGGTGTTAATTTTAGGCTATTTTTTTAACAAAGAAAATATTTGTCTTATATCAAAAAATATACAGTATTTCATTTTTGTCTTAATTTGTTTAGAAATAATAGCAATGTACAAAAGAAAAAGGAGCTACCCCCCACCTCCAAAAAATGTTATGCACTGGACTCCATCAATGTCACGTTTAAATTTGCCAAAGCCTTTTTCAACAAGACTATTTATGTGCTTGTAAAATATCTAATGAGGAAACAAGAAAAATGTCTTCTGTCCAGCCTACATTCATTCTCATTTACTATGGTAGAATTTTTTTAATACTTAATTCTCTTTTCTGACTGAATAAAAAGAATTTCAATTAAGAAAAAAATAAAGGACTAAAAAAATAAAATAATGATGAATTTAATTGAACAACATGAATACAGGCAGTCCCTTGATATTTCCCACTGAAATTCAATTATGTTAAGCAAATAACAGTACATACGTATGTTGCTGTTATAGTAGTGATCATCTATACTTGCACACCACTTCTAACATCTTTGTGTATACATGAATGTTTGTGTGTGTGTGTGTGTGTATATACACATACTGACATGTGAGTGGTTTAATGTTTATAGTTAGCCATATAGTTATTGGCTGAATTCTGATCAGAAATTTTCTCTGTGTATGTTCAATTTATATGATTGATATAAATCACTGAATTAAGTGCATTGACAAGGAAAAAGACTAATATTGTGCAGCTGGGAATAAGTGGATTCATGCCTTTCTTATTTAATCTTAATTTAGTTTATAAATGAACAACTATGAGTTAGTTTGCCTGGGTTACTCCTAAGTGAATCAGAATTTTTTTAATAAATTTACATAGTTCAGGCCAAAGCTTGGAAAATATTGATGAAAAACTAGGCAAGTATTATCATGAAATAGTAACCATTTCCTTAGAAAGCACTATTCCACAAATCATTCTCTGGCATCCTAACTCATATTACAATTGAAACAAAAATAAATAGATAAATGATTCATGACCCTGAATAATTTTGATGCATTTTTTCTTTTATAAATCCATTATAAATTCACCAGAGTAACCTCAAAGTTAACAAATGATAGGCAATGTCTTGGGACCCAAAAAGTTTGTGCTTCACATTTTTTTTTCTATCAGCCTATAAAACAGTCAACCCCACCAATAAGAATTTTCAACAATATGGATCCTGCACACATCATATATTATCAAAAAGATTTCAGAACAATATACATACAGTCATAACAAGTGAACTGAACATGGTGGCCCAAAGATTGATCATGAAAACTCACCTACAATCTGAATTTACATTTGTAACAAAAGCAGTAGAAGCAGCTTATAAAATATTAAAGCCTTTGGTAGAGAAGATGTTAGTGACCATACTGCTCAAAAGTGGTTCAAGAGGTTTTCAACTTGAAATGAGTCACTCAAAGATGAACCTCATAAAAGATGGTTGATAAGCATTGATGATGATGAAGTGAGGATTTGTGTTGATTCTAATCTGTTTCCAATGTGTCAGATGCTCACGTTAAGATTCAACACATGCAATTTAAAGCTGCATCACATCAGAAAAAGATCCACTTAATGAACATTGGAACTATATGAACTCAGTGAATTAAATAAACAGTAGCCAATCACAATGAGCTTTTCATTTCTTTCATGCTAAAAATGAACCATTTTAGAATTGATTATTGGTGTGTGGAGAGAAATGGGTCCCATGCAACAACTGGAACTGTTGGGTATCTACATTTGAAGATTAATATTTTCAGAATCGTTTTTCATCTATTCCATATCAGTTGAAGAAAATCTCAAAAACGTTTTGGGGTACCTGAAAAAACAAGGTCTTCAACAAAGTATTTTCAGAAATGTAACCATTACATAATTGAATGAGTTCTTGAAGATGTTCATTTTGATTCCCTTTGATCATTGTCAACATATTTAGGCTTCAAAATTAGGCTCTCAAAATGTTCAATACAGTTTCAATAGATTAATAAAACAGATATTACACTTTTACCACATTTAACAAAGAAAGAACATTATCATGAATTTTCAGTTATATCAAGTTTCTTCCACAATAAATTTTTCTTATCAAATACATACTATTTTTAAGCAACTAATTTCTCTCATAACTAACTTAATCTAACTATGGGGCTTAATTTGTGTAAATGGCAATTACTGACTCAACCTGATTTCAGTGTTTTCATCATGATCATCTTAGATTTAATCATTTGGTTCCTGATCAACCTCATGTGAACAATTTTGGAAAAGCATGATCAGTCAGATGATTCGAAATTCTCTTGAATTTGTCAGTTATTTATGCCAAGATTTTACAAAAAGACATATTTGAGCTTTTTATAAACAATAAAGAAGAAATGAATAAAATCAAAAAAACAAAAAAAATTAAACTGCTATCCACAACAGACCAGAATAAACACTGTTGCTTGGTTTAGGTTATTAAAGAATGGTAGGCAACTGCTGGACATCACAACTCACAACACAGATCCTAGATATCAAATGTGAAATTGAGGCTGGCAGAATATAAGATGGCAAGATGAACTAGACAAGTTCAGAATGTATTGGCTCCGCAACATCCCTGATGGAGAGGCGGGTAAATCCTTGGTCCATGTCCAACAATGGACAATAAAAGACTGATAATGATGATGATGTATCCAGACTTTGCCCCAATCGTTTATGATTGATAGTTAAAATTCTGTACACACGATCTTCTCAATGAGTAATAGAAATAGGGTTTTTTTTTGTTTTTTAAAGATCCCCACAAAGAGTAGGTATTTAGTGAGGGGGTTTAATTTGCAATGTAAATTTATCCTTGATTGAGCCCATAGTTTGTGTCCACCACTACCTGATTTATGAGGTAAGAAGCATATATGGGTGGCAGTGATTCATAAGTTCCCTTGGAATGTTAGTGTGTTCTAATAATTGCTGTGTATCCATAATACTAGGTTCTTATATTACTTAACTACCTGATCATTCTTCTAATAAGGTTTTCATAGACCAGAGACCTGAAGGTCAAGCAACTGTAGGTGGGAGAGTTCTGGGGGTACAGTGTATATGGAAAACCTGAAAAATCTAAAAAAATTATTATGAAATATCCAAAAAAATAATCTAAAAGAAATCTTCCGAATAGTCATTGAAAAATGGGGGGGGGCAGTTGGACTCAGTGCCATTACTGAGCTGTTTGATTGATGATTTTTACTCCGGGTAAAAGTTATTCATACGCCGTAAAACTGTGAGGAATAGTTATCTATTTAAACAGAAAGGTTTTTATACAATATTGTTTAAACACTCGATACAAACATTCATTTCCCGCTCTCTTTCTCCAATATTTTCAGTTTCTGATTTGTCTGCTGTATAAGAAGTGGAAGATGATCAACTCATAATCAAGAACAGCAATTCTCAAGGGGTGCCATATGACACCCTAGAGGTACATGGCACATTTGAAGTAGGCCATAAACTAAAATAAAAATAAATGAATTTGTGTCTATCTGTTTGTGTCGTATCCATGTTTGACAAGGGTTCCTGAAAATTGAGATGAGCCCTCGAGGTTAAGGGAGGGGGTTTGCATGGCCTAAAATGGTTGTGAATAGCTGATCTAGCAAACCTTTTTAATTGGAGTAACCCTCAGCAACTATGCTCACATAATACAGAGTTGATATGAAATAATGATAATTTTAATAAACAAAAAATTAATAAAATTATTCTGATGAACAAAGATTGAAACATTGATAATAATCTAGACATTGAATAAGAACGTGAAACAATTAAAGATAATTACAAGTGTTGATGACAAATAAGATTAGAGAAAAGAATTTGATTGTAAATGTATACAATACATGAAACGTACATAAAAAATTGTAAAACTTGTGTTATTGTATCTAAATGAATGAATGTTTCATACAAGAGAAAGAGAGAAGGAGTAGAAAAAGTTTAGAGGATATTGTTTTATAAACAACTGTTTTGTTATCTTTGTTTATTCTTTTGAATTCCTTATGGTGTACATGACTGTTTATTCATTTGAAATCCTTATGGTGTATAGGGCTGTTTATTCTTTTGAATTCTTTATGATGTATAGGGCTGTGACCACTCGGCTGCAGTTTCAGAAGAATCAAGTTTTTATGGGGTGTAGTTGCTAGACATATGCACAACTGCCAAGCTGTAGGTTTTCTCTTCCAGAATAACATTATCTTAGATGGTCTGCCTCACAAGGCTAAAGGGCTCCAACTATCCTACCATTTAACCATTATTGAGTGGAGAAGTGAATTCATATCTTTCCCAAGGACATTGCTGCAAAGTAAACATAAACAGCCTCCACCAAAACTGACTTAATTCACAGTAACCCTAAGAGATTGGTTTCAGGTATCTGGGGGGGGGGGACTGAACTTTCATACCCTTTAAAGTATGGAATTATCTTATTTATTTTCCTGTGACCTCAACTTCACCCCACTGACCTTCTTTCGCAGACCCCAGCTCTTGTAAGCAGTCTATCTCAACAAACTAGCAAAGCCTGACTAAGCTAATCGTTGGTCATGAGAATTCTCTTTGCCAATTGCTTCTCTTGGTTTCACCAGAAAATATGTGAACTTCAGATATTCCTGAAAAATATGACTTCACATAAGGAATTTTTCTTTTTTTGATTTTTCATTCTGTTTAGATTATTCATTTTCCCATTTTTCCATCTAATTTGGAAGATCCTATATGACAGGCTCCCTTCCCCTCCCCCTAGCACCAGGTGCCTGGGATGACTCCCAATGTTGCCACTACCTAGGGCCACCAATGTTGCCACTACCTGGTGACAAACAACAATAAAATGAGACAGAAATAGAGGACCGATATTTCATTGTACCAATATTAGATCTCTGTTAAATTCTTATATTACAGGTATTACCATTCTGGCATCACAACCGCAGTTACTTAATTTGGTCATTATGAGATAATATGGACTTTTATTTCGAACCATTCAGCATATGTATACAAGTATGCTGAACAAAAGTCAGCCAGTTAAGAATCATCTGACAAAAGAGTATAAATAGAAAAAAGAGAAAACTGAAGAAGAATATTTCTTATCCATCATCAAGAACAGAATCAAAATGATAAACAAATAAATTCAGACCTGAGAATTAAGGTAAAGAAAGAAGTACTGACAAAAATAATGAATTATATAAATGACATAAACCAATGAAAATAGAATCATCAACAAATAATTCAACTTAGGTAACAAAGACACTGGACGTCAACAATAACATTTTTAAAATATTTGAAAAATTATGTAAATTAACCAGAAGATAGAAGTAATGAGCTGCATTCAAAAAAAAGAAAGAGAATAATGATTGAAAGAAAAATACATAACAAAATTCAGAACAAGAAAAGCATAAACATGAATATTGAAGTCTGTCTCTCTCCTTAGAGAGCTTTATTTGAAAAGAAATGTGAACAATGTAATTATATAATAATTGCAGGAACACGAAAATTCAAGAAATTAAATAGTAGTCAAGTGAAGTCATTAGTCGTGTCTCTTTTGTTGGAGAATATTTTGTCTGCAGAGAATATTAGAAATAATAATATTAATAATACTTGCTATAACAATTTTAAGAAAGTAATAGTAATCATCATAATAATAATAAAACAGTTATAACAAAGTAATTATGGGACTGATAAAAACAGTGACTCTAAATCGTATCATTATTAATATTGATATGAATATGACCAAATATTTAATATTGATGATGGGAATGACTGTAAGCTTCATATATAATGAATAGTGAAACCTTTTTTGTTTCTATTTTCGTAACAATGGACTCTTCCACTTGAATGTAACAATTTTGATAGATATTTCGACCCAGCAATTGAGACAATGCACTCCTCCACTTGAACGAGTTCAGTCACTTTTAATAAAACCACACATGAGACTGATGAGACAGGAATGCTCAACCTCACTATCAGCAGCTCTGAAGAAGTAAACAATTAAAACTTTGATTCATTTTTTTTTTAATTGAAGTTCAAATATATCAGTGAATTTTTTCACTATTTACAACAAGTAGTTTCGACAATGACAGGTCAGGTTAGTCACTCAATAGAAACCATCACCAGACTAACTTCTTTTGGCAGAATGTCATGTTGAAAGAGATCAATTAAAAAATTGGAAGAAGAGGTAATGAATAAGCTACTTCTCTTGCCTTTTGTTGGGCAGAGATCACTAAAAAAGTCTGAATTTTCAAAAAACAAGTGTGAATGTTGCTACGTGCAAACTGAGGGACTAATTTAGAAATAACTTACATTGTAAACTGAAGCCCCTCATCCTTCCACCTAACCAACCTTTGCAATAAAATGAACAAATGTGAGAATGGATGAGGCTGCTTATGCTCGAATGGGAGCAAAAGGAACTCAATCTTCACTATAAGTGTCATTCATTTATCACTCTTCCCTCACAAGTCTGAAGCTTGAAAATTAGTGAGAGTAGTTGTAGACTACAGAAATATAAACAGCAAAAGCAATCAATAAATTTTTGTCTTGGTATGTTATTACAGTTTCTGTACATGATATAGATGAATTCCACAGGTAATCAATTACTTTAACAATATGCTTTAATTGTAGAAATATACATGAGAGTAATGATGATATCTTAGTTATCAACAATATGGCATATCCATGGGCTCAACTAGTTATTAGTATTATAAATATGACCAAATATTAAAAAATATTGATGATGGAAATGATAGTAATAGTTTTGATAATGATAATGGCAATGCCAGCAACTCTTACTTCAAAATGATATGAGTGTTAATGTTGCAACTTATAATAATAGCAATGTTTATTGTATGAAACAATGTCAGGGATCATTACTATAATGGCAGCAACTTAGAAAGAGAAGAATAACACTAAAATAATGACAGATGGCAAATGATAAAAACTGAAACAATTTCAGGAATGGTAAATATATTTGGTCACACTTTTTCTATCTTTCATTCAGGTGATCTGTGGAAGTTTTTCTTTTGTCCCCACCTCTATAAAAGTATTATTAATTTTCTTACTTTTTGTCACACTTCTTTATGTATTTTTTCTTAAAAAAAGGAAACAAAAAGGACTCCTATAGACAAGATATTGTTGTATAAAATTTGTTTCTCACTCTTGTGCTGCTATATAGATTAAAGAGAAACCATCTAAGCCATTGTCGGGATCTGTTATGTTTTATCAAAAAGATTCATTCTTGTTGCTTTTTCTTTCATTCTAGCCACCATCACTACCCAAGTTGGAGCCATTTTTCACTTATTTTTATGACTCTGGTGTAATTATATTTCAAGATCTGTGTTTCTTTGTTCAAAAATCTAGACGTATGTTCATTGTGGTGTGGCTGTTATCATTGTGCATTACTTGCATTTCTCGAGTTTCTCTTTAGAATGCAAAAATTGATTACATTTATACTGTATCATTGTTATCTACACAATTCGAATGAAGCGGCTAGCTGTTATGGCTTATCTGGTAGAGTTGTTTGTTTCATAACTTGAGTTACGGGTCTGTCTGAAAAGTATCCAGCCAAACGGTTCTCAAGATATCAAAATATCAAAATGGTTGGATACTTTCCAGATAAACTAAAGACGAATCTTTTGCACAAATGGCTAAAACATATATAAAATTTAGCTCGTGTACAACAGAAATGGATCTCATAGATAACCTAGTGACAAGATTCATTCTTTCAAGAAGAAGAGTGAAGGATATTATACAAGGCTTTGAGCATTTTGGTTTCAGGGAAGTCTTTTGCATAAATAATAACAGCATAAACTATTTGTCACTTGCTTATATGCAGGTGAAAATGCCATCTAACAATGTTTCTCTTCTTTAACAAGCTAGCTTGGTTTTAGGCTAAAAGGAGGAAGGCTTTTTATGAATTTTCAAAATAAGTACAACCTGTGTTATGATATATAGAGTTAGAGTAGCAGGGGCAAGTACTATGGCTCATTAAATAAATCCTTTCATTCTTTCATTATTTAAATTGGATTTAAGATTAGACACCGGAATGCAGAGCTCTAAAACAAGTTAAGGGCATGAGAACAGGCAATGAAAACTATGAATTCATACACATCCCTATGTATAATGAGATAGAGATTCAACTCAGACTTTTTATCACAACTAATCAGAATTGAGGATTGATATTACTGTTTAATGGAATATGGAATATCTATATGTGATCATTGCCATTATATTGGTTATTGAGATATAGGAATATATATATATATATATATATATATATATATATATATATATATGTATACATATATTGTGTCTGTAAGATTATTTAATCAATGCACTGATACTACACTCTATCCTTAGGTGCAACGCTGAGATCCTCAATAGATCATACAGATACACTGATTTTATGCAGAAGAGCCAATTAGTATGTGGATAATACTATCACTTCTAACAGGTACTATGCTAGTATATATATATATATATATATATATATAGTTCATGATATGTATTCTCAATTTGTAAAAATACAAAATTAAAGAAATGTTGTACTGTCATATTGGATTTTGGAAAGTGATAGTGAAGAGTGAAGGATATTATACAAACAATTAAGCCACACAAATGGAGATGGGCTACACTCTTAGCCAGAGGAAATGACTACAAATGAAGGAAAAGGCTAACCAATTTATGCGTGTGGGACAGTAAACACAGTAGTAAAAGATCAGACACAAGATGAAGGGATGAGATAGAGAAGTTTTGTGATAAGACAAAGCGGAGCTAGCACAATCGCAGCTGTCATGGAAGGAAATGGGAAATGCCTTTGTATAGCAGTGGATTTATGATGGCTGATAATAACAAATGTCATGAACAACAAACATGTTGAGGACAAAGACACAGAAATTGAAATCAAAAATGCAGACCTGAAAGTAGACCACTACATCTATCCAGGATAACAAATCTCCATGAAACCCTCAAAAGAAAAAGAAATCAAGCAAAGAATCACTCAAGGATGGCAAGCTTTTGGTAGAACAAGCTCAACTCATAAGAATAAGAAAATACCCTTAGTTTCAAAAAGAAGCTTCTTCAACCAACGCATCCTCTCAATAGTCACCTATGGAGCTGAAACATGGAACTTAACCAAATAATTGACCCTCATACTGAGAACCATACAACGCGTACATGAAAGAATCATGCTCAACGTCACATGGAGAGATCACAAAACATTACAGTACATTAGAGAAAAAACAGGAGTCAGGGATATCATAGAATCCATTTGAAAACTCAAATGGCAATTGGCTGGTCATATTGCAAGAATGGTAGACTAACGCTGGACATCTAGACTCACAGCATGGATCTCCAGAGATTATATGCAAAATTGTGAATAGCAAAAAATAAGATGATTTGACTATCTTGACAAATTCAGAAGGTATTGGCTCAGCAACACTCACGAATAAATGGTTTGGCAAATATTGGGGGAATTCTGTGTCCATAGATAGATGTTGAAATGCTGCTGCTGCTGCTGCTGATATATTAGTTATATGATAAATACAAACATGGTATAAGTATGTACAAGATTCCTGAAGTTACTAACTTTTAATTAGCAAGCATTCAAGCAAGAGGTAACACATCAAAATAGCCTATGATTATTCCAATTGTACCAAAACGTGGATAAAAATGAAAACTGTGCAAGAATTGCAATGCTTTTGTCACTAAAAATTGAATGAAAATCAGTTCATAGATGGAGGGAAAATAACTATAGAAAATTCCTGGATTCTCCCTAAAGTTTAATCAACCCTTTCTCAGCCCATGTCCCATTCTTCCAAAAAATATCATTGAAACTTATTGAGAACTTTTGGAGATATTGAGTGAAGAAACACGAATTTTTTTAAAAATGGAAAAATAGCTCTCAACTGAAAAAAATCCTTGATTCATCCCCAAAATTTAACTGATTACTTCTTATCACTATCCTTCCAACCGATCAGTCAGGATATTATTGTGCATTGATGAACAGACACTCTCCCATGGGTTGACTCAGTTAGCAGTGAGGCATCATTGTGCTTGTGTACTGTGTGATTGTCATATTCACAATGACTAAGCCTGCCCATTCTTCAAATCTTATGCAGGGTTTTTGGCAAAACATTGTATCACAAAAGGCTGCCAGCCCCACTTGAAGTGACCAGATATGTCTTCTTACAATCTCTGAATTTTCGCTGTTGAAAGAGAGGATATTTAGAGCATGAGCAAGATTAATAAAAAGTAACAAGAAAAGAGATGATGGCTCTGGTCAGAGAACATTGTAAACTGTTTTAAAGAGATGTTGGGATGAGTTTGTGATGTCCAGAGGGGAGTACTTTGATGGGTACTAAGATGCCATTGCTCTAGGTAGGTAATTTTCTTGTTAATATTAAATGACTTGATACTCTCCGGTCAGCCCCGATAATGTCCATTATCAATGTCATGTGTATATATATTTGGATCATAGGGGAAATCATCTTTCCACTGACTGGCTAGTTCAAATTTGGTCATTTTTATCCTTTTTTTCCATTATGTTTCTGTTCAATAACAACTGCATTTATATGACACTAATATCATTTGATGTATATACACGCGAGGTTAGTGTCATTGCTCGTTTGATAAGAGGGCTTCATCTTTGATGAACTAACTCTGCTGCAAGTAAGCATTTGTATCTTTAGTCTTTCATTCTCCACTGTTTCAGAAATAAGATGTCAAATTTTGCTCAGCTGAGCAATAGCAGATGCGTGGGAATAGGAAAGAGGCTGCAAGCAGTTGAGAAATGGAATTCATCAACTGATTATTAATGATCAGCATACTTAAGGGCTTTAAAGTGATGGATTAAATCTTCTGTGCTTTGGCTAAATATTGGTTCATTCCATATCTTACTGAAAACTCTTTCTCTGCTCATATTCAGAACTACAGAGGAAGTCATTCATTATAATCACAGATAACGTTATCAAAATCAGTAGATACCAAACACTTAAATCAAAATGGATTGAAAATTAACCAAAAAATCAATAAATTCGATAACGATTTTTTTTTAACGTAAAATTGTGTATAGCAATGAATTTGATAACATACCAATGGATTTAAAATGTTGAAAATATATTTATAACGATAAATGTGAAGTGTTAAAATTCTTATATCTTTTGTTTGATGTTATCAGCAGGTTATTATTATCTAAAAGACCCTGCTCCAGTGATCAAATCAAAAAGTAGCATCCTCTTTCTTCCCCCCTCTCTCTTTCTCTCTCTTTATCTATCTATCTATCCATATATGTATATGTATATAAAAATTTTCCATATGGGTTACACTACAACTTGGCCACGTGTTTTAATGTGGTGACATTTTTTCAAGTTTACAAATTTTACTATTATCTAAAGAACAGATAGGATTTGGGATTTTGAATTATTTATTGATTTTCATTTTTCATTTCTTTGTTTGTATTATTTTCTGTTTATTTTTATTTTATTTTTTGGTCTTAGTTTTTGTTTTTAGCTTTTGACAAGTAGAGCAGAGTTGGTAAGAGCTTTCTTATTTTCATCAATTGCTGGCTATCTGTCTGAGTTCTGTCCGCCATTCAAAAACAGTCCAAAATGTATCATTCTGATGTGTTTGTAATAAACCTATTGAAGGAAAATCTCATTTATTCAAGATCTCATTGACCCTTTTTGAAATAAAGAGAAACTAACAAGTAATTCTAAAATGTTATCCATATAATTGAATGTACAAATCATAAGGGAAATTGTATAGAATGTACACAATCTTTGAATAACAGAGTGTTGCTTCATGAAAGTATTATAAAAGTTCCTAAGAACAGGACTCTTTTTCAATGCAATGTTTGAAGTTTTATAATGTCAATTCATCATACAGATGGTAATTCAGTGTTAGGGATGTTAAGAAGAAGCAAAATTTAATTCATAAGTACAAACCATTTTTCAAATAGGTCATTTGAAAATTTTTTTAATTTTTACTAACTTTTCTTGTTTTTTAATGATGTTACTGGGATACTAATAGGGACTGACAAGAACATACCAAAATAAAAAAAAAAATAACAAACTGCCAAGAATAAATTTTATGGTGAAAATTGTTCAAAGTATTTTTTCATAACCTGGAAAGGTTTCAATCAGCCAAAACACATGCTGTAATAAATGTGAAAATTTAGCGTGTTTGTGGACTTTTTCTTATAAAAATATTTTCTTTTCTTTTCATTGGATTTGTAGTATATATATATATATATATATATATATATATATATATATATATAGGTATTTATATATATATGTATATATATGTGTATATATATATGTGTATATATATGTATATATATATATATATATATATATATATATATATATATACATATGTATATATACATATATATACACACATATGTATATATATATATATATGTGTGTGTGTATATATATGTATATATACATATGTATATATATATATATATATGTATATACATATATATATATATATATATATATATATATATATATATATATAGAGAGAGAGAGAGAGAGAGAGATAGATTGATAGATAGATTGATAGATAGATTGATAGATAGATAGATATAGATATAGATATATGGGTGTGCAGGGTTGTTGTCTACCAAGCCCATACTGAGCTAATCCAGGCAGCTGTAAGGAATATCCAGGCAATGAGAAAAAGAAGGGAAGGGAAAGAAGAAGGAGGAGGGAAAGAAGAGAAGCAAGGAAAGAAGGAAGGAGAGAAAGGAATAAAAGAATGAGAGGAGGAAAACGAGAAATAATGTCTAATCAAATTAATTTGATCATTTGCTTTTTGTCTATTTTAGTTTTTCCCTCACTGCATGAATGCAGCTTCAATTCAATTCTCAGAAATACCAACTAGGGTGATAAAACCCACCTGCGTTTTTTTATCATCCTTGATATTCTGCCGTTCAATATTGTGATATAGTCTTATAAAAAAAATTGGTCCACGTGAACGCCTCAGATTATTTTTTTGCCACCTGTTGCTTTTTTTTTTATATTTGAGATGTCTATTTTATGATTCAGCATGTTAACAGGCTGAAATAATGTCACAAATTATTCATTTTTTCAACACTATATCACCCAGAAGGCATACTTTAACCAAGACATTAAAAAGATAGAAAATAGCATATCATACAAAGACAAATGAACACATTTTTCCATTAAATTCTGAGCAATGAAAATCAAAAAAATGGTTATTACTATTAAGATTTAAATGCATCTTGACTCTGATTCCAGACATAAACTGGAGAAAAACAAAAAAATTTTGAGAAATCCGTTTATATGTTTTCATATATAGATTGAGTATCAACTGCTTGTCCAGTAATCTATTTTTTCCAAACCCTTAAAGAGTGTATTCTATGATTCTGTCAATTAACAGGCTGTAATAATATCCTATGGGGCTCATTTAAACATATATATATATATATATAGCACTTAGTGTGAACCCAAACCTGGACACCAAAGAATCAGGAGTCACATGACTTTTGAAGTAAACACCACACAGAGACAAATGAATGCATTTTTCGATACAATTCTGATCCAAGCTATGTTATAAGATTGTAACTCGTCTTGATTTTATTCCACAACAAAAACAACAGAAAAGCAAAGAATGGTATGTTTTCATACGTAAACTAGATATCAACTGTTTGTCCTGTAATCATACCTGTTGGCACAGCATAGAAGCCAAAAAACTATTCACTATCCTCATGATTAAAGAGATCATCAAAGTTTATCTCTCTGATCTACGTCTCTTCCTCCTCATCACATTCGCAGTATCTGTTCTTGACTGTGTAATCTACCCCCTTTTCAATAGCTTCTTTCCCTTTTGAATAGTTTTCTTGGCCAGTAGAGTAGGAGGGGGATGGGTTCAACCATCCAGATGAGCTCTGATACCCCTTCCTCCATGTCTCCTCCAATTCCATTCCCTGATTATAGGGTTTGTGCCACTTGAATATTGGTTAGTCTGACTCCTTGTAGCAGGTGATGCTGCACATAGGGGAAAAGACATACAGGGGGGTGCAGGCATTCAAAGTCTGCTTTGGAGTGTGAGCCCAGAATTTTTGTCAGTACCAATGATTTTTTCACAGCATCTTGGCCTGCACCCACAGTGACTGACTTCATCTGAGCATGGCCATGCATAACACAAGCAAAGGACTCCATCTACTATTGGAGCTCATCTGTCACCAGCCGCAATGCAAAGCTGACAAAGCCTCATGAAAGTTAGGGTTCTTCCATAGCTTCTTGGAGGAATTCATCTTTCCCTTGCCAAGGAGCAGTTTATTCAGAAGGAGGGGTTCTTTGAGTGCCTGAAGAAGATTAACCTAAAGATGATGAATCACTGCAGTAAAAAGGTTAAGCAAACATCTGCACAGGGTGAGGTGAATTAAGACTCAATTAGTTAACTAATTGCTGTAAAATGCTTCATATACCTCACTGACCTACCCCAAATATGTAATCATACAGGATGGCAATGCCTTCTTTTACATAATGACAAACCTTCCAACAACCTGTAGATACCTACATGCAGATCTTGGACCAGATGATTACCAAGCACCACTTTCTCTTTCCCATGGATTATATTGAAGTCATAAGGCTTACGGGTGTGTGGACCATTGATGATGTACTTCTTGATGAAGCTATGTCTGAGAGTCTCCTCAATTTTCATAAAGTTCAGATGATAGCAATCCATTAAAAAGCTTTAAAAATAGTAGTTTAACTAAGGCAATTTCTTCCAACATCATACACTAATACAGGGGTCTATCTCCCCCATATAGTGAGGCACTGCATTCACTGTATTGCATGAATGTACATTAATTGAAACTGGGTGACTCTGTCTGAGCTCTCTGTTTTATAAACCTCAGCTATGTAAATATATATATATATATATATATATATATATATATATATATATATATATATATTGATAAAGTCGGAATGATAAATATGTAGCCTGAAACATAGTTATTAGTTGAACTGTATAATAATCTAAGGGATTATTATTCTCCATTGAATTGAGTGCATTGACAAGGAAAGATATCACGCTGAAAAAAATATTCATTAAGTAGATACTTTTTTATCATTAGGCTACAGACTTACTGATGTACTTACTATATATATATATATATATATATATATATATATACATATGCATAAAGAAAGATAGAGAGAGAGATACATTCATTATATACATACACACACACACACACACACACATATATATATATATATATATATATATATATATATATGTATATATAAAGAGTCCCTTCATTACATATAGATAGTACACACTGAAAGACTCAATCTCATATTCTGGAATCTGAAAAAAAAATCACTCTCAATTCACAAAAACGTTCCTGGATCCTCCCCAATATCTATACAATTCTTCTTTTGCCCACTCTTTCATAGAATGTATTGAATTTCATTGAGAACATTTGGAGATATTGTGTAGACGAACCAACAAAGATGAGTGAATACATATACCTCTGCCAACTTTATATTATTCAAACAGGTAAATTCTAATCTTTTTTCAAAGATCAGATTGTGATATCGGTACTTTTATTTTACTAAAGAATACGCTTTACATTGTACAACATATGGCCTTGATTTGAAAAGTTCAACTCTCAAAAGAAGTGACCAATTTTAAAAGAAATGTCTCAATAAGTCATTATATGAGAATTCATGAAAACAAATAACATCTCTTACAAAAAGACTTGGGAAGAATTAATACATAAGAATTTTTTATTTTATTGAACATTTTGTTATTAATACACTGTAATATTATTCTCAACAATTATTGTTTCAAATAATTCATATTTATAGTTACAATCATTGATATTTATCTTGACTATCTATTTCATGGTTAATTTATACATTTTATTTTATTTCTTATAGGTTCATTATTGTATTTGTTCCTTTGTCAAGGATATTTATTTCTTTACATTGTGTGCACATAACAAGTTGTCTGCTTTAGCAATAACCCCA
This sequence comes from Thysanoteuthis rhombus, assembly GCA_963457665.1. NCBI lineage: Eukaryota > Metazoa > Mollusca > Cephalopoda > Oegopsida > Thysanoteuthidae > Thysanoteuthis > Thysanoteuthis major. Next base: position 19,313,753 of record OY735214.1, on the reverse strand, counting down.
GAAATACAAAAGCCAGAACATGATGTACACACTCAACTGAAGTTTGAAGGTGTCCCTGGTGCAATAGCAATTTTGTCTTTTTCACTGAAGAGCGCTCACTTTGCATCGTATGCTCTAATAGACAATAAGGATAAAAACATGGTGTAAAAGCTTTCTTGTCCCATGTGTACAGTTAAATGCACAATTAGTATATACATCAATTTTATGGGATAATCACACTGAAGCATACCTCTCATATGTGTTACAACATGTATGCTTATAAAGCTTATTTGTAAAATGTTGTGACTGAATACATAAAGTTGTGTTCATGTATATGTATCTAGATTGTGTTTATATGTAAATATGAGTGTGTTAGTGTGTTCTTATATTGTATATGTGCAAATGCGGGCTGAACAACAGTAAGAAGAGAAAATGAAACAAAGAAAATGAGAGAGAGGAGACTAAATGAAAGGAAAGAAGGAAAAACAAAGAGAGAGAAAGGTTAGATGGGAGGAAAGTGGGGAAAAAAAAGAAAGAAAGAGAAAGAAGATTAAATGAAAGGGAAAATAGGAAAACAAAGACAGAAAGAGAGAGAAAGAGAGAGAGAAGATCTAAATGATAGGGGAGAGGGGACTCAAGTAGGGAATTGAACTGTAGTGATGATGTCGATGGTAAGTGGGTGGAAAAGAAAGCAGGTAGTACTTGTTTTCACCTTGCTGAAACAACCATCTAATCATTTAGATATTATTTATGCATCAAAAAATTAATACACAAGAGAGAAATAATAAAATTGTTTTTCCATCCTCAACAAGGGTTATATGGGTCCATATAATTCCAATACTTATGTGCATAAAAGTGAATACACATAAGTTTTTATAGAGAAACAATTAATTGGTAATTGAATAATGGTAACCATAACGACAACTACAACAACTATGAGGATAATAATTAGAACATCTAGTAACATGAGGCACTTGAGACAAAACCCTCACAGTCTCTAGGGATCCCTAAGGGGGATGTAAGGGGCCCCTACTCGGGGCCCCTTCTTTTGTTCTTACTGTCTATCTATATCTATATCAATACATCGATATCTGTATAACAATCTCTCTCTCTCTCTCTATCTATCTATCTATCTATCTATCTATCTATATATATATATATATATATATATATATATATATATGTGTGTGTGTGTGTATATATATACACATACACACATACACAATACAAATCAGGAATATAGTATCATATAATATAATGCAGTATCCAATGTGTGGGGAGGTTTATTCCATGAAGAGCTCAATACATTCAACATCAAACATTAAGTTAAGTCAGAGAAGAGCTTAGAATATGATGTTGTAAAGGATTTGCTACTCATATATATATATATATATATATATATATATATATATATATATATATATATATAAAATTTTAAATATATATATCCAGTCGCAAATTTTTTCTTATTTTGTGTTGAACACTCATTCAGATAGGTGCTGAACTTTATTGCTTATGTTTGAAATCTTTTTACGGTAAACTAAAATTGCACATATTTTTATTTCCACTAATCTCATTCATTAAAAATTCTAGAATCAAATCTATTCTTTCTTAGTCTATTTGTCTAAAAATTCATTTTGTTAATAAATCTTCTTTTTGTACATTTATACTATTCAATATCTTTTAATATTTCATCATTCTTTATTTTCGATTTTATTACTATTATTACTATTATCATCTATTTTTCATTTATTTTTAAATGTATATACATATGTACGTATATGTATACTTCTTTTTTTCATATATGTTATTGCTGGTTGATAGATATACACACACTGCTCACACAATGTCAAAGCATAAACCAGGAAATTAACTCCCCAAAATATATTCGTTCATATTCAATATTTGATTAACCAAGAAGAAACTGAGGCAAATTTTGATCATGTTCTGCAGTTGATGTGAATAGATATTGAAATATCAACAAAATGTTTGAAATTTGAATGCCTACCTATGACCTATAAGTATGATTTGGTGTTTACTTTCCCCAAATATATATATACATATATATATATATATATATAATATGAAGGTGGATAAAGTCCATTGTTCAACATGCACTCGTTTTGCTGGATTTTGATCTGAAATCATCAAAGTATAATATTTGATCTATGTGATTAATAATTATCACTGAATTAGGTGCATTGACGGAGGGAGGAAATTAGTTGAAAAATAGATATTTTTAATGTAAAATAATTACTTTTTTCATTAATAAGCTATGGACCTATTGATGTGCCTTTATTCATATATATATATATATATATATATATATATATATATATATATATATATATATATATATATATGTATACATATATATATATGAGGTTGAAAGAATCAGTGAGGGAAGAGAATAACAAGAAAGACCATTCTGGTTTCAATTTTATCAAGGTCCTCTCCTCAATATGATCTCTTTTATTTTCCTTCTCCCTTTCTCCCTCTCTCTCTTTCTCTCTCTCTCCCTCTTGTCCAGTCGCCTATTGCAGTAATGAATAGACTTTGGAAAACAACAGTGGCTTGTACATTTATTGATTCTTTGAAAATTACCAGCAACAAGCAACTCCCAGATAATTTGCGAAATTTACAACAAGGAAATAAACAGGCTCGCACTTCACAAAACTAGTCACAAGGACATGAATGAGCGAAAGAACAAGAAGTGAAGAAGAAATGTTTAGGAACAATTGATTTTTGTTTTTGTTTTTCATTTGAGACTTTCTGTTGTGCGGAACAGGTCCTGTGATGGTCTGGAATGGTGGTGAAATGTGTGGTTGGGATGAGAATTTGCAAAACCAAGTAGTGTTTATGTGCACAAAGAACTTCTGACTGTTCTTATCAAAATGCAACATCTTTAACGTATTGGGTGGAAGAAAAAATAAACAGTTTTGGTTGTGAAAAAACATGTGGATGGGTCTGTAAGATGTGTGTGTGCATATATGATCACTTCCATTTTTGTGTTTATGATTTTTGGTGTGTACATACTCATAAATGGATACATAATTGTGTGTGTCTATGTACATACAATGTCTGTCTTGAAAGTATCAAGCCATTTTTGATATCTGCATCAATAACACACTCCCGTAGGGTTACTCAGTCGGCAGTGAGTTGTGATAGAGTTAGCAAGAGTATTATATGGTTATCAAATTCAAATGACAGAACCTACCCATTCTTCACATTTTGTGCAGTTTTTTTTTGCAAAAAATCATGTGACAAAGATCTGTAAGCTCCCCTACAGTCCAGATTTGACTCCCGGCAACATCTTGCTTTTCACCAAGTTTTTAGGAACAGTCAACATAGGTTTCTTCAGTCTGATCTGGCTGGCTATGTATGTATGTATTATGTGTACCAGCCACTCTAATAGAGCAAGGAGAATGAAAATTTCCATATTTACTCCTTATTACAGCGAGAAAAAACATCTTTTCTTCTTCAAAATCTGCCTCCAGTTTTTCAGTGATGGGGGGTCAAGTTTGCAATCTAAGTTTAGGCTAAATTGGTCTCTAGGTTGTACCTGACTGCATTCATGTTAGCTTTTTGAAAATTTAGATGTTTCAGGGTCCAACAAAATGGGAGAGAAGTTGCTTATTCATTGATCTTACCTTTTTTTCCAAACTATTTAATTGATCACACCCAGCAGGGTATACTGCCAAGAGACTTTGGTCACATGATGGTTTGTATTGAGTGACTAACAAGATCAGTTTTCTATCCTCTTAAAAACTTGTTTAAGATCAACTTGCTTTGCTATGTGTTAGACAGGTAAAACAGGTGAGAAAAATAGAATTTTCACTCATTTAGACTCTCTCCCACAGAAAGAAAATCCTAAAAACTGAGGCAGATGGTAACTGACTGATAGGAAATTATGGATTAATTCAGAAATGAATGTCCACTGCAAGAGTCACAATCTATCAAACAGCAATCAACCCTTCCGGGTCTCTTGAGACATAGATATATATCCAAAGGCTTTTATGACCACTGGGATATATATGTCCCATAGATCTCATCTAGAAGACAAACAGGATGTATGTGTCATGGAAAATAAAATAAACAAAATTTTCCCGGCTTTTACGACTACAGATCATGACGTCATCATAGTATGAAACCCACAGAAATTGGTTCACACAACATGACAGAACTGGGAAAACATGTAGGCTGAGTGATCAGCTAATTCCATATTTTTTTATCCACTCAGGATAAATGTCTGATGGGACTAATATATTCCATTATGATTTTTAGGTTTTGAAAATATGGTGGATTATCGATTCAATAAAAAAAAAGGTGTTTTTCAATCATTAGTTAAAAATTGACACACATTCGGGATTTTTAACACCCTTCTGAAAATTCAAATTGAGCTCATCAATAGTCTTGAAAGGGTCAGAGCAATGACTGGAAAAGATTTTAATCAATGTTCATATTATTGTAAAATTCAGAAATCCCTAGGGATTTTGTGAAATCGCTAAACATTTCAGTAATTTCATGAAATCCCTAGTTTCACATTTAGCGTTGTAATGCTAGTGATGTTGGTCATTACTACTGTAACTGGTTTGATCCTCACTACAGTAGCCTTGGGTCAAACCAAGTTAAACTCGGAAAATATCAAGCATATTCTATTTTGGTGATTACAATGTATATACAGCTTAGTTTGACATGGGGCCAAAGTGAAGGGGCACCAGGTGAGGATTGAACTCATTACATTAGTAATGGTCAGAATCAAAGACTTGTTAACTATTTACTACAGGGATTTCAGGAAATTACTAGTTTCACAATCTTTTTGAAAGATATATAGTCAAAAAAAGCTTTAAGGCTTTAAGCACAAAATGTTTAAAAAATTTTCAGAATCTTTTGTGTCAACATCCGTTACTTATTTGACAATATTTGTTATTGTAATTTATTTAACTTCTTCAAATGTTTTTTTTCTGTTTTACATATAATTTGTTATCATGTTACTATGCGTAAATTTTTTCATGATGGGATCATCAGTTGTTTACAGTATAACTGTTTCAAGGATTTTAAAAACAGAACAGTCATATCAACATGGCACTTTAGCAGTGTTGATCAAACACCACCTAACTATATAGCTTGTCATACATGCAGTCTGTCATTTATATATATATATATATATATATATATATATATATATATATATATATATATATATATAGGTCAGGAACACTGTATTTATATGCTCCATTATGTATTTTTCCTATGTTGATCTCTATCATAACTTATGATAGATATACCAAGTATCTTCATGTTGATCATTGTTATGATAGATAATAGATATAGTAGGCATTTTTTTTTACTGCTGCTTAACTATATTATTATAGGAATTGAATGGATCCTCTATATATTCCTAGCCTTTTTTTGTTTATCAACCATTTTGATACACCTGATATACTTTAGCAACTAAGAAGTATAGATGGAGAGTTGAATTCATGCCTTTTCAAACAAAAATTGAGGACAATGACACAACAATAGAAATAAAAAATTCAGGGCTGGAGAAAGTGGACTACTACGTGTACCTTGGACAGCAAATCACCATGAAGTCATCAAAAAAAGAAGAAATCAAGCAAAAGTATTATAGGTTGGCAAGCTTTTGGCAGAGCAAGCTCAACATAAGAACAAGAAAAATCCCACCTGTCCTAAAAAAATGGGTATACAACCAATATATCCAACCAATAGTCACCTATGGTGCTGAAACAAGGAATCTAACCAAAAGATTGACCCTCAAACTGAGAAGCATGTTACATGCACATGAGAGAACCATACTCAACCTCACATGAGAGATCATAAGTCAGCGCAGTATATTAAAGAAGCGATAGGTGTCAAGAACATCATAGAAACTAGTATATCTCTGAATTTTTGAGATGACGTATTATTATTATTTCTATTAATATTCGGACCATCCTCATCTTGGTGATGATGAGGATGGTCAGAATATTAATAGAAATAATAATAATACCTCATCTCAAAAATTCAGAGATATACTAACTAATCGGTACGGACCCGAAATGGTTAAAGAATGGAGACGAACATCGAATCACCTGACATTCCTGTTCAGACACCAAGATGAGGATGGTCCGCATATTAATAGAAATAATCATAGAAACTGTTAGAAAACTCAAATGGCGATGGGCTGGACATGTTACAAGAATGGCAGATAACCACTGAACATCACAACTCACAACGTAGATCCCCAGAGATCAGGTGTTAGGCTGTGGCCGACAGAAAGTAAGATGGTGTGATGAGCTAGATAAATTCAAAAGGTGCAAGCTCTGCAATGCCCATGATTGAGAATTCTGGTGAATCTTGGGGAAGGCTTACGTCCAATGATGGACGCTAACAGACTAATGATAATGATGATGATGATATCTATGTCTTTATATTCACATCCTTGTGTGTTTGTTTACTTTGAGAGTAGATAATCAGGAAAGCAACAAAAAAAGTTAATTCTTAGAATAAACCACAGGTGTTATTTTGAATAAATGCCAAAGGAAGTCATGAACCCAAAAAGTCCCAAAGATAAAACATCTACCCATTAACACACATTGATAAGTAGAACCTGGCAGAATGTGTGCAGTTGCCTCTGGGATATAATGATAAAAATTGGCAGGGGTCAGATATGTGTAGTGAAAGGTTTTGATAGTTGGGCATCACCCCAAAATTATTTCATCTAAGCCATACTGTATGAGAGAAGCCATTCTGGCTAAGAGCAAAAAAGCTTTCTTGTATGTAATTGTAATGACCATGTACATAAATAGCTGTGCAAGATTTGTCTGGAAAGTATTCAGCCATTTATCATAGATGAAAAATAGCCAATCTAAAGCAAAGGTCCCTTAGTTCCCTTCGAAGTACTCTCTTTGAGATATCACAGATTTATCCCTGTATCCCTTTCACATTTTAAAGAATTCCCATTTGCTACCTTGTTGCACTCTCCCTAATCTTGTCCTTGGTTTTTAATTTTTCAGTAAAAGCCAGAAATCTCAGGGAACTGAATCTAGAGTGCACAGGTGCTGAGAGACCTTGGTAATACAATGTTTTGCCGAAAATACCTGCAACAGATGTGAAGAATGACTTGCTCAGTCATTGTGAATATGACAGTGAAATGGTACAACAGCTCATTCAATGCGGACTGAGTTAGTTCACTGGAGGGTGTCAGCACTGCAGATTTTATAAACATGAATTCAATGTTGACAAGGTGTAAAAGTTTGTAGAAAGCTGTATGTATCCCTTTGGGTGAGGCTTTGAATTCATGCTTTTCAAAGGGAAACCATATAAAATGGTTAAAATATTCAATTCACCAACGTTAGAAGTACTTGCCAAAGCCTGACTACAAGGCTAGTGGACATCATATTAGTCAATTGATTGATTATGTGTTCATAAATTTGTGTTTATGCGACAAGAAGTATATTCATGAATGTATATGAGTTAAAGGTGTGTTGTTGATGAATAATTCTTAATATGTGATCTTGTATGTTCCTGTACTAGTGGATTTATGTGTATGTCTTAGTAGATATTTACATAATTTGCATGCATATGTGCCTTGGCATGTATTTGTATTTCAGTGAATATACATATACATTATTCTAGTTGAATAAACCATAACGAAAGAAAAATCAAGCAAGCTATAAAATATTCAAATTTAAAACAAGATTTAGCCTAAAATAACCCGTATTTCTGCTTTATTAAACACAGACAGTAAATGTTAATAAGCCAACTGAGAAAAGAGAGCACAGTTTACCAGAGCGTTCTTTGCAATATACTGTGATGTGCTGAATACCATTTTTCTGCTGAAACCCTGGTTCACTTCCAATGCAGAGGTAGCCTCTTATTGTGAAAACTTTTGGACTGGGTCTTTTAGATTATAGTAACCAGTTGATAATATTGAGCAAAGGACATGAAAAATTTGAACACCTTTCATACATTGTTATAAATTTGTATTCATTATCATGTTATTAAATTCATTGTTATAAACAACTTAGGATTATAAAGAATTAATATGAAATTTATAATTCATTGTAAATAAACTGTTTGGGACTTACTGATTTTGATTGTAATAATCGTTTGAAAGCATTATCCATGATTATGATGAATGGCTTTCTCTGTTTTATAATTGTTTGTATAAAAGTTCTCACAACAAATATAATTAAACAAGCTATTTATTCAAACTGTGATATCATGGATAGGATTTATTTAACAATTACATCAAAACTTCTATTTACGCAAATGATTATACATACTGACCTGGCAAAATCTGGCAAATCCAGTGCTTCAAGGGCAAGTTTCTATGCCTTTATGTACATAAAAAACGTATATTTGTTTTATCATGTTAGTGTACCTCTAAGATGTGTATATGCGTATGTGTGTACATGCATATAATCTTCATATCACATGTTTGCCATAGATCATAAATGCATTCAAATTTATGAGGAATGAGTATCTGCGAAGAGATGTTTGCATTTATTTGGATGGGATATTGGTTGGAAAGGATTTTAAAGTTACAAAAAATTTGATGTACAAATTTCTTATGAAACTGTTTTAATCAAATATATATAAATTTATGGAGAATGTAGAGTTTATAATTGACAGGTAGAATTACTGGATCAGAAAATTATAAATCAGTGAGCATGGTAGCTTCACAATGAAAACTCAGTGGCACCGGTTATTGTCAGGTTTCCAAAGTTAAGCAATGTGAAATCCTGCTCACTTATGAACTTCAGGTACTGCAAACAACTTTTGGCCTTGTGCAAAACTAAGAAAAAATTAGTAAATAAAGACAAGCAGCTGTGACTCACAATGCTTTTTCACACCTGGCCATCAGTAATTACTGCATTTTATAGCATATGAGGAACCCTTATTTCTCCCAAATAAATGGCTCAAAAGGTGATTATACCCTTAGTTGTCCAGTTACACATCAGCCAGAATGAGGAAGTGTTAAAACTGTGTGATAAATGAGAGAAATTTAGGGAAATGAGTTTTCTCCTATTATTCCCTGCTGATATAATGTGGGAGGTCCTATAGGCCAGCCAATACAGTATTCCAATTCTTAAAACTTGTGAAAGGCATGTAACTTAAAAATTCTAATAAAAAAAAATAAACATCCACATACCCATGCACAGTGTGTTTATGAAAGAGAGGGATAGAGAGAGTGAGAGAATTCAGTTCCAGAAACATCCTCTCATTAATCACTAAGTCCATTTTGCGATTGATATATCTTTCTTGGTATCGAAGCAGTGAAGTTAGCTAAAATTCAAGCCATTAGATAGAAAGTGAACAGCATAAAGAGGATTTTCAGGTCCTCTAAATACTCTGACAGAGAAATGAATCCGTGCAAAAATAGCTTGTGATAAAAACAATTGAAATTTCAAAAGATTTCATTATCTTCTATAATTTTGCAGAGAGTCATTATCACACCAAGAGTTATATGGACTATTGAATTCATTTTCTTTTTCTTTTTCTTTTTTCCCTTTTTTTTTTTGTTATTATGTTTTGGCTGATCTATTTCACAGCCTTCTTCAGG
>OY735214.1:19196706-19299206 GCA_963457665.1 Thysanoteuthis rhombus | reverse complement strand
CTTTTCTTGCCCAGTAATTTTCACTTTGTTGACAATTTGAGAGAAAAAAATCATTTGCGTATGATAGCAATCAAATATACATGTGCACATATATATATATGAAAGCATAAATGCTTGTGAATACGCTTATATGTACATAGAGAGAGTACTTTATTCACATACACGAATATATAAGTACATATATGAAGCAAATACTTATATATATATATATATATATATATATATATATATGTATGTGTGTGTTTGTGCTGTGTTTTACACGGGGTATTTTTAGCATCTTCTATCTTTTTTTTATTTTTGCTTTTTTTATCTCTCAAAAGCGACTTATTGTTTTGCATTTTTTGCTAGAAATAACTGCAGTGTTTGGGTTTTGTTGAACTTGTTGTTTTGTATACTTCATTTTAATTATCATTTGTTTTTGTATTTTAAGGCAAGTTATTTTTCACATACACATACACACTATATATATATGTGTGTGTGTGTGTGTGTGTGTATGTGTGTGTGTGTGCGCGTGTGTATGTGTTTTTAGTTTCTTCATTTGAAGTATTGATTGTCCTCCAAACAGACTACTGAACCAGTTCCTTTCTTGGAGAATGATCATCAGTAGATTCTAACATTCAGTGATAGAAATAGCATATGTCCACGGACTCACATCCTCATGCACCTTCATCAACACACAAGCATTCATCCTTCCCTTATATATGTGAGCACGTGTGTGTGTGGTAAAATTAAGGCAACTTTTATAGAATATCATTGGCTTTTCATGATAAAAAAAAAATCCATATTAGAAAACAATTAAAGATAAAGAGAAAAAAAAATATAAAAGTTTAGTATTATGGTTGAAAACAAAGGAATTAATATTTAAGCTTTCAGCTGCACTGTGTGATAATATTCCAGGCCTGCTCAAAAAAAATTATCAACTCGTTCACACTCTGGTAATGTAAAAATATTGTTTAATTCAGAATAATACCAAGAAATGAAAAAAAAAGATGAAAACAGCTTGAAAATGTTTTCTATGGATAATATGCAAAAGCCATTAGCATGTTTACCAACCCACGTCCTATCCAAAATTCATATCAATGTCCACTAAATACAAAATAGTTTTAAAAAGAAATTAATTTCCCGAGTTCCACATGAATTACTCTGATGATATTTAAAAGCTAAAACTGCCATTGTTGATATCACATAATCTTTGATCTTGAAGTAATTAAAAATTAGTGGCTTTTAAAGACTCCCAAGTTAATTATGCTAATAAAGGAGGGAGGGTGTCTCTCTCTCTCTATTAGATGTGTTAACCTCTTGCCTATCTTAAATTGAAATTAGTGTCTGGCTTAAAACATCTAAAAATAAAGGAATCAATATCTCAAGTTGCGTGTGAATTGTGATGGCAATATTTGAGAGCTTTTAGCCTCATTATCAACTCTTTGCCAATTCAAAAGCGAAATCAGCTTCCAGTTAACACCAAATAATTAAAAAGCAAGAAATGAATAACTCTAATTTCACATGGATTGTCTGGTGATATTTGGAAGCTATTAGCATCTTAAAACCTTTGCCTACCCTAAAGTCAAATCAGTGTCTCATTAACAGAATTCAGTTAAAAATAAAAGAATTTAATATCTTGGGTTGCATAGGATTGTGAACATGATATTTTTGAAAAAGACTGAGTCTCATTATTATTAGCATTTCATTTTTATTTCATTTTTTATTGGGAAATAAACATTTTTGACTCCAAGATGCTATAGCTTCCTGTGTTGGTATTGCTTGCAATTGATCATGTGGTATTCAATGGTTTGAATAGTGAAATGGATGCCAGTTTTTCTTTCCATATACAATTAAGATACTGACATATAATCACGTACCAGCATAAACACACATGCTCACACATCATTTGTGTGTGTATATATATATATATATATATATATGGTTGTTGTATTTGCCAATATGGAAATGAAAGTTTGTGAAGAATCTCAAATTGTTTGCTTTATGCATTTCACTGTGTTTCAATCTGTATCTTCAGGAGCTCTTCTGCATATAACATAGAAAGTATTGTTTGTTATGTTCAGAGGATATACTAAATTGGAGACCAGAAAAACAGTGTCAGTTTTTGGCAGAGAGAAGAGAAGGGAAGAACATCAGTGAGTTTGGATGTGGGTCAGTCAGAAAAGACAAGCTTAAGGTTAAGGGTGGAAAACATAATCTGAACATGTAAAAGATTGCACTTGGTACAGTTTTCTGTTTTGCAAAAAAGCTTCTGAAGCAAAAAAGCTTCTGCAAAATGCATCAAGCCTTATTTTAATGATAATGGAAAATTTTTCAGATGCGATACATTCTCTCCTCATAATCTTTCACTTCCTCATTGTCAAATTACTACCACTATTCTGTCAGATTACCTTACATACACACAAATGTTTTTATATATATATATATATATATATATATATTATATACATACAAAATATTACAGTTTTTTTCATTGTCATTAGTATTTGTCATTATTGGATATACAAGCATTTACATAAACATACACATATACAAACATGTATGTGAATATTGACAAATTTACACATTCATACACATCCATGCATAAGCACAACTGTACACATTCATAGATTATACTTATACATACACATGTATGCAAATAGCCAAAAATTTGTTCATGTACACACATTTTATCAAGCAGACATGCAAAAATATATATCAGTACATACTATACATATTTTCACACATGCACACACAAACAGACACACGTCTATATATATGAGTGTGAAAAATGGTCATAATCAAAATAAATACACTCAAGTTGTTCTGCTATGCTCCGTAGAAGGCATAAACCTAAATTACCTTTACTATGTCTCATAATAATCTTGACCTTGTCATGTCATCCACATGTTATTATCTGATAAAAAAAGACAATTAGGGCAGAGCAAATTTTCTTCATTGTTATCAAATACATCCCCAAATAGGATTGACATTGTATTCAGAAAAGATTATCCAGAGGTATTTGAAAGCTCTCAGCATCTTCCTTTGTCTACCCTAGAGTCAAGTTGGTGTCTTGTTAACTGAATCAAGTTAAAAATAAAATAATTAATATCTTAGGTTGCATAGGATCATGAATATGATACTTTTGAAAAAGACTATTATCATTAACAGGTCTACTTAGTCACTCAATAGAAACCAACATGTTACCAACATCTTTTGGCAGCATGCCATGTTGGAGGTGATCAATTCAAAGGGGACAAGGGGTAATCAATGATCAAGTTACTTCTCTTACCTTTTGTTGGACACTGATCACAAACAAAATTTGAATTTTGAAAAAGCAAATATGAATGCAGCTGGACACAAAATGAGGGATCAGTTAAGGATAAATGTAGACTGTGAATTGAATACTCCACTAAAAATCCATTTACAGGGAGGGATTTTCAAAAAAGTTTTTTTTTTTCTGGATATAGCAAGGTGAGAATGTTTTAATTTCCAGTCCTCTATCTCCATTGGTTCAGCCTGTACCTGTCACATATACATAGCCAGCCAGTCAACCACACCAACTTGAAAACTGAAGAAATCAATGATGACAGTTTTAGTTGACAGTTTCTAATTGCATTTTTTTTCTTTATTTTATCTGGAAGTAATAAATAATATTGGCTCCAAATGCCATAGCTTCCTGTGCTGGTATTGTAATTGATCAACATGGAAGGCACTGCTTTAGATATTGAAGTAATGATTGCCAATTTTTGACTGCATATACAATTAAAACACGGACATATAATAACATATCTGTTTGCACACCAATGCTCACACAGCATTTGTTTATGTATATGTATGATAATAAATTGTGTTATATTATATAAAAAAATGTTTTACCTAAATGGTAAAAGCATCACTATGTTGAAGTGGCTATCCCATCAGTTGCAGGTTCAATTCCTGCTGCTGCCTCATCCTCTTTGATTGTTCATTCTATTTATGTTGTGTAGGATAAGTGATACATTAACCATTTAACAACAGGAGATCATTCCAACTGGATATTTCTATATCATCATCATTATCATCAGTTCCCCAAAATTTGACACACTTCTCTATCATGGACATTGCGGAGCCAGTACTTTCTGGATTTGTCTAGTTTGTCTTTCCATCTAGTTCTCTGCCAGCTTCAGTTGCGCATGTGATCTCAGGGGATCCATGTAGTGAGTTATGATGTCCATCGGTTGTCTGCCATTCTTGGAACATGTCCAGCCCTTTGCCATTTGAGTTATATATTGTGCTGTCTTATGATCTCTCTATACAAGGTTGAGCATGATCCTCTCATGTGCATGTTGCATGGTTCTCAGTTTGCTGGTCTTTCTCTTGGTTAGGTTCTATGTTCAGCTCTATAAGTCACTATTGGGAGGATACATTGATTTTATACCCTTCTTTTTAGGACTAACAGGATCTTCTTGTTTTTGAAGGTTGAGTTTGTTCCGCCAAAACTTGCCAACCTAGAATGATTCTTTGCTTGATTTCTTCTTCTTTTGAGGATTTCATCGAGATTTCTTGTCCTAGGTACATGTAGTGGCGTACTTTCTCCAGTTTTGTGTCTTCAGTTTTGATCTTTGTGTTCTGATTTCCAACATGATTATTGCACATGATCTTTGTTTTACTGCAGTTCATGTGTAGGCCAACTTTCTGTTGGATCATATAAATCCATTTTCTAATTCATGTATATGTATATACATTTGCAGGTTTATTTTGTTGTCTGTAATGTTTATCATTACTGGTTATACATGCCTATACATATACATGCACACACACAAACTCATATACACAAACCTGCGTACAAATATTGGCAAATATACACTTGCATGCATATCCATGCATAAGCACAACTGTACACACTCATGGATTTATTTGCACATACACGAGTACACATATCCATAAATCTGTTCATGTACACATATTTTTTAGCATATACATGCAAAAATGTACATCAGTACATACTTACATATCTTCACATGCATACACACGTGCATTTATATATACAGGAATGATTGTAAATTGCATTATATTACATAGAAACATTTATTCAAAATGATCTTCTATCATTACATAATTATTGTATCACTTAGCCTCAACAACATGAATGGAATAAACAATTGAAGAAAATGGGCCTGCTGCAGGGGTCATAACTACCACTGAGCTAAACAGCCACCGGTAATGCAAAGGCCCAAATAACTGCTTTCACCTCAAATTTTCATCTCGTTTAGTCTTGGTTTATTCATTCCTTTCAAGGTGACAGTTATGTATTAAGAAATGGATGTATATGATCTGAGAGAATAATTATGAATTGCGTTATATTAAATAGAAACATTTCTTTAATGCAAAATAGTCATCATCAAAACAAATAGAATCAAGTTGTTGTGCAAAGCTCATGAGAAGCCATAAAGCTAGAATTAATTTTGCTATGTCATATAAACAATTATCCTGACCTCGTCATATCATGCACATGTTATTATCTGATGGAAAAAGCGGGTTAGAGCAGTGCAAATTTTCTTTATTGTTATCAAATACATCCCCAAATAGGATTGACATCATATTCAGAAAACATTGTCTAGTGATATTTGAAAGCTATTAGCAGCTTAAAACCTTTGCCTACCCTAAAGTCAAATCGGTGTCTCGTTAACAGAATGGAGTTAAAAATAAAAGAATTAATATCTTGAGTTGCATAGAATTGTGAATATGATATTTTTGAAAGAGACTGAGTCTTATTATTAATAGCATTTCATTTTTATTTTATTTTTTATCTGGAAGTAATAAACATTATTGGCTCCAAGATGCCATAGCTTCCTGTGTTGGTATTTCTTGCAATTGATGATGCGGTATGCAATGCTTTGGAAATTAAAGTAATGATTGCCAATTTTTGACTCTATATTCAATTAAAATACTGATGTGTAATCACGTACCTGATAATCACATACAGCTAATAGATATAGATGATACACTTCCATTAGAGAAAAATGTACATCCATTGGTACTCTAGCAGAAGCTACGGAAAACATAACTAAATACCCTCCCAGCAAAAACATTAATTTCCTTTATATTTTGAAAATAAGAATAATCTTTCTCTCTCCCTCCGTCTCCATCTCCATCTCCATCTCTCTCTCTCTCTCTCTCTCTCTCTCTCTCTCTCTCTCTCTCTCTCTCTCTCTCTCTCTCTCTCTCTCACATACACATGGGGAAAGATTTACACACATATTCAAGGGATGCATACATAAATCAAATACACCTAATATAAATGTGTTGTACTCATATGAACACAATGAGAGGCAAAGACGTTTATTATGATCATGGAAAATGTGATCAGATGGTCATTGTTATCAAAATCAGTCAGTTTCAAGTACATTACTTTTTTTTAAATTAAAAAATTTTTAAATCAAAAAATGAATTTCATAATAAATTTTCGTAGCGTGAAGTTGTTCATAACAATTCATTTATAGAAATATATGTACATTTATAACATTGAATGTAAATTGTCCCAATCTTAAAATGCTTCTGATGTTACTAGCAGGTTCTTTTCATCTAAGATATTCTGTCAAAAAGCATGGGTGTCCACTGCCACAAAAGGATATATTTGGAATATATCTTGATGACGACCTTGCTATGTATAAAAATAATACCATCTTTCTATGTGGGTATGTCAGGTTTGGGATACATAAAACAATTGTTCAACACCAGTATCATTTATTGACTATAAGGTCTCAACTTTTCGAATCTCCACACCCAAAGTGAGAAAGCCTGGTGCACCATTTGTCCATCCCCCAAGATGCCAATGTCCAAAATAAGTAGCTACTAGACCACATAAATAGAATAAACGATTCAGCTAAAGAGTTGGCAGTACTGCAAAATGGTAAGAGCAACACTAAGTAGAAGAGGCTACCCTATCGGTCACAGGTTTGATTTCTGCTGCAGCCCCATTTTCTTAAGTTGTTTATCCTATTTACGTTGTCTAGGCCAAATGATACATTCACTGTGTAATGACAGGAGGCCAATTCAAAAAAGAGTTTTCATATAATATAATGCAATTTATGATTATTCTGTCAGATCATATATTCATTTCTTGTTAAGATACATATATATATATATATATATATATATATATATATATATATATATATATATATATATTTGCACATTTGTTACATTTTTAGTACTATTCACATATGCACACACACACTCCCGCACAAGATATTGTTGAATAGGGACGTTATCATTCCTACTTGAACAAATTGGACATTCTCACATGTAAATACTCTTCTTTTCACATGCAAATACGTATTGCACTCTGTACACATATGCACGTACAGTTTAATGAATACTTAGTTTTCTATATTGGTAATAGTATATTAAAATGGAAATTAGTACCTAAATGTATTGAGTAATATTTTCTTGAATGCATTCATGCACTGGCGTACCACCAGGGGCGTGGCTGGCACCATCAGAGGAGTGACACCATGATGTTTTAGCAGTGTGAAAATTCAACATTTACCATTAATTTTACCACTATTTTCCAGTGATTTCATCCAATCTTTAGCTATTTTTTAGCCATTTCAGATGAATCAAACCATTTTCAACAATTCAAAATGGCCATAGAAAGGTGGGGTTTTTTTTTTTAGCATTTTTTTTTTTTTTTTGACATTTTTTTAAGTCGATTTAGCGCAAAAAAATTTTCAAGTTTGTGAGACTTAGGGTGACACTCTAAATGATACCAACCCTTCAAACATCACTGCAAATGAATCTTGCAGCAGCCACATTTTCTTTAGCTGTTTATTCCATTCGCACAGTCTAGACCAACTGACACATTCACCATGTAATAATGGGATGTCAGTTCAGAGTTTAAAAAAATAAAACATATTTTGTAATTGTACATACCTATGCATATACACACTCAATATATATATATATATATTTATATATATATATGTATATATATATATATATATATATATATATATATATATATATATTTATATATGTGTGTGTCAGGCAAGGTTGTCTAGGCATGAACAGCTTTTAGCTCCAATGCCTGGGCACTTAGTATGAAGTAGGTGTTGGGCTCAAGTTCCACTCCCTCTTTCATGACTGTGTTGAAGGCTTCCAAAGGAAAGAAGCGCTCAATATATTTTGAGATTAGCTTGACAGCAGGGGATACCTCCCCAGCTGATTTTGGCACCTGGGATTCCCAGATGATCTTCCATCAAGGTGCTAACCAGGATCAGCATTGCTTAATTTTGATGATCATACAAGAACCGGTGTATCCAAAGTGATTTGGCCATAACATATATATTTGTAGCTATGAATGATTAAAGAGAGAATGAGGAAAATGATATTGTGTTGTTTTTTGAAGAGAACACAGAGTATATAGATATGTACAAGCAGTAAATATATATATAGCCTTAAAATTCTGTCTTACATCAGATGTTTCTCTCTCAGATTGCCAGAGACGGAATCATCTCAACTGAACTGAGGGTGAAACACTTGATATAACACAGAATTACAAGTATAAAAGGCAATGAAATTGTGTGGATGCTCCAAGTACCACTCTAAATATTTTGTTTTCTCATAATTCTCTTTTTCAAGTTCATAGGGAAAAATTTGACTGCACTTGTGCACATGTCCACACGTATTCATTCTCTCTCTCTCTCTCTCTCTCTCTCTCTCTCTCTCTTTCACACACACACAAGAACACACAGAGACACACACACGCAAAACAGCACATGCACACAATAAAACATGTACACACATATGCATACATATACTCACGGAAACACACACGCACACACACATATACAGACATATAACTACATTGCCTTTAAGTTCTATCAATAGTTTTCATTACACACTGATAAAAACTCATATACACTAACTGTTTGAATAAACACTCTTGCCTTTATCTATACGTACACCAAAATTCAAATACACACATACATATTATTGATCTGCTTTAATATATCATTAAGAGCTATTATTATGCAAACACATTTATCAACAGATGTATGCATATTCATAGATATACACAATTTATACAAAAATTTGGATATCTTTCAAGAGCACATTGTGTGCTGTGGTTAGCAAGCAAGAATGCAAATCATTACTACTGTAGTGATTTCAATTCTCACTGGAGGCCAAACACTGGTAAACTAAACTCAGTGGATAAACAGGTCTGTTTTGTCACTCAATAGAAACTGTTTCATGACCAACGTCTTTTGGCAACATGCCATGTTGGGGGAAATCAATGAATTAGTTGCCTTTTGTTGGGCAGTGATCATTAGGAAAGTCCAAATTTTCTTAAAAAGCAAATGTGAATACTGCCAGACACAAACTAGGGGACCAATTTAGCATAAAATTCGATCTCCATCCCCTCATCTATTCAGGGGGGGGGGGGACTTCAAACACAAAGAAGCATTTTTTATTGACAGAATATGGTGTGAATGTAGGAATTTTCCATCCTCTAACTCCAATGTTATGACCTGTATATATAACGCATACATGAATAGCCAGCCAGACTCATTTGAAGGTTGAAGAAACAAATGTTGACAGTTTGGCTGACAGTTTTGTTTGATGGTTTCAAATACTCATTACCAAAATAGTGAGTTTGATCTTTATTAGGTTCCCTTATTTGAACCTTTGAATCAAACTGAGCCTAACACATGCAAAAACAAAGGTTTACAACCAATGCATCCTCTCGAGTCACCTATGGAGCTGGAACATGGAACCTAACCAGAAAAATTGACCCTTAAACAGATAACCATGCAACATGCACATGAAAGAACCATGCTCAACATCACATGGAGAGATAAAAAAATAACAAAGTGTATTGAAAAAAAAGAAATCAGGAAATCATATCATTGAAACTGTTGGAAAACTCAAATGGCAATGGGTTGGTCATGTTTCAAGAATAGCAGATAACCTATGGACATCATGACTCACAACATGGATCCCCAGAGATCATTTGCGAAACTCTGTCCGACAAAATATAAGATGGCATGACAAAATAGAACAAAAAGTTAAGAAAGTACTGGCTCTACAACGCTCATGATATATATATATATATATATACATGTATATATAAATATATCTATCTATCTATCTATCTATCTATATATATATATATATATATATATGTATATATATATCTATGTGTGTATATATATATGTATGTGTGTGTGTGTGTGTGTGTGTGTGATTCATTTGATATATATGGTCAGTGCAATCATTTTTGCCTTCCTACCAGGCCCGCACACACTCATTGACTGGTTCACATAGACCCATAAAGCTTTTATTGCCAATGTAATTGGATGACATTGAAGTTAAAAGTAGAAGTTGCTGTTTGGATAATACCAAATTTTTACAAGAAAATTGATTATGCTTCAGACAAGCAGAAAAAGATGAAAACTGTACTAAAAATCTTTGTGTTTTCAAACAATGACTTTTTACAAACTTCACAAGGTAAGTAACTGGCAGATCCCCTCATCCTGTCAAATCACATGTATTGCAAACATTGATGGAACTCATTAAAATCAAGCTGCCAGACACAAATCAACGGACTAATTTAACATAAATTTACATTGCAAATTGAACCTTCACTCTAAAAACCTAATATGGGGAGGGATTTTGGAGGAACAACTTTTTTCCTTGACATAATGAGTAAATGTTTTAATTTTTGTCCCTTTAGCTCTATTGGTGTAGCCTATATGCATGATACATTCAAAACCAGCTTGCAAGACCAATTTAAAAACCATGCATCTCTGTCTGGCAAATCTTTTCCATCCAGTGATTAGTCACATCAATGGTGATTGCTACTTTAGAAAAAGTCTTGTATATAATTTGTCCTTTGTCATAAGTAGTAATAACTTGATGTAAAAACAAATAAAGACCAAAGAAAATTTCAACAAAGGCAGTCAATTCATTCTGCTAAATTGTAAATTTTGAACTTTCTCTGAATCTCTCAATGAGTAGCTGGAACAACCATTGCTAGTATCGGAAATTTGTCTACCTGTTTCATTTGACGATGGAATTTTTCTTAATTTGTCAGAATATCTATTTATAATTCTATCCTCTTGAACATTTCTTCCTTTGAGCGTTTCTGCAACCCCTGATAATCTCACTCTATTTTGAGAAACCCTGGTACAGAGTACAACCGGGGGCACAGATTTAAAGTCTCACCTCAGGGCGCATGAAACCCTTGGGTCCGCCCTAGATAAGGAAAAAGCTGTGGATGTTATTAACATTTATTTTTTTGATATTTCTAAGCTTGGCAGTCTAGCATTTGTGTGTCATGATGACATATTGCAGTAGGCTATATACAAGCAAAATCCTTCGCTGGGCTGAATGTATTTATCATTTGTTGTTAAATAAATTTAAAATCCAAGTTACCTAACTGAAGATCTCATTTAGCTTTGGCAAAGCGAGGAATTCCTTCACCAAAGGAATTAGTGCTCACAGAACAAAATTTGCCTCAGCAAAAATTCAAACCCACTTTACCTATTCAAATTTATGTGCTGGTGACCATTGCCCTAACTTGAACCTCAAAGTCTATGTTTAGGTATCTAAATTATATAATTACTTTTTGGTATAATGAAAAATACTTGAATCGGTTCGTAATCTATTTCTCATGTTGCCAAGCTATTCTATGGAATTTTTATAGGTCTTGCTAGTACAGCTGTCAATAGATATATATACAGTGTTATTGTTTTCGAAAGTTGTGTTATTTATAATGGAATAGTGTACAATATCAGGGATAGAAAATATGCAAATTCAAAATGCCACGATTTTTAGATAAAAAAATACAACCTGAAACTCTGGGAAATTTGAACGGCATGCATGAACCAATCATAGACTTTTGCTGTTCCACTTTGTTAGCAGTACCTTGTGGAAGCCAATGAGCAAACTCTGAAGGAATTGATGGAAACTATGTGTTTGAAAAATTGCTATCTTTGATGCAAATGATCCTCCTTTCTCTCCATCTCCAAAAAGGCTCAAAGTTAAATGTAACCTTTGTAATCCATTTCCACATTGGCCAGAAATTGGGGAGGAGTTGAAAAACTGAGTGAAAAATGAGAGGTATTTAGGGAGCTGCATGTCTTTCTAAATATTAGAAGTAAGGAGAGGTCTTGAATGCCATTAAATACGAAGGCTTATTTTCATGGTCAAATTCCTCAAACTTTTGGGTACTACCTCATCACTCTCTCTCTCTTTATCTCTCCCTTCTCTTTATATATATACATATATATATATATATATATATATTTGAAGTGTGTATTTTAGGATATATATGTACATTTATTGTTAGTCGTGCATACCTCTATTGATGTGTATGTAGGATTTGTGCGAGAGGACATATATGTTTGCATGCATAAATCAATCTCCTTTAATATTCCGTTCATAACTTTTGTTATACACGCAGAAAAATTCACCCGCACGCACATATTTGCACATCATTATTGTACACTCATGCTCACACGATGACACACACACATAATTGATCAAGTTTAATATCTTGTTAATAACTTTCATTATATTAATGCAGTCTTTGTCCACCCACACATAATTACACACGCACATAGCAAGACCCACACCCAGGTCCACAAACTACCAATCACTCTCTCTGCCCATTCCCAATACACAAGCCCACAGTTATAACAAACAGTGACACATTTAATGAATATTAATATTTTTCAAAAAATAGAAGAAAAAAATATTTCAAGCAATTTTTATTTTGTATTTATTAGATTAATGTTTGTTTACTTCATTTAATTTTTGTTTTATTTTTTAATTCAACTTGTTTCCTTTATTTGTGGCATGGCGGGGGATGGGGGGAGGTATCATTCCTTTTCTTCCTAATCTAGGGGATAAATGAAATGAAGAAATGGAGGAGAAAAAAAAAGCATTAAAAGAAAGAAAGGAGAAAGCAGCTGCAATTAACCAATGCTAAAGTTCTTTTCATTCAGTTATCAGCCTCCCTTTTCATTCTTTTACGGTTTTATCGTTTATCCGAATTCGCATAATAATTGTGACCTAAATCCAAAAGCAATAAAACAAAGAACGATAGAGAGAGAAAAAAAATTTTGAAAATCTTGAAAAATTTTCAAAATTAAAACAAAAAAATGGAAATATCCAGAGGCATGTGCTCAAATAGAAAGCCATGTCATGCGAACAAACACTGGAAAACACACATATTCCATCCAAGTTCAAACACAGCTACAAACACATGCATATTCACAGAAATACATTGTAAGTGATGAACATCTACGAATACCTCACAGTATTTACATGTTTTCATGATAATTTGCATATTTTCACATATCACACACATTCATGAATTCATGCACACATATAAGCTCAAAATGCTTAAAACTGAAATACTTGCATTTACAAATACTGACATATATATATATATATATATATATAAAATCTTAAAAACAGATACTAATAGAAAGAATAAAGAGGATCAAAAACAGATACTAACATAAAGAGATAAAGAGTAAAAGAGGAACACATACAAATACTCCACAATATTGAGATGTTTTTAAGATATGTACATATTTGACACACTCATATGTACACGCATACATATAAACACTCAATACTCAAAATTGAAGTACTCATACAAACATATAATCAGAGATAAACACTCATATACATAATCACTTGGAGATGTTGCATGGATATTCTTAAAACCAGAGAGATATACAAATTCAAGTCTTAGGATAATTCCAGGGATATAAACATATGAACAGCTATAAACGAGTATTAAACATGCAAAAGAAAACACAGAGTAAAATAATGGTGTAGGTTTTTTAGACGATTTCCAGATCTATATGGTTAAACAAAGAGTTATGTAAGAAAAAAAACATGCTTGTTATAATTGGCTTTTTAGTGTCCATTGTTGGAAATAAATCTTCCCCCAAAATCGCCAGACCTCATCATCATAGGTGTCACGGAACCAGTTCTTTCTGAATTTGTCCCGATCATCCCGCCATCTTATATTATGATGGCCACAATTTCACACGTGATCTCTGAGGATCCACATTGCAAGTCACAATGTCCAACTATTGTCTGTCATTCTTGCAACCTGACCAGTTCAATGCCATTTGAGTTAACTAATGGTTTATGTGATATCTCAGACTCCTGTGTTTTCCTTACTATATTGTGCTGTCTTGTGGTCTTTCTGTGTGATGTTGAACATGATTCTTTCATGTGCACATTGTATGGTCCTCAGCGTGAGGGTCACTGTCTTGGTTCTGTTGGTAATCGTTAACTGATTAACAAACAATGGATGGTTTTGTTCATAAAACATTCACACAAACACGAAAGAATCCAAACACGAGAATATGTACAGGATGATACATGTTTGCAAAATATAGGTACACCTTGATTAGTGCAGTAAATTTGTTCCAAAATTTTCCATACTGTTCAAGGTCTTATTATAACTTGATGCCTTTTTGTTTTCAGCTAATTCTCTATAACGCTATACAGTAATCTATAACGTACAAATGATTTCGACAACAAAAGTAATGTACACACTAATGTATCCTCAAATATTGAAATACTTGAGATGAAAAACACCAATATATATGATATTTTATGTACAAATGAAAATACAAGCAAAAACAAGGTCTACCATGGAAATATTCAGCCATTTTGAATGTTTCAAGAACTGGTTGTACAACCTTGTGGTAAGTATGCAACCAATTGGAGAGGATCTTTATGCTCATGTATGGACAAATAATCTCCCATAAACTTATTCAGTCAGTAGTGAGACATCAGTGAGCTTGGGTACTGTGTACTGTGGCATTGATGATGGCCTTGTGAGTCATTCTTCATGTCTGGTGCAGAATTCTTTCGTAAAATATTACATCCCCAGATCTGATGGCTCCTCTACAGTCAAGATTTGGTTTGCTGCAGTTTCTGGCTTTTCAGACCTTGGATAGGATTAAGGAGAGTGTAATGAGGCAGCTCAAAAGAATACTTTGCAGACTGTTTTGAAAAATATGTTTGTATAAGTATATGAAATTTCAGGGGGAGTACATTGAAGATGACAAAATAAGCTTTTTTTTTCATAAATATCAAATGGATGGATACTTTTCTGGACAGATATCATATACTCATATATACATGTAGAAAAGTCTTCATAGAAAGATTTGAATAGTTAAAATAAAATAAACAAGTTTGATACTGCATTCACAGAGGAATGCTAAGCAAATAACAAAAATTTACAGACATGTATTGTAACAAGTACATTCTAAATATTTACTCACAAGTGAATGGAAAACACATAGCTCTCTATGTATTTGTTTCTGTGTACAAACATATGTGTACATTTGTATGCATATGTATTTGTACATATATATGTGTGTGTTTTGTGTGTGTGTATATATATATATATATATATATATATATATATATATATATATATATATATATATATATATATATATATGTATATGTATATGTATATGTATATAGAAAGCGAGAGTGAGAAAGGGAGAAGGAGAGAGAAATACACATACTCATATATAATATTGCATATTTTAAATATGTTTGCACAGTTTTGAAGTAGCTCATAAATCCACATGAAAAAATATATGCTCTTAGAAATGTACACATGCGAACAATTTTAATGAAAATTTAATGAAAATTGTGTTTATACTCTCCAATAGTTTTATTTGATGAACCATATCTAAAATTTCAAAAATATTTTTTTACATTTTCTACTCTATATTTATTATCATTTCTGTCATTAAATAAATATTGTATTCTGAAGCCAATTTTTTCTTTCCCTCTCTATCTATATTTTTGCCCACTCTTGGTCTATTTGTCAAGAGAGAGTGAGAGAGTGTGGAAGAGAGTGAGAAAGAGACTGACAGACAGCTTAGTACAGCAAAATATTAAATGCGGGGATATTGATGATAGGAAGATTATGTTCCATATATAATCTTCCAAGTGAGGAGAGCCTGTTCAGAGAAACAGCATTCAATATTTTGGCTTTTTACCTCAGCTAAAACATTGATTGTTGGTGCTTATATGAAATACACAACTATCTTTACCACCAAACAGGCGACATCCTTCTTTGTTTCTCCCTCTTTCCATTATGCATTTTTGTAAATACATATATGCTTCAATCAGATTGTGAAACTAGTGATTTCGTAGAATCCCCAAACATTTCAATAATATCATGAAATCCATACTTTCAAATTCAGTGTAGAAGGGGTTTAAAAGCTTATGATGCTGGCCATTACAACTGTAATGAGTCCAATCCTCACAGGGTGTCCCACTACTTTTGCCTTAAGTTATACATATACTGCGAATACATGAACCAAATATACTAGAAATTTACCAAGTTTTGCTTGGTTCCAGAAGATCATTAATTTCACAATTTTACTGTAACATATACATATCTATTATGCACTTACAGAAAATCTACTATTAAGTCAGAAATTAGCATAAAAAATGTTCACTCCTTTAGTCAGATGATCAGCAAGCTATCTTAATCAACTACAATAAAGAAAATTTATATTGACTCTTTAAAAATCTCTGATTTTACTCTGACAGTGTAGCACAGTGGAGAACCAAGCTGCAGATAATGGTTGAAAAGGTTAATAAAATCTACTTTACTTTCTGGTTTGTTAATCAAATATTGATTACCTCTGAGTACGTTCTTTGGAGCTATTTTCATTGTTTCTTGACATGCTCTCACGCAAATAAGCACATACATAAGAGTATTCATACTCAAATACATTAATAAGTATAGTATGGTCATGGTTTTGTGGTTAACAAGCTGGAATCAGTCTTTATAGAATGAATCAATCTTTATTGACTTCCTCTGCAAAGGTTGTAGCTTTCCGTCAGGCTATGATAAGCTTGGTAGATATTAATCCAGCATAATATACATATAATATTCTTATGTAAATATATATATATATACATATATATATATATATATATATATATATATATATATATATATATATATATATATATATATATATATACAAGAGCAAATATACTTCTTAGTTGGTACCTCAATAAATCTGGTCTAATGATGAATTTATTTCATGCAGCAAATATTCATTCTTCAACATAATTACCTTCCTTGCCCATGCACTTAATTCAGGGAATCAAAAATCATACATTGAAAATTTCTGATAAAAATTCAGCTAATGTCAGGCTACGTATTGATTCATGATAAATACAGAAATAGAATAGAATTCACAGTCAGTAACTAAACAACTGTAGCGTCAAAATTTGAAGTCATGTAAAAAAAATTCATGAAAGAATGGATATGGTTAGAATAAATTCTATTTATGATGTCACTGGCGTTTTCCACTGAGAAACATCTAAAATATAGAGGAAAAACTCGAGAAATATCTAAATTTTAGATAAACCTAGATGTTATCAATAAACTCATCAAAACAAGGCCCCAAAAGTGTCAAAAAAGCACAAACAAGTACAATTACAAAAGCATAGAACCTTTCACCATATTTGATGGCTACAGTTACCCAATATTCACCAACACATACATTATTACAATGAGGAGAATACTTACACTGGTTTATGCAACTTTGCAACATATTGATGGAATTAGAATAATCACCACTGTAACAGGGCAACATAAAAAGGTGGACAATTATTGTATAAATGCAATATTGCAGTACACACATTTCAAAGCAGAAAAACATAGACTGCCTAACTATTTCACCAAATGTTATACAAGAGGCTCCAATATTATACCAATTTTTCATCTCAAAATCTAATACAAGTACTTTACATTAATTGTGTTATACACAAGGAAATATAGTATATAATATGCAATTTGTATCTATACACATATATATATATATATATATATATATGTATATATATATATTTATATATGTATATATGTGTGTGTGTGTGTGTGTGTAATTTTTTGTGTGCACTTGTACAACAATTTTCAATGAATGCACAGATACAATGGTCTGATGTTAGACAAGTTCTAACGAGTGACTCTTTGAAGTTAGGGAGTGTGCACAGGTATTCTGATCTTAGATTAAAGTGCTGATCCAAAATAAACTATCTTATCATTTTTTATAATTACTATGCTATTTAGTAAAATTATTTATACGTACTTTATGGTTGACCATTTCAATATGTAAGAAGTAAATTCACATTCAAAATTGTCACTGGACTTTCCAGTAGTTTTTTTCATTAATGAAGCATATTCTGAATTCAAGCCTTAAAATTCCAAGCTCTAAATTCTTTTGAATTCATTTGTCATTGAATAAACAAATGAAATTAGCATTTTGAAACCACATTGCTTTCTCTTTTTGTTCATCTTTCTCTTCCTCATCAGTCTATATGTCTAGAGACATCCACTAAGGTGCAATGCTTTGCAAGCTACTCTTACAAACCAATTTGCTAGTTCAGTGGGTTTGATCCACATGGGCAGGGCCTCTGAGAGGGGAGTGTCACCAAAGCATTACGCCAGAGCCTGGAGGGCTGAAAATGGCTCAAGTTGATACAATGTCCATTAATGAAATAAGTTGATAATTTTTTTACCGGCAATCAAATATAGTTTGGCATTCTAGAAGAGTTATAGCAGATGAAAACATGATGGCTATAAGACAAGCATGTTTTTGTAGTGTGTATATAGGGGTGACGTGAAAATAGCTTTGCACCACATTATGATACTCCTCTCATAGGTGCCGGTCTGATCTTTGCTTATCAAATAACTTCATACATACATTGGTATGTAATCTCAGAAACACAAATGTAAAAAGTGTTACACCCAAAAGCACAGGAATATAGATGTATAGTTGAACAGACATAGCTCTCCACATTTTTTTCTTTTTAACAAAGTTATGTATAACTATCGCTGAAGCATTGTTTATTTTTTTGTTTTGTTTTTTTATGGGATTGATGGTTTATATTGTTTTCTGCTTTGTTCGAAATTGAGTTGTTTTTCAATTTTTTTTCCAACACCATCTGGAATTTACAACAAGGAATCCATCTCTTATTGACCATAGGTGACCAATTGATAAGTAAAGACTTGGTGAAATGATTGCAGTGTAGAAGCATATGGATATCTGATTACAAACATAGGAGGAACTCTCTCATATTCTAAGATGTACTTACAATTCATTTCAGATCAAATTATCCCATGATCTAACAGATCATTAGGGAACCATGCCAGTCCTTCATGGTATTTCTGAAAGCAAAGGGGTTTGTATGAATATATATATATATATATACATATATATATATGTGTGTGTGTGTGTGTGTGTGTGTGTGTGTGTGTGTGTGTGTGTGTGTATACATATATATATAGAGGGAGAGTGAGTGTGGAAATAATAGAGAGAGGAGTGACTTGTCTATTGGACAGTGGAGACACGGAAAAAATATGGCTGCCTTGTTTTCTGTGAGTATATATATGTATACACAAAAATGCATATTCATATATCTATCTTTCTGTCTGATTCTCTTTCACTCTCTCTCTCTATGTATTTTTCTCTTTCTTATATATATATATATATGTACATGTGTGTGTTGGTGTGTGTATCTGTGCATGATAGGAATAGGGAGAGAGAGTGAAAGAGAGAAAGTAAGGGGAAGAATGGAGAGATAGAGAGAGTGAGGTGTCCTGCTTGGTGGCTGAGCCAATCGTGTATTTCACACATTACTATGAACATTCTAACTTTACAGACAAATTCACATATACACACTCAATGACAGATGTACTGCTATGTACTTCATTGCTTTATATACATACAATGCCCCCAAGCTGTACTATATGCTAATTAGACACACACATGTATGCACAATGCATCCATAGACATTTACATCTTGGAATCTTCTTTTATTTACTTGTTTATTTTTTAAATTAGAGGGAGGATCGCTTTGCAAACAATACAGTGTTTCACACATCAGAGTAATTTACCCAAAGCCTGAAGTTTTCACCTCAAGAGACAAGCGTCATCAAATGTGTAATGAAAAAAAATGATTGTAATGAAAGAGATATCCACAAAAAGAAAGAAGCAAATCAATCAGAAGGGATGGGAAGGGGGAGGTGAGATGAGATAGATTAGAGAAACGAATAGGGAACAGAGCAAAGAAAGAAGGCAAGAGAGAGAAACAATTCAAACATAACTCTTAAATTTCTACAAAGAAAATAGAATGCTAGTTTCAAGGGAAATAACTTCTGCCTAAAATTATCTCTTTTTGACCATTGAATTTTGCAATTTTTTTCATTCAATTCAGAGAAGAGTTCCCATATTTTTATGCTATTCATGAAGAGTCCCACTGCTAATTACAAATGGTTCATGAACTTAAACTACAATAGGGAAGAGATGAAGGTATCAAAGAAGAATATGTAAATTATTTAAAAATTAAGGAATGAGAAAGAGAATAGAAGAATCCGGTTAAGAGAAAGAAAAAAAGAACAGACAGAAAGCTAAATATGTAAAGGAAAGTTGGAATGAAAATAAGAAAGAAAAATGAAGAAAAAAATAAAATTGGAAAAAAAATAGAAATAGAAAGGTCAAAGTGGAATGCAAGAAAGAGTATGCACGGAAGAGAGGAAAACTTGAACAGAGAAATAAAAAGGAGAATAAAAGAGAAAAATGTGAAAGGATGAAAAAGAGAGATTATGCAAAAGGGAGAAAAAGGAAGAATTTTTGAAAGGGAGAAAAAGAGAGGAAATGAGAAAGGGAGAAAAAAAGAAAAATGTGAAAGAGAGAGAAAGAGAAAACGTGAATGAGAGAACAAGAGGGAAAATGAGAAAGAGAGAAAACGAGAGGAAAATTTGAAGGTGAAAAAGAGAGAAAAACGTAAATGAAAGTAAAAGGGAAAAATGCAAATGGGAGAAAAAGAGAGGAAAATGTGAATGCAAGAAAAAGAGAGAAAATGTTAAAGGGAGAAAAAAGAAAAATGTGAAAGGGAGGAAAATTGAAAACATGAATGGAAGAAAAAGGGGGAAAATGGGAAAGGGAGAAAAAGATGGAAAAATTTGAAGGAGAAAAAGAGAGAAAAATGTAAATGAAAGTAAAAGAAAGAAAAAATGTAAATGGGAGAAAAAGAGAGAAAATTGTGAATGGGAGAAAGAGAGAGTAAAATGGGAGAATAAGAGGGAAAAATATGAATGGGAGAAAAAGAGAGGGAAATGTGAATGTGAGAAAAAAGAGAGAAAATGTGAACAGGAGGAAGCAAAGAGAGAAAATGTGAAAGGGAGAAAAAATTTGAAAGGGAGAAAAAGAGAGGAAAATGTGGATAGAGAGAAAGAGAGAAATATGAATGAAAGAAAAAAAGAAATATGTGAGTGAGAGAAAAAGAGAGAGAAATGTGAATGGGAGAAAAAGAGAAAAAAAAGTAATACAAAAAACTAAAAGGAGATCGAGGTTGTATTAACTCAAAAAGGGAGATATAGATAGAGAAAAACATTGCAAGGTTAGAAAGGAAGAAACACATAGTGGAAAAGCAAAGAAGAAAAATGTAGAGAAAGAAAAAGCAAAAGTATTAAAAAAAAATAGAGGGAGTTAAACTAGAAAACAGAGAGGCTTAGAAAAAGAGAGGTGTAAGAGGTGTTGGACAAGAGAGATGAATGAGGCAAAAAGAAAAAAAGAATAAAACTAGAAAGTCAAAAAAGGAATTAAAAGAGGATAGAAAGTCACAAATAAGCATTGAAAAATACGAAGAAAGAGTAAAATATTAAAAACAAAATGGAAGACATAAGGAGAAATTACAAAAATTGAAAGAAATAAAAGCATAGAAAAAAAAAAAAAAATGATTTTGCCTTAACTAAAATCTTATTTAATTCACTAAGTTATCTTAGCCATTTTCCAGATAAACTGTAAAACAAAAACAAATCCACAAATACATAAACAATAATAACGATAATGATGATAATAGAACTAATAACAATGATAAAAGGGGCGGACCAGAAGGGAGGAGTAGGAAAAAAGGAGGAGGATGAGGAGGCAAAATGCAAAACATCTTAGATAAAAGAGTTGACACACAATCAATCAATGGTATCCTAAATCTAATTTCTTGCAAACCTTCGATCCTCCCAAAGATCTAAAGCATCCTGTAAATTTATTGCATTTGCATTGTATTGTATTAAGTTGCAATTTATTTGTTTATTTATTTTGATTCTGCTTCATGTTTATTTTTGTATTTCTTAACAATTTTCTTTCTTTCTTGTTTTTCAAAACAATTTTTGAAAGAGGGATCAATCTATAACTTGAGTTCCCTAACAACCAGTTGTGTTTCTATACATTAAATATTAATGAATTCGTCAAAAAATAAGTGGAGGTAGGGAGAATGACAGAGTGAGAGGAGGAGGGGAAAAGAGAGGGGTATGCATCTATTTTAATTTTGCAAGTAATAAAGAGAAGAAATGAGTGGAAAAAAAAAAGAATTTTTCAAAATGTCAGTCCGAATAGCTTTTCATAATCATCCAGCACCATTCGTTTAATTTTGGGGAAAAATTATCTTATTTTATTCTGTTTTCTTTTGCATCTTATTTTCTCTTTTGATTCCTTATTTATTTATTTATTTATTTATTTTGATTTTTAAAGTGTTTAACATTCTTGAATACAAATGAAGCTGGTCGCTGGTTGTTTCTAAAAATTGAGTTTCCCATAATTGTAGCAATTGAATGATAGTCTTAAAATTCCCATCAACTGTTTTAACCTTTAACATTTCAATTTATTCCCTTCTTCAATGATGAAGAATGTAATTCAGTGCTGATAGAGGAAAATAAATTGCAAAGTGGGAATTAGAAAAATTTGGGATTTTAAAAAAGGAGAATTAAAATTAATGAAAATTTTAAAATGATGTTGAATTTTTTCTTAATAATGAGAGCTAGGGTTGGATTTGTAAAGTCCATAAGCCTGCATCTAATATATAAAACTCCTTTGTCGTCTGTGAGTCTGTCAGCTTTCTCAAAATGGATGAATAACTGTAATATGTTTTAATAAAATTTTGAAAAGGTGCTTATTGAAATATTAAATGAAAAAAAATCCTTTTAGCTCTTTTGAAATTTTGATTCAAACAACTGTTCAAATTTACTCTTCAATGAAAAATGAAATAAAATTAAAAAAGCAGGTAATACACTTTTATCGCCAGTTAAAGACGATGGAAGAGAATTCGATTTTCCATTATAAAGATAATATATAAATGAAAATGTTCTCACTTGCACTTCACTTTAAATCATTTTGAACAGAGGCAAGACATTCCTTTGGGACATAATTACTTTATAAATTCTTCACTGGTATTGGGGTGGGGGACAAATAGCAATGGGCTGGTCATGTTGCAAGAATGCCAAACAACCACTGGACATCGAACATGATCATATGCAAAACTGTGATTAGCAAATAATAAGATGGCTTGACAAACTAGACAAGTTCAGAAAATACTGGCTTCATGATACCCAAAAGAAAAAGTCCGGCAAATCTTGAGGAAAGTCTGTATTCAACAATGGGCATCAAAAGAAGGATGATGATGATGATGGTGGTGGTGGGGATGATGATGGGACACACGTCCCTTTTGCCTAAGTGAAACCTTTCTATCTGTACTCATATAACCCTGTATTTTATATCCACCAGTTTCAAAGTAATTTTTTATACTACGAGTTATTTACTGAATAATTCATCTGATCTCTTTTTGTGCTTAAAATCATAAAATCTCCAGATATGCAAGAATAATCTTCTTGAATAAAAAGTTTATATAATACACTTTTTATTACAAATAATGAAGAGGCATTTTAAGAGCAATTACATGATTTTCACTAGAAAGCACTCTGAGAGTGCATACCTTTGCCAACCCCATACACTAACAATGAAATTAGTTCATATAATGAAGGGGAGGTAATAGTGAGTTTTGATTTTTCAATTCCCTGATTAGTCCTGATATGTGAAAAAATTTCTCTCAATTGGAAAAAACCCTGGATCTGGCCTTAAATTTGATTGATTCTTCCCTAACTCATGGCCCATCCATTCATGACATGCCATTGAAATTCATTGAGAACACTTAGAGATATTGTGCGGACAAACATTAGTGAGTACATGAATATATAAAAAACAAGAAGAAATATCACTCAATCCCCGAAATTCTAGGATCCACTCCAGAGTTTAACTCATTCTTCTTTACTCTATGGCCTATCTTTCAGAATATATGATTGAAATTGATTGAGAACTTTAGGAGATATTTTGTGGACAAACAGACAGACAGATATTAGTGAATACATATACCTCTTCTACCTTTATTGACAGAGATAAAAATGAAATTGGATTCTGATAAGACATGTAAAACTCCCTTATTATTTTCGAGTCTCATTTTGCCATGCCCATGAAAATGTGTGCAACAAAATGATATTGACAAGCACACTTGAAATACATACTTTTCCCAGCAAAATGAACCAACCAGTGAACTAAGTGAACTTGAAATTGTTTTGTTGGTTCAATTTTCAGAGAATTTGGGGGCAACTGAATTGGGGGCCCTAGCACCTTTGAAGAGTGCCACAGGCTGAAATGATAATAGATGATGAATTTCTATCTGTTCCTGTTGCATCCCTGTTTGATTGTGGAGTTGGGCTAGAAGAGCTCTAAAGGGAGCTGTGGTCACCCTCCCAAAAATGGCGGACAATGGTAATCTTTATACAGCCATATTTTTCTTTCATACCATTCAAAGGTTTTTATTTTTGTCTCACGAACAATTCTAACTCAAATAAGGTGGGATTGACAAGTGAGATCCTGTGTTAATAGTATTTGATTTACAATTTTTAGTTATTACTCTGTGAATTATCCAACTAGCACCCTCACCTTGTCTTTTTTTTTTTCTCCACTCTTACATTTTGGCTGTGTTCAATGGACTTCTTCCAGCGTGTGTTGAACACCCAAAGAGATTTTCTTGACAGTTGAACCCATTCTTTTTGCTATTTCTGTTTTTCCCTCAATGATCAGGCCAGTCCATTCTTAGGCCTTCATCAGGTGTACCGTCTGTATGTAGAGAGAGGGACCCTTTTTCCAGTTGTGCCAAGTAAAGAATGGTTGCAAACTAACCATTTTTTCTTTTTTCTTTTTTCTTCATTACTAGAAATGCTTGCAACAGGTTACAAATATCTGAAGGGAGAAGAGTGCACATTACCCTTTCTAGGAGAAAATTCAAATAATAGGCCGAGAACATCAATGGAGGGTGTGAAAATTCAAAGAATCGGCATATATCAACTTATCAGTTGAATGTATGGGTAGATTTCAATGGGGAAACAAAATGAAATTCTTTGTTTAACAAAGAGAAGAATCATTAACATCTGCAATCTATGTTTGTTACAAGTATTGTTGATAACAAAGAAAAGAGAAAGATAAATCCTGTTAGCAATGGTTTCTTTTTGATGATGCCTCACATTTTCCTGTGCTTTCTGAAAATGATGTATGCTTAGAATTCACCATCCACTAACATTCTCCATCATTTTTTGAAGTGTTGATGAATCAAGCAAGCTTTTATTGTTTGATAGTTTAAATTTTGCTGTACCAAATATATTTCCTCCAAAAAGTAATTCAATCTTTCTAGAATTTCTTTCTCAGGTTGTACGTAGGTTAAAGGAAAAGTTTACTTAAAATCAGTCCTAGTGTCACTTAGGAAATATTATGACTGCACTCATATGCACATTACGTCTTATAGATTTTATTTCCAATGTAATTCATATTTAATCTACAGAGAAGTTCATAAATATTTTTCCCATTCAGTTTCCATTAAATTCTTTGTCCATGAAAGACAAAGTGTCTTTCATAGTTTGATTGTTTAAATATTGCCAGTAATATTTGTGTCTTAACCCTTTGAAGACTAATCTATTATGGGACTTAATGTCTGAATTTTTTTAAAAGAGTATATAAAAGCTGTCTCCTTGGATAGTGTAATGGTTGTCACACGTAGAAAGTTTGATACTCGGTATGAGCTAAGAGTGAAGAAAACTCTTCATTAGAACGAATTTCCATGTGCACTCAGTAGCTTGTTGAATATACTCTAAGCAGTGTGATTAAGGCAGAAGTATCCCTCAGTGGACTTACATCTATGAGTGTATGGGAATTCTTCAGTTGAGGGGTGCAGATGCCTTGATTTGCCCAAAATCTTATGCATATGAAAAACATGAGAATTTACAATGAATAGTATTTTCATCAATCAATAATATCTAGTTTGCACAAATCCAACAACATACAACTGGAAGAAAAATATTGTTTTCTGTCTTTCTTGGCAGTGAAAATGTTGATTTTCTCCACTGTTTTGATCAAATTTGGGAGGGGCAGTAGTCTCCCCTACCCCACATACTTATGCTTGTATTCTGCCAAATGGATAGTCAAAAACATGTAGGAATAAACTCCTGGTCACAACCAGACTTGAGATTAGCAAAGATCACAGAGTTGATGCTACAAGAGAAAACAGGACCTTGTCAATGACTTCCATACTCCATTGGGACACTTTACTTATAGGAAGAAGTGAGAAAAAGAAGAAAGAAACCTCAGAAATGTTAATCTTTATTTAACGGTTAAGGAAAATAAAGTATTCTTTTATTGAATCAAAAATTGAAGGACCAAAATTATACTGGTATACATTTGTCCAATTAGACATTCATTGTTTTTGGTATTCATTTTTCATCATACATTTATGCTGACAGACTTCTAAAAGAGATTTTTAAGACATGTATATTCCAGCAGTCATAGCATATTCTATATATGCCCTAGGTATCTTGAGAGAGTCAAAAAAGTAATCACATCCTCCTTCATCCACAAGTTTTGTCTAGAAATAATTCAAGCATTCTCTCTACTACATGCAGTGCACATAACATATGGAATAGATATGTATTTGCTCATACATACATTGATTTTTATAAGATGGATGTTTCTAATATTATAAAAACAAAAAACATTAATCAGAATTATGTATTTTGCTTTTTACATTCACTCTAACTCAAACATTTTGTTTTTGTCTGTTTCATTAAATTTTTTCATTCCTCTTAAATTTCAGTGCCATTTACGAATATGACTCCAACATTCCATCCTCACGAAATCCATCCTTGGAGCCTATGGCTTCGTCTTTGTTTATTGCTTTCTATTCTTCCACAATATATGTGTGCGGACCTTACCTACTACTTAAAAGAAGGCAAAAGCCCTGGAACCTTAGTTGGGGATGTAGCAGCTGACTCACACTTGATGGACAGTGTCCTCCCCCAAGACAGAACCAAAATTCAGTTCACACAGTTGCAACAGGATGATTCCAGCAATTCCGGATGGTTCAGGATTGCCAAAAAGACAGGAAAACTCTATACTGCCCAAACTCTAAATGCAGAGACTCTCTGCGGACATAATCCAGAATGCTTTCAGATTGTGAAAATAGCAGTTCGACATGCTGAGACCTTCATGAAAATCTTGAAGGTCAAAGTTGTTATTGAAGATGTCAATGATTATCAGCCTGAATTCCCTGTCAAACAAGTGAACATTCAATTTTCTGAGGGGGACAAAAAAGGTACCAAGGTATCAATACCAAATGCAATAGACCGAGATGTTGGTGTGCGCAATTCACAGATCACATACCAGTTGAAAAAAGATATGAATGAACCATTTACCTTATCTGTCTCTAAGAGTGTTGATGAGACATTTGATTTAAGCATTATCCTTGAAGACACTCTTGACAGAGAAATGAAAGATTCTTACACAATTCAAGTTGTTGCCAAAGATGGGGGCTCTCCTCCAAAACAAAGCATTTTAGATGTTTACATTTCTGTGACAGATGTCAATGACAACCCACCTGTCTTCTCTCAGAATGTCTACAATGTTTCCATAAAATATGAACATGATGAAGCTACACCTGTTGCCATCCTGTCAGCAAGAGATTCTGATGCTGAGAAAAATGGTAAAGTTTCCTATCATTTCAGTTCAAAAACATCTGAAGAGGCTCAGAATACATTTCGTTTGAATGAAGAAACTGGTGAGATATTTTTACATAAAAGATTTACAGTCAGGCAAAAACTGACCTACAGGTTGTATGTGAAAGCCACAGATGGGGGTAATCCTCCTTTAAGTTCAACGGCAAAGGTCCAGGTAAATGTAATCAATCAGCAAAACAATGCCCCAGTTATAAACGTGAACTTTGTTTCTGCCTCAACAAAAAACACAGCAACAATTTCTGAGGATGTCGAGGTGGGCAGCTTTATCGCTTATGTGATGGTATCCGATTATGACCTTGATCAAAATGGACAGGTCAGTTGCAACTTACATCACAACAAATTCCAGCTCCAGAGCCTAGGTAAGAAAGAATGGAAAGTGACTGTTAAAAAGCCACTGGATCGAGAGACAGAAGATCATCATGAGTTGACAATAGTCTGCCAGGACAAAGGCTCCCCACCTTTGCATAGTGAGAGCAAATTCTCCATTCAGGTGATAGATGTTAATGATGTGCAACCTCAGCTTCTCAAAGAGACATTCAAGTTCTGGATTTACGAAAACCAAAAGCCAAATTTTGTAGTTGGTTCCATCAATGCAACAGATCCAGACTTGAAACCTGGAGGAAAACTTACGTATTCCTTACTTTCCGACAGAAAACACTTTTTGCCTTTTCAGATTTCCAACACCGGAGTCATCTCGACAGTTATGTCTTTGGATTATGAATTCCAAAACATGTACCGATTCCGTGTGCTTGTAAAAGACAATGGGATCCCTTCTTTAAACAGCACAGCAAATATTATCATTGAAGTAAGGGATGAAAACGATAACGCTCCATATTTTACTTTTCCAAGTATCAATCCTTACACGATGGACGTTGTCTATTATCCTCATCACACAAACAATATCACCGTCCTGAGAGCTTCTGATAGCGACAGTCGAGAGAATGCTTTTCTTAGGTACGAAATAATTGCAGGAAATGAAGAACAACTGTTTAATCTCAACCATTATACGGGTCTCTTGTCATTCACTCGTGTTGTCACTCAGCAAGATGCTGGTTCGTATGAGCTGGCTTTTGTAGTCAAAGACAGCGGTGATCCAGTACTGTCTGCAACAACAAATTTGTCTTTGACATTGACTGTTAGTAACAAGACATTTGAAATGATCAACACAGTCCACATGAAATCTGAGGAAAAGATACAACTTTATATAATGGTAGTCATTGTTGTAGTGGCAGTTATTCTTTCGGTGCCAATAACAGCTGCCATTTCTATCTGTATTATTCGATTCAGGGATAGAAGAAACGATCAGCACAGTGATGGTGCAAACCCCCCTTGTAAATGTGTTACAGAACATGGAAACTACATGTGCCCCTCCCAACAGGCTACCTACTGGCCTGATGATATGGTTGCCCAATCAAATGACCCTGAATTGACCAGGAGTCTCTCAAGACGATCCAGAAGAGGACCCCATCCAGCTGAAGAATTGGCTGGCGATCAGAATTTGAGGACAAAATTCCAGGCAGATGGTGTGTATCAGGTAAGTGCGAACTTTTGACTATTTTTTTTATATTTGCTTTTGAAAAAATATTGGGTATCCTAAGGTTTAGTGTTCCGAATGTCCCGAACAATTTCCTGATTTAATTACATTCCTTCAATTTCTTTAGCTAGTCTCATATTCTGATCATACGTTTTTAAAGCGTCCAGTCTTTATACCCAAACAATATAATCTCTGTGGGAATGCTACCAGAAACTTCAAAACCAAAGTGGTATAATCAAAAAATTATTCCCTTCCTATATAAAGGAAGGCATGCAGAAGGAAAAACTTTTCAAGAAGTCTAAACAAGGACTTTTTTTCTGCTTCTATGAGCTTATTTGCCCATTCTTATTATATATATGAAATAAATCATATTGCATTTTGAATGCTATTTTCATTTCTGATGCAATATTTTTCAAATCCAAATGAGGTAAGTCTGACTTTTTTTTATTCTAATCATTTATTTTTGTTCTACAAATTCTAACTCTCATTGGTCACAAATGTTGAATTTTATATTTTTTAAATGGAAAAAGTGTTTGATTAGAATATAAGGCTGGGTAAACAAATCCAAGAAAGGTAATTAAGTCTTTTTGATCTGAAATTTATTTTGAGCCCTAAACCCAAGGATACCCAAAGTATTTGCTTTAGGGTCATTCTATATTTGACTCAGGATTTTTTCTCATTTTTACTGCTTTGCAATCTCTGCAAACAATCCAATAAAAAACAAAAATATGATTTTACCAATTTACTGAATTTCTCTGTAATTCTTATTTGAAAATTAAGGCATCCTCAAGTGTGATATGCTCCAGTCTATGATTTGGGATGTTTTTACCATATTGAAAGTTATCCTATGATTTAGTCCATATACTATGCATACTTTTCACTTTTTCAAGTAATGTTGCATTCTTGGATATGGCATAAGGCCCCATTCAAATGTTAAAATTAATTGAGAAGAATATAATTATCATTATTATTATTATCATTCATCGTTATCATCATTATCAGCTTTTTAGTGGCCAAAGTTGGACGTAATTAACAATGACAAAAGCTTTCTGTGAATATTTTCAATTGTTTTATTCTCAACTAAAGGAATCTGGTATTCTGAATAAAAATAAATCTGATAGTTTGGAATTTTCCACTTTTATAGGTTTTGCTGCTAAGAAAGTAATTTAATGAACTGATTCAATGGGAATCTGGGGCTGTTAAGCCAAGGAACATCCAACAACGATTTGATTTTTTCCTGAATTTATTTCACTGTGTTTGGATTATGTCTTTGGATTATGAATTCCAAAACATGTACCGATTCCGTGTGCTTGTAAAAGACAATGGGATCCCTTCTTTAAACAGCACAGCAAATATTATCATTGAAGTAAGGGATGAAAACAGACCCACTCAACCATTTTAGAGTGGAGGAACCCTTGAAATAACTTTACTATCTCAAAGAACCTCCGCATGGAAATCTAACATGAACAGCTAATGATAGATCTGTGTTCAAAAATGTTGATTCATTGTGTAGCACCCTCAATTCTTTTAGTTTGGAATTAAACACAAAACTCTTCTTTTAGCTGGATATCGAAAACGTCACTTCCTCTGATGACCCCTATAAAACCCCTAGACATACATAGTCCAAAGGCATGACTAGCTAGAGGTCCAGGCACCAATGAGCATTGGACCATTTTATAGGGGTCATTAGAGGAAGTAACGTTTTCGATATCTAGCATAAAGAAGAGTTTTTGTATATAATTCCTAACTAAAAGAATAGGGGGCGCTACAATTGTATATTATGTATTATTTTATAGTATAAACTAGAAAAGCTGAACTAAGGAATGATCCATTTACTGGCCAGGGCATTTTTGTATAGATCTATCATTATTCATTCATTATTGACAATAAAGATCTGTTCTGGCTGACTTGCCTTATTCTTAGTGCTCATATTATATAAAACTTACTATGTACCACCAACAGCTCACAAAAACCATACTGATGAGGAACTTAAGCTTCAATAAGGAATTAAAAGAATAGCTCATTGTGGATTCTTATTGATGTTTGTAATGATGATTATGTTCTTTAAAAGAAAAATCAAAATTTGTTACAGTTGAAAGGCTTTCAATCTGTATCTAAAAATTTGACAACCCAATATACTATAATGTACATTGCGAAAGGACTGAATAAAGCTGGAAACTTTTGTTGGATTAAATCATATACATTTTGAAAATTTAAGTATCAATTTCAGCAAATTCTATACATTGAATTGAAAAATAAATAGTATTTTATTTTCTACCCCAACGATGTACTTCAAGATGGTGTCGACAAAAACAAAGAGGAATCATGTCGCAAACTATCACAAGCACTTACTATTACCTTATTGGATCAGTGAATTTTTCTTATGTTCCTGAATATATATAACACTAAGTTGCAGGGCAGGATTAAGTCACTGATTTCAGGTTTCAGTAATGTTTCAAAATGTATATATTTTCATAACTCTAAAATTATTAAATTTCTGGAATGATTTGAAATATATTTCCAGTTGGCCCCTAATTTTTCACAAACCCAAATGCATGAAACTCTCACTTTGGCCTTTTCGTAACCCCCAATTTATTTCTTCTTTCTTTCCTTTACATTCATTTCTTCCTTGATAATTGAACCTTGTTTCTTCATTATTACACACATTATTCTGACAAGTATCTTCATCACAGTTGTTTTCATTACAACATTGAGGCCAACACACTCTTCACCCTTCTTTAGATGCATCTACTAGTTTCTTTTTCATCTCCTCAATAAGGACACTACAGTTCAACAAGTTAACAGAACCTATTGAAAAGTATTGTACTCAAAAGGGAAATCTTTTAGTACACAGTAAAAATCAACCTATCTTATATCAGAGAACCAAGACTTACATTAACGTCCTATATATGGAAGACCTTAATGACAAAAAATTATTCTCTTGAGCAATGGTTCCCATATGGTGTTAAGATCTACTCACAGTTTATCAATACATCCTTCTCTTTTTGACAGACACATATGTGCTGTTTCTTTCATCTCACTAACTTTCAAATATGGTTTCTTGTCTATTACTCTGACCCCATTTACTTATTTCTCTCATTTGTCTTGTTTTCAGTTCAATATATTGACAGGCTTGCCTCAGTTGGGGATAAAGAAAATACCTACATGATAGTATTCAGTTTACCTCTCAAAGTAAAAATGGTCACAAGACAATGGGTTATATAAAACAGTATTAACCAATATTGGAGGATAAGGTCTTCAAGCAGTTTTTTACTTTACAATGATCTGACACGATGCACAGAGAGAAAAAAGACATGACAATAAGGAAATATTCACTATGTTATGTCATTCTACTTATCATATAGAGAAGTATTTTCTTTTCCAACAGATTACAAGGAAACTAGGAAGCACTCTGAGACCATACACCTCAGCCAATACCATTGTCACTGATGACTGAAAATGACAAAAACTTATAATAGTTTTTCACCAGAACATCCCTTTGAACCTTGATTCATTTTAATATTTGATTATTTCAATTAAGATGAGTGACTTTGTCATTACTATGTTATTATAATCAAAAAACAGGAAAATTGCGCCTCCTCACAATGTTGACAAAACTGCACAGTAATTCGTAGATATATCCCAAAATTTAATCAATTATTCCTTGGCCCACAGCTCACCCTTCCACAAAATGTCATTGAAAGTCATTGAGAACATTCTAAGATAAAGTGAGGACAAGCAAGCAAATAAACAGACAGATAGACCGACAGACAAACATGACTGAATACATAAACTCTGTCCAACTTTGTTGGCAGAGATAAAATGGTGTTGTTTTTTTCCTCCCATTATTTGAATAGAAAGTGAAGTAAGAGATAATTTAGACTTCTCTAACAAGCCTTATTACATTTTTTCAAAGAAAATCTGAAATTTGGTTAATTTAATTACTTGTTTTGCTTCAAAGCAATTCTTGTTGGTTTAGTCTCAAAAAAGATTTTAAGGTGAAATAAATAAGCAAGTTTTGAAAATAAATAAATAAATAGGTGTGGTTAGTCCCTCTATAGAAACTATCATGTGTCCAACATTTTTTGGCAGTATGTCATGGTTGGAATTATCAAATAGAAAATTGGAAAAGGGGGTGATCAATGAGTAAGGTACTTCTCTCGCCTTTGAAAAGACCAAATTAAAAAAAATAACCATGAGCACTGCCAGACACAAACTAAGGAACCGCTTTAGCATGAACTTAGGTTATAAATTGAATCTCCCTCTAAAAACTTATTTTGGAGGGAATTTTCAAAAAAACAAAAATTATTTTTTCAAGATACACTTAGGAGTTGATGTCTGAATTTTCAGCCCTCTAGCTCCATTGACACGGCCTGAATGCATTGTACCAGCCAACCAGCCAGCCAGCCAGCCAAACCAATAAGAAAATTGAAGAAACCAATGCTGACAGTTTTAGTGACAGTTTTAACAGACGGTTTCTAATAAATAAAAGAATAAGTTTCCAAGTTAAAATAATAAGTAAGAAAGTTGTCTGGAATTCATGAAAGATAATTGAGAGCTTTGCTTTGTCATAAACAAAAGAGGAATACATTTTATGGATTTGCAGACAATCAGTCAGTCTTTTCATCAAGTTTCTGAAAGATAAAAATAGAATTTGAAAAAAAGATGAAGAGTTTACTGCTTACTGACATTAATGCTTCAAGAAAATGATCAATACTTAAGAAACCAGAAAGAATGAAAATAAAAGAGTAGAAGTATAACAGAAGAATGGTCGTATTTATGCCGAAAATTTATTTGAAATAATCTGTAGACTCCTTGTAGAGCATAGGGCCACAACCATTTGGCTGCAGTTCCACTTGCAAGAAGATTTTACAAAATATAGTTGATAACCCTACCCCAACCCAACATAACAACTACAAATATTTTACTTCCATATTTGGATATTTTTTGATGCGTTTAGATGTAAAAAATTGTTTGGATATTTATATCCAGACAGATACTTTTTATTGAGACTTATTATTATTGATTGAATTCTTAAAAACTTTCTAAACATCAGTGAAACTTTCAGATATTCATCTAAAAATATCAAAGATTTGTAGATATTCATCCAAAAATATCTAAAGGGTTTAGACCGGAACCAAATCCAAAATAGCAAAATTCAATCATCCCATTCAAAATCGAATGTATCTGACCTTTTTTTAATTTTGATTCTTTTTTCAATTTTGGTTCTTTTTTTTTGTCCAAGAAATTTAGTCTTATTGGTAATAAATGTTGAATTACATTTCATTTTTATCATTTCAACAAAAAAATCCTCAAATATACATAATATATTTTTGGATGTTTTCACTAAATATTTTTTAGGAAGATTTAGATATTTAGAATATCTTTTCACTCAATTCTGGATATAGAAATTTAAGATGAAGTGGGAACACTAACCCAAACCCTTTGGACCAGCTTTGGTGACTGTAAGGCTGTAGGTTTTTTGCTATCAGAGTAATCTTCTTCATGATGGACTGCTTTACAGAGCAAAAGGTCTGCAACTTCCCAGCTATTCTA
Source organism: Thysanoteuthis rhombus (assembly GCA_963457665.1). NCBI lineage: Eukaryota > Metazoa > Mollusca > Cephalopoda > Oegopsida > Thysanoteuthidae > Thysanoteuthis > Thysanoteuthis major. The sequence goes on along the minus strand of OY735214.1, from coordinate 19,264,176 downwards.
CTATTTTACTGATTACAAATTTGTTACTGCCAAGTTAACAGAACCAATAGTAAAGTCTTGTCCTCATTGGGGGAAACTTTCAGGTACCCTATAGTTCTATCTATTTTAGCACAGAGAATCAACTCTTTCATTGATCTCTAATATATGGAAGGCCTTGATGACAAAATTTTTTTTTCTCAGAAAATTTGTTCCTATAATGGTGTTAAAATCTCACTCAGTTTGTTTATATATTCTTTCATTTTCCTTGACAGACACACATGTGCTGCTTCTTTCATCATTCTGACTTCCAATTGTGGTTCTTTGTCTATTACTCTGATCCCTATTTATTTGTTTTTCTTATTTGGCTCGCTTCATTTCAAAATATCAATAGGTTCACTTTTCAATATATAAGTGAAAATTAGTTGCAGACATAATTGTCAGCATTTTTTTTCCAAAATTTTCTTATATAGCTCCAGTTAATCACTCACTAGAAACTGCACAACTGATGTCTTTTGGCAGCATGCAGTGTTGGGTGTGATGAATAAAATTTTTTTTTTAAATCTCTGATTAATCCTAAAGTTACTTCCCTTGAATTTTGTTGGGCAGTGATCACTAAAAAAAAGTCCCAATTTAAAAAAAAACAAAGCATAAAGGTTGCCAGAGATAAACTAAAGTACCAAATTAGCATAAACTTACATTGCAAATTGAACCCCCACTAAAAACCTTTTTTTTTCTATTCATAATGGGGAGCAAATGTTTGAATTCTTAGTCCTTTGGTCCCATTGGTGTGGTTTGTACAAGTGATGCATACATGCATAGCCAGTAAGCCATCGAGATTGACTTGAAAACTGAAGAAACCTATGTTGACTGTTTTGGTTGATGGTTTCTTACTAGAGGTAGAATAAGCAAGAACTGTTGTTAAAAAAAAACTCAATTATTACTATCCTTACGACATGAAATATAATTAAATGAAATAAAAACTACTTTGGAGCACCTATCAAGCAAACAATGAAATCTCACCTTTTGAGTATCCTTTCTTTTGTGAAAGTCTAATGATCAAAAAAGAAAAAAAAAACAATCAGAATAAGGAGTGGTGAGTCATATTTGGTACCAAACACTTAATTACTTATTTTCAAAAAAGCATTTGTGGCATTTACGGTGCTTCAAAAAGGACATTATCTTGACATCACTCTCTCTATGTTTTTTGGGGGGGAGGGGGGGCTTGACGACATTGTTCATTGAGTTCAGAATGGGCTAAGTATTCTTAATGGTTGCCATGCTGTTATAGTTTGCACCCAAAAACCTAATATGTATCATTTATATGTAAGAAGTAAACAATAGATCAATTCCCTAATAGCTAAAAGATGATTTTTCAGATATATTCATATCTAACATTACATTTTAGAAATCAGTACAACTGCTTTTGTCTATAAATTACCATAGGGTGATTATTGTGTTTTTGCTGCTGAAATGGATAGATATCCAGAAAAGTGTTCTGTGCTTTACATTGCACATTCAGAGTCTATAAAAGTTTGGAACTGATTACTTAGAGTGTTAAAATGCTAAAATATATGGGAAAAAAGTTGAATACTTTGAATAAGAGCAAATTAAAGCAGTAAAAGCCAAAAGCCCGTTACTTGGTAATGCAAGGCTAAATAAGTGGCAAAGTGTTCATTACTTCAAACAATGATGTTCAGAATCGATAAAAGTCAGAAGCCAGTTACCAAATGTTAGAATGTTTGAAAAAAATGACTGCTAAAATTCCAGAGCAGGAAAATTTTGATGAAAATAAAATAGTTTGACTGTAATTACACAAGACTCAAGTAATTTCCTTAATACATTTAACATGATTTAAATTTGACTGCAATGAGGGTTTCTGAACTTTTTTATCGATTTTTTTTGGCATGTGATGTTACCCATGATCATTAGTTGAAAAATGTACAAAAATTCACAAATACAAAAGGCAATATATATATATATATATATATATATATATATATATATATATATATATATATATATATATATATTTCGTGTGTAAAACTTTTCAGTGAGCATACATTTACCACACTCTCATTTTTGGCAGAAGTCCTTGGAAGTGATACTGATCCTAGTCAGAGCATAAGGATACTACACTGATTTTAGATAGCTGGCTGGTGAGTGACACTTTGATCCAAGGTAGAGTGTATAAATACTCTGATTCCAGCTAGAAGTGTTGATCCATACATAAATAATCTCATCATTTTTTACTTGTACTATACTTGTATTTCAATACAATGAAGAGAATATTAAAAATTGTATTTCTATTGACCATCAAATAATACAATAAACAGAATCTTTTTTAAAACTCTCCATAAATCAAGTTCCAATGAAAATCTAACATAATAAGAAATTTCTTTTCATTTCACAATAATCTTTTTATACTTATTCTCCCATTTTTGGACCAACTCACATTGAACCTATTTGGGGAAGAATTTTCAGAAGACAAAAAAACTTTTTTTTTCTAGATATAATAAGGGGTGAATGTTTTGATTTCCAGTCCTCAAGCTGTTTGTGCAGCAGACACATTGACAGCTAGAATCACTTGAAAACTGGTTTCCAACAGCCTATCATGGGCAATGGTGCCTTAAAATGCTTCTGAGTACTCCCCTTGGGACCTCACACACATCTCTCAGTATCCCTCCTGTTTATAAAATACTCTTCAAAGTCCTCTTTTGGAATAGTCAGAAGCTCTCTCGTATCATTCTCCTCAATCAATAGTCTGAAATCTCTTCGGAAAAAGCCAGATGTTACAGGAAACCAGTGGTGGGGCTAACAGGCCTGAGTGATGTGATGATTTGCTGAAAAACCCTGCCGGCCCTAAGATGTGAAGAATAGACATGCCCATTCATGGTGAATGCGACAGTTGCACTGTGCACAAGTTCACTCAATGATGTCTCACTACCAACTGAGTATCCCAACTGGAGAATGTATATCCATATATTCACTATGATATATCCAAACTGTTTCAATAGAGATAGAGGGTTGAAGATTTGAACATTTACTCTTTATTGTGTCAAGAAAAAAAAATATTATTGTTTTTTTTTTTAAATTTTGGGGGATTTGCAATGTATCTGGGAGTGTTCGGACTTTTTTAGTGATCTCACCCAACACAAAAGGCAAGAGAAAGAACTCGTTCATTGAAAATCCCTTTTTCCTATTTTATAATTGTTCACCCCTGGCTGCCAAAAGACGTTGCTTACGTGATTTTTTCTATTGCGTGACTGACCAAACCTGTTTCTTCTTAGTTTGCAATGAGGTTTTCTCTCCAGTGAAATTAGTTCATTCCATGCTTCAGTTTATATAATATATTTACTATTTATATAACCTGTCATTTCACTACGAGGATTTATCAAATAATATATATATATATATATATATATATATATATATATATATATATATATATATATATATATATATATATCACAGTTGTAATATTTTAGCCATTACTGCATTTGAATCTGGTATATGTGGGGAAGCTTTTGGCTCTTTTTATCACTGCTCACTTACTATACCTCTACTCCACCTCTTCTCACATTAGTCATGAGGAATGATGAAATCATTAAAGGCTTATCAAAGCTCAGAAAAAAAACTGTACTCCAATTGAGATTAACTCCAGAATAGCGGGACACAAAAATGTGGTTATATTTGGCATGACTAAAATTATCAAAAGATTCCTTCAAATTCAAATTTTTCATTATCCACAGCTTGAATATGACTGGTATCTTATTATTCAGTGCATTCTCATCGTCATAGCATTAGTGTTTGCTTTCTAGATTAAGCAGTGAAACCTTTGAAAAATTTGAGAATGTTTAACTTTTACCAGCCATGAACATGAGAATAGGAAGTAAATATGCTCAATTAAACATGACTTCAGTAGTGGCTCTTAGCTGCACTTTCAACCAAATAATGTGAATATTTTTACTTGGCTGTACTCGAATAATGCTGGTAATTTGTCTGAAGTTAGATGTGGAAGTCTGCTGGGAAATTTGACTCAAGTTGCTTACAAGAGTGAAAGGAGGAATTTTTTTTTCATTGAATTTCTCAAGCAGAAAATCATTGTATTGATTTTTTTTTGACAAAATCGTGTCGGGCTTAAGGGCAAATTTATCGAGCATCAAAAGAGATGATTCATGATTAATGGCTTGCAAACTAGCTTGCAAACCATTGTATCATCAGAAGATATTGGCTCATTCCACACTTGCGAGGATCAAGGGAGGACTCTCGTCCTCTTTGCACTGGTTGTTTTTAAGCTCAGTTCACACACATCAAGTCCACTTTTTAGGATTGGTGCATTTCTTCAGTAGCTTGGTAGGCCGAGATGACCAAGCTGTATGTCAAATTAGCCTTCTCTTGGATGGACAACAGGAATAAAGTGCTCCATCTACCCTACTATTAGATGGGTGCAGGGAAATGGATTCATGCCTTTCCATTTGGTATTTGAGTGAAGTGATTACAAACTGACTCAACATGAATCTGAACTTGGTTTGCCAATTTCATTTAATAGTTAAACCACTCCACACCTCCTATCACCACAGTAGAAAATCATTGTTAAGCAAAAAGTGAGTGTCACCAATAATAATAATATCAACAGAACCAAAAGATTAGAGCAGATATCATTCCTTAACATGCCAAGTGGAATAATATCATCCACCATATTATGGCGGAGGAATGATTGGCATAATCGTCGACCCAAGTTCAAACTCTGGTCGGGGTTGTTTATGTTCACTTTACACTAATGCCCTTGGGAAATGCATGAATCCATCTCTATAAGTAAAATAGCAAGGCAGATAGGGCTCTCTACTGAATCCAAAATCAAAAAGTCAAGAGGGGGATTCTGGCAACTGCGCATCACATGATCTCTGTACACTCCAACTAGGCAAATGCCCTGGAGTGGACATTCAATTGTCTATAGAGAACAACAAAAGAAATGGTAGAGGAAAAATCTCAACCATACCTAAACTTACCTCAATTATTATTAAATCATTGTCAACCATTATTAATTTTTTACTTATTCAATGGTGTATACGACTCCCTCCTCATTTCATATATGTTGAAAAGAAAAAAAATTAATTCCTCTCTTTTATCACCCAGATTTTTAGCTCTTCCTCAAGTGCTGGAGTTCATTCTTTATGTCAGCTACATTGCTGTAGACTGATGGCCTGAGAACTAGCCATGAAAAACAACTAAAATGAATATAGATGAAATACCAATCAAGAATGAATAATGCATGTTTAAACTTATCAAGCAAGAAAGGAGAAATATGTCACCTAAGTAAGACTGGAATCATATCTACCATCATGACAATAACATGTGCAATAAACAGAATAATTTCTCAAAGTTTCCTAAAAGCTAGAACCTAATTTGATACATCAAAGCCGAGCAAAAAAATTGAACTTATCAGAATTGCACTAACGCTCCAACATTTTTCTCTTGATAATAAAATGTACGGAAATATGTGAGTCAGACTATATGAAAGTATTAACCCTTAGGCGTCAGGTTTTTGAGGGCAATTTCATCAAATTGACTTTGTGTTTCTTGAAAGGTTATAGAGGAAGAATAGTTCATGTTAGAAGGTTACTATCCAGATATGAAATGATCAGTATGCTACAAGATTATAAGATTTATGTCGGAAAAATTATTATCTAATTTACTAATTATGATGTCACCAGAAGGTGGCCATCTTGGATTTTAGAATTTTTAGTGCAACTTTCTTACCATTTCACATAAAACTCCACTTTTTTTACTCCAGAATTATGTCAGTATATATAAATGGTACTTATTAATCATATGCGAAGCAGATTTTAAGCTGTATTTTCATATATATCATCTGTTGACTAAAGGCAGGGGATGATGTGGCTATTCTATAAATGGCATTTCTTGCATGCCTATGTGTCTTTGTTTATGATACTGAAACTCAAGAACCAGTTCATACAATTTCATGAATAGATTTGATGAAGTTTTCCATTAGAAACTAAATTTGATGGCTTACAAATGTCAGGATTATTTTGGACTGTCCATTTTTATCTTGTTTTCTTTCTAGAAGAGTTGAATTTTTTTGCATGCTTGGGAACATCATGCATTATTTTTTCAGTAACTGCAAAATCAGTAAAAAAAAAATGAAGTTCATTCTTTTTGATAGTTTATACTAATACTTTTTGTAATCAGTTCCATACAAGTCATGGTTTGTCTTCATACTCATTGCAAAATGTATTAATGATTTTGTTTTCATAAAAACTGAATACTTGCACAAGAATTGGTTTTTAAAGAAAATTGATTCAAGTATTTCTAAAAATCACTTTTAAAATTATTCATTGCATCATGGTTCATTCTGGCAGAACATAGACAAAAAAACCCAGAGCAAGATAACTTTTTCACTTTGTTAAACACACTGCAATTGCAAAATTTTTTTAAATACTGTCAGCTATTTTGGATGACATGGGTAAATTAACCTGCAAATATTTTTTATTTCATAAAATCTAAATATCAGTGAAAGAATTAATTTTCAAAGACATCCATTCAAGTATTTCTAAAGTAGCTTTTTAAATCGTTATTGCATTATTTTTAAACAACAAATGATTAAACTGATGTAAAATATGATATTCTGAAATATTTCTTCTTTATCGAGTTTATGTTAGAGAAGCCATTCTTGGAATTTTCTGAGTGCTCAAATTACTGTGGATCTATATTCAATCAAATCTTGGTTATATCTAAGATTATAGACATTGCTTTTCTCCTCTAATTTTTTGAATGATGATTAATATAAAAAGATTGGGATTCACAACCAGTCCGAAAGAATGTATGCAAGAATCAGACTCAATTTGAATGGGGATTGTAAAGGACAGAAATGTTAATACAGAAGAGACTGGAAATACTAGAAAAATCTTTTATTCTACACTTTCAGGATTTAAATTGCTGAAGGAGAGTAGTAAAGAAATTTTTCTTTTTCCTTTTAGTGCTGATGGAAAAAGAGACTAGGATTTCTGGTAATGGGGAGGGGGGACACTAGCTAGTGTGATGATATTAAATCTAAACTGTAATGTAGTCAGATACAAAATTTAGAAACATTAAAAGGGAATTGATTTTGATTAAAATTTCTTTCTTTCATCAACTAGCCCATCCATTTTGAATAAATGGTTTAATCTATTTGTCTGCCTTAAAAGCTGAAACGTTACTGGATCAATTCGCAAAAGATTCTATTTAGAAGCTCACTGAGATATTTTACCAAGAATAGTTGATTCAAACTTTCCATCATTCTCAGTTTGTCTTTCTCTCTCTCTGTTTTTCATGTATATGTGAGTGTGTGCTTGTTTATGTTTGTTTTTGCATGAACAGCTACCCAAAAGTTCCAGGTACTTAAGGTCCGAAATGGCTTCCTCAATTGATTGAAAAAGTTATTTTTTATTTTCATGGTACAGTTATTTAAAAATTATGTGAAATATCTGCTGAGACATGGGAAACGCTGGGTAACTTGACATGAACAGATTAATCAATTTGTCCAAATTTCCTGAACCTTTGGGTAGCATATCTCTCTCTCTCTCTCTCTCTCTCTCTATATATATATATATACATACATATATATATATATATATATATATATATATATATATATATATATATATATGAGATGACACTTTATTAAGCTGTTTATAAGAAAGATATCTGCTTATACATATTGAATTGTGAGCAGTCTTTTCTGTCTAAATGTACTATTATACATTGATTCATTCAAACCATTTTTTTTTGTTGTCTTTATAATAATAATCAATGATTGACAGGTCTGGTAAGTCATTCAATAGAACCCATTGTGCGACCAACATCATTTGGCAGCATGCCATGTTGGGGGTGATCAATTGAAAAATTGGAAAAGGGAGTGATCAATGAATAAGTCACTTCCCATACCTTTGGGAGGTGGGGATTTCATGAAAACAAAAAACGTTTTTTATAGACATAAGGAATAACTGCTTAAGTTTTTAGCCTTCTAACTCACACATAGATAGCCAGCCATCTAGCCTCACTTAAAAAGTGAAGAAACCTATATTGATGTTTTGGTTGATGGTTTCTAATTAGTCTGAATTAACCGTATGCAATGATTGATAATGAAGGATCGACAGTTATGAGTTGAGAAATTCTCTCGGAAAAATCAAAAGTTACCAAATTTGATGGACACCTGAGGAAATTGAGAGAGTGCAGTGGCTGAAATCAGATAAAGACAACAAAGACAAGAACATTGGTTCAAAAGAATCAACTTATAATAGTAACTATCTTTTCCTTATTTGTATGCATATCAGTCTATATTTTCTTAACCTTCAGAAAAGCTGTATATATCTCAGTTTCCTTTAATTTTTCTCTTTACTTTGGGCAGCAACAGATAAATGATTTTATTTATATCCAGTTTCCCCAAATCTTGAATTAAAATTTCTGTCTGAATTTTTTAGATGAGGGATCATTAACATGTATAGATTTTTTTGGACTGTTGTCCTCATCTTGCTTCATCTTTTTCCACATGGCGATACGTTGACAGCAATTTTTCCATGGATCTAATTAACCCATTAGAAAAACGCTTCTATGGCACAAATGTTGGACGTCGACTTGATTATGACATCAAAAATGATCAACAAGATAATAAGTTAAGGAACTCTCCACAGTAAAATAGACAGTGGAATGAAGATCCATACATTCCAAACACTTCCCATTTATAACTCGGACTTGGAGAAGACCGTAGAGAACAGCAGCCAAAACATTGAGTTCAAAAGATGAAACAGGATGAGGAAAGTATCTGGAAAAATTTATAGATATTGAATTAGATATATTACAAAGACCAACATATTTTGAAAAAAAAAAACAAAAAAAAACCTTAAATTAAAAACAAATTTCCCTTTTGGTTTTCTGATCAGACATGGTTTTAAAAACTGACATCAAACTACAGGTGAGATATTTCTTCTTTCTTAAAAAAATAAATTTGTTAGTAATGAGCGAATTCTTCAACACAAATCATAAGTACTTTGAGGTTTCTGGAATTTTATACACTAGAATATGAAAGCATGATTATCACATCACAAAACTGCATGATTTCAACTGAATCCAACTTAGTATCACATTATTGTGTGTGCACTCATATGTATGCATATACGTATATCTCAGTCACTGTGTTTCTCTCTCTCACTCTGTACATATGAATATATGTATACATATAACATATATATGTATGTATGTATGTATATGTAAATGAAAATGTGTGTGTGAATACATTATTTTATTAGCATCTTCATGCATTTATATTTATAAATGTTTATATGTATATGACAGTAGTGAAAAAAACTAGTGCTTTTATTCATTTTAGATATATATACATATATATATATATATATATATATATATATATATATATATATATATATATATATATATATATATATATATATATATATATATATATATATACATATATGAAAGCACTCATGAGTATCTATATAATCTACAGTAATATATGTATGTGTATAAGTGCCTACTTGTATTAATTTGCATGAATATTCATGTAGCAGATAAAAAGCATTTATTTGTAATCAGAAGTAGATTAAAAATCAACTGAAGTGAAGTATGAATATTTTTATGTGTTCTTCAACATCTTTGTCACTGAAAAAATTGATACTTCACTTTTTTGTTCATTAATATAATTCTGATTGATTAAAGACATGTTTTCCCAGAATAGCTTTTATTGTCTTCATTCTTTGCTTCTTCCTGTACCATATGATGTCACATTGTGTTCATTGTTCATTCATCATGTAAATAAACCATTAAAACTACAATATAAGTGAGAGCATGGGTGTCCACACCAATTTTGCAGGGGGGGGGGCAGAAGTATATATTCTGGAAGGGCAGGTGGCAAAACATAGATTCCCAGGACAGGGGTGAAGCAAAAGACTTATAAGATCAAACATTCAAAGTGCTCGCTTTCATGTGAAAAACAGGTGGAATAACCCCAACCCCCAGTGGACACCTATGAGTATGACACATCTGATTAATAATATAAGCTAGTTACTGATAGTTTCATAAAATAATCTACTTCTTGACCCTTTTTTTCAAAATCTTTTGAGAGCAGAAATGGAAATTCCTTACAGAAAGTCAAGAGTTTCTTTATTTCAATATAATTACAAAATTCACAAAAATGAAACACTAACTTGTATCATTAACCTATTGAACACTTGTGGGCTGGTATACCAACCAAAATTTGAAAATCAATATACACCAGTAGCTGCTATACCAGCCTCTAAAATCAGTGTTTCATTTACAAACATTGATATATTCCCAGGCCAAAGGAATTCTGACGAGCGACAGATATAACATATGCTGTGATTGGTCAAAATCCCCAGGCGGGTCAGATTAAAGTCCGAGAGCCATGATTCATTTGCTATTAAATGAGTATTAAAAACATTAAAATAGGGTTTGTTTCTAAAGATATAGTTGTGGTATTAGGAGTGTTGGGACACCCAGGGGTCAGTGTTGAGGAGCTGTACATTTGAGGTGGTCAGTCTTCAAAGGGGTGAGAAATGTTTATATCTCTAGACTTTATTTGTTCTTACAATCCCAATTCTAGCATCATGTTAGTATAAATTTCAATTATTTAAATGTATCGCGTTGGCCAAAATGTTTTTTCTATCTATAAGTAAGAGAAAGAGACAATTTCATTTTTTTATTATTGGCATTAACTTTATCAAACAATGTGATCACCATTTTGTTCTATAATTGTCTGACATCTTCCAGGCAACTTCATAATTCCATCTTATCAGAACTTATTTTTCTGACCATAGAAAAGTTCTCTGAAATTTTTCTTGAAATAACAAAGCATGATTGGCTGAAAATGTTTCTTCTTTGGCATCCACTTTCAGTGTTAGATTCGATAATCAAAGATGAGTAACTTGAATCTTTCTTTTGAATTCATAATAAAAAGCTGTCACAATACGATCAAAAGCAATCTTTTTGAATGGAGTTAGTTGAAACTAAATGCTCCAAATGCCGTCTAATGACAAGCACAGAACAAACATTTTGGTTAATACAAAATTCTATCATTTATCTTAAATTTACAAAAAGAAGACATTACAAAGTTATGGGCTGATAAAATATGTGTATGACTGATTATCGTGGTCAATGATTGAATCACCATAGCATAAAAACTTCCATCAAAGAATAGATATGATCAGAATAAATCCCGTTTATGATATGACTGGCTTCTTCTACCAGAAAACATCTAAAATAGAATAAAAAAAACATCTGGAAACATCAAGATTCTGGATAATCTAGATCCTGGATAATCTAGATGTTATTCATAAACCTGTTAGAACCCTTTCCTCCCCAAGGTCAAAAGGGCTTTTTTCCTAAAATCAAAAAAAAGCATCTCCAGTAGGAGTCTGTCTAGTGGAGTACTAGTGCCAATACTCAGACAATTATTATTGACAAAACAGTATGGCCAGGAGCACTGGAGCACACAAATAAACACAAATATTAAAAAAAAGATAGAACCCTTTGCCATTTTTGATGGCTACGGTTGTTTAACTTTGTTTCAACTCCAGCCCCACCTAAAGTCATCTTTTTAGGTATCCTCTCCTATGTAACAACCTAGAGAAAAGCAAAAAAAAGGCTCAAAAAAGAGATGATGAGTCATTTTTGGTACCCCATGATCCCATTAATCCTGAAAAGAAGGGTGTATAACCAATGCATCCTCCCAATAGTCACTTATGAAGCTGAAACATGGAACCTAACCAAGAGACAGATCCACAAATTGAGAGCTATGCAACATGCACATGAAAGAATTATGCTGGGCCTCACATGGAGAGACCACAAGACAGCACAGTACATCCGGGAAAAGACAAAAGTCAGGGACATCATAGAATCCATTGAAAAATCTCAAATGGCAGTGGGCTGGTCATGTTGCAAGAATGGCGGACAACCAATGGACATCACGACTCACGACATGGATCCCCAAGATCACATGCACAACTGAGGCTGGCAGAATATTAGATGGAGAGACGAGCTAAACAAATTCAGAAAGTACTGGCTCCGCGACGCCCATGATAGAGAAGTGTGGCAAATCCTGGGGAAGGTCTAAGTTCAATGACGGACATTGAAATACTGATGATGATAATGAAATAATTATTTCTTTTCAAAAAAAAATGTTTCTTGGGTTTGTGGCAAATAAAAAGTGATGCAAACTCTTTCTCAGTTTCTCGACTGTTTTTTGGTGGGAGAGCGCTTAATATGACTTTGATACCATAATCAAGTCAGAGTGGTCTCAATATTCTTAATGGCTACCATGCAGTACAGATTGCATCCAAAATCCTATGATATAGATTACTTATATATAACCAAGAAGTAGACAAGGTATCAGTCCCCCCAAAAGATAACCTGGTGGTGTCAGGATGAATTTGTATATATCTGGAGATACAGTATACACATCTAATACATATCAAACTAAAAGTTACAGAGAAGAGATGAAATAGACAGAGAAAGCAAAGCACATATAACAGGAGTGGGAGCAGAAAAGGAAGATAGAGACTAAAAAGTATATGAGGGGAGTAAGAATGAAAGTAGGAGAAAAAAGGTTTTACTATTCCAACTATTTCTGAGAACCTCTTTATATGAACTAAAAGTCAATAAATGAATTTTGAAAATTTTAGATTATGTTGGCTATTACCCACTGGCAGGTTTGTTGAGACTGTACAATGTTATTATATAAATGATGAATGATATTCTGATAATCATTTTGTCAATAATTATGAATTAGGCTGTTTCTTTTAGTTTCTTCTTTCATGATGAGAAAAAGCAATGCAAATTTACAGGCTTCTCTTTTGTCAAGGTTTTTCTTCATCAAACTCTAATTACTTGCAAGATAATATTTGAAACACGATCTTTTATTTTTCCAGTGTTTTTTTTATATTACATTTGATTATCATCATATTTATTTTTCTGTTATCATCAGTGAGTTTATCAAGCAGTCCTGAAATCATTATTAATTTTTGCTCACTAATCAAATTTTGATTGATCGACATCTAATTGAACTTGCAGTGAAAATATGGAATTGAAATGATATGTATAAGCAATGAATTGCAACATTATTGATTATTCCTTTGTTTTCATGGTTATAATGATAGTTTTGCCATATTTGAATCAGACTCTTATCTCTCGCCTCTCTGGCTACAATATTCCACTTTGTATAATCTGCATTTTCTTCCAAAAATTTTGAGCTAAAAAATCTAGGAGCATATCATACACGGATATATAATTTGTATGTATATTTGTACACCTAATTTTATACAGGGGATAATGCATTTTTTATTCAAAATTGAAGCTCAGTCAGGGGTGGGGGGGATTATCTATGGTAGCGGATTATACATGGTGAAATATGGTAACCAGTTTTTCTACAAGTTGCCCAGGTGATCAATCTGTTTTCATGGTCGCAATGATAGTTTTGCTATATTTGTATCAAATTCTTATATCTCTCTTCTCTGCCTAATTGGATTTCTCTACAAGTTGCACCAGCAATAAATGTTTTGATTTCATGGTGATAGTTTTGCCTAACTTGAATTAAACTTTCGTTTCTCTTCTCCCTACCGAACTGGTTTTCTCTACAAGTTGCTCAAGCAATTACTGTTTTGTTTTTACAGTTACAATGATAGTTTTGCCATGTGTGAATCAAACTTGTGTCTCTCTCCTCTCTGCCTAACTGGTTTTCTCTACAAGTTGCCTCGGTAAATACCTTCAGATAACCATAGATTTATTGAAAAAACCTCCATCCAAATAACATTTGAATTATTGTACTTATCCTATGCATTCATCTCAGAGGTCATCCACTAAAAATTCAATGTTATTTCAGGAAACATACTTAAACATGATCCAACTCAGAAAACAGATCAGCTTATATTGAGTACTTAAATGGAAATTACTACCATAGTTCCCTCTAAGCTGTGCACAATGGAAATCAATGTGTGCACAAAAGTTTTTAAATCCAGTAGATAGCTTACTGAGTTTATATTGAAAAAATATTGATTCACAATGTCAAATTCAAAAGTGCACACATACTTTTGTTACAGTGAAAATATTTACACAGTAGAAGATTTTTGTGGACAATGACTTCTAAAAATTAGTTAGTAAGATTGGTTACTACCTAAAAGTTCATCAGGCTTGAGATGCAAAATGGTGTCCTCAGAGAATGAAAAAAGTTGATAGAAAATGAGGTTCTTTATTCTTTTAATTTTAATTTTCTAAAACAGATTCTTTTTTCGGCATACAATATTGGTTTGTACAGTCAAATCCCAGTCATTTGCAAAGTTTCCAGTGGATCACCCTCCCTACCCAGTTCTCTCCAATATCACTTATTATATAATTGACGGTTTTATCTCATATAGTCAGCATTTGCTGTTTTGATGGCAATGATGATGGCAATGATTATGATGATAATGGAGAATCATGACCATCCTTAACAGTGCTACCAAAATCAGTTTGAACACTGAGGAGAGCCCTCAAATTTGGGGAGACTCGCTGGCACTTGATCCCCACTGAAAACCAACAGTCACAACTAATGTGAAACTCAACAAGTACAAATGAAAGAATTGTAAAAATAAGTTGTTAGAAACTATCGTCAAAAAACTGTCACCACGACTATCAACATAGGTTTCTTCAGTTCTCAATTGAGTCTGGCTGGTGATCCATCAATGTATGTATCATTCATGCAGATAAAACCAATGGAGCTAGGGGGCTGAAAATTTAAATGTTCACTTCTTGATATGATTAGAAGAAAACTTTAATTCTAGATTGATCCTTTATTTTGTGTCTAGCAGCATTTATGCTTGCTTTTTGAGAATTCAAATGCTTTTAGTGATCACTTCCCAACTAAAGGTGAGAAACTTAATTCATTCATTGACCACTCCTTTTTCAATTTTATTGATTGATCACCCCCAGCATGAAGATGTTGGTCATATAACAGTGCCTATCGAGTGGATAACCAGACCTGTCTTCCTTTTTATTGATCACTTAACATCATTGAATAATGCCCAAGAAAATGACTCAGGCATTTTTTGATGATAACATTCATAAGAATATGAGCAAGAGCAAGATTAATGACCTGGACTTCAGGACTTGTCTTAAGTGAACCTTTTCAAATGAATAAATGAGTTAAAATTAGCATTTTTATTCCCTAGATTGGATGAATCTTTCTTTCAAGCCCAATGGCTCAATCAACTCCTACTGTCAACCACCTCATGATTTTCCACCCTCCAGGGCATCTTTCCAAATCCTGGCCAAATCAACTTTTTCGAAGATCATTGCATTAATAATAATGAAAGTACCAATCAAGTACTTGAGATTTGGTGGATCAAACTGGCTGGTTTGGTATAATGGTTCTCACTTATGCATGGTTTTACTTTCCATTATTTCAGTTACCCAAGATCAACCCTAGAAATGAGCAATTCATAAGTTTTACTTAATAATGGTTACAAAGTACAAGATATTTGGATATGCCAAAAAGAAGCTGTAAAGTGCTTCCTTTAAGTGAAAGGGTGAAAGTTATGGACTTGATGAGAAAACTGAAAAATTGTCTGCTGAGCTTTCTAAGATCTTCAGTAAGAACAAATCTTCTATCACATAACTATTATTACAACATTGTTATAATTGTTCCATTTTATTATTAGTTATTGTTATTAATCTCTTATTATTATTAATCTCTTATTGTATCTAATCTATAGATTAAAATTCATCATTGGTATATATGTGTAGGAAACAAACATAGTAAATGTACAGCTCCGTATCATTTGGGGTTATTGTTTAGTGTTCTATACATTCTAAATATGAACAGATGGTATCCATTAAGTGGTTATTCAGACTAGTTAATTTTTTTCTGAATTATTATAGGAAATTAAATGGTTTATTATCAATCAAAAGTTCCCCCCCTCCATTACTCAATTGCTGGATGGTTCTCCAAATTTCACTATGTTGTATCTTTATCCTTTATTGTTACATTTATATATTTTAGTTTATATTTTGAGCATTTTTCCAAAAACTTGATCAATCTTTTTTTTTAAGCATACGATAGACATATAACTGTCAAGTTCTGGTAATTCAACAATGTATCAAATTGCATTTTTGTTAAAATGTCAACTGAAAGAGACAGATAATTTGCACTTGATATAAAATGAGCATTTTTCACGAATGGACATAATTATTATGAAGATAAAATTTCATTTTCATGTTCTGGATTTGAAAACGGGGATTCTCAATTTCTATCCTAATCACATGCGGAACAGGGTGCTGGGTGGCCGTGCAGGTAACAGCACAGAGAATCGACTCATTCAAACCCAGACTTGGACAGTTTGTGATTACTTCGCATTAATGCCCTTGAGGTGGGCATGATTCAATATTTCCTCTTGCTATGGTTAAAATAATGAAGGGTGAGTTGTGTGACGCCATTGTGGGTGCTCATCATCTCTAGGTCTTGTTCGTAGGCAAAAATGGGCAGAGTAAGTAGTAAAATGATTTGTGGAGCCCAAGCAGGGATGGCTGAAGCCATATCCAGCATAAGGGAAGTATTTACTTCATAAAATGAGTACTTCTCATGAATGAAGATGATTATCAGAAAGATAAAAAATCTGACGGGAGGAATTCTCAATTTCTGCCTTAATTAGATGTGGTTTTGAGCAACCAGCCTCAATCGAGTTTAACTGTAGTTGGCTGAAGTTCTGATGACTGATGGTAGAAATCTGACAGGCACAGAAAGAGGTGGAGGAAAAAAGAGGGGATATTAATTGATGAGTGATTTATCGACGCAATTAATATTGAAACAAGGCAGGTGCATTTTCTTTTTTGAAAAAAGACCCTCGGTTTTTGTATTGACTTCGCAGCTCAATAAACAGACCAGAATTCAAAAGCCAAGTAAGCCTGAAGGAGCAAAAACACCTGGACTGTTTCTACAATCAAGAGTTATTTACTGGAAGGATGTTGAGGTGGGAAGCAGACCCCACAACAGTGCAAGGCTGGGGATTCTAATGAGAACATCCCTATGCCTTGAATTCCTTTTTCTTTCTTTTTTCTCTTTCATTGAAAAGCAATGGTAGCCTTCAGTTCCATGCGAAACATATAAAAACTAGAGAGCACTCAGAGAACGTATGCCTCTGCCAACCCCATTGTCACTACGACATAGGGAAGGTAATTGTGTATGGATCTACCCAAAAAGTTAATCTCTTCTTCCATAGCACATGGCCCAACCTTTCAGAAAACTTTCATCAAAATTCATTGAGAACTTTTGGATACATCATGTCGGTAGATAGATAGACAGAAAGATAGATGGAAGAAAGGAAAGGCATGGTAATATATACACATTGTAGGTGCATTATAATATGGAAGGCAGAGTTCATAATTTTTTCCCAATGTTATAAGTGAGTCCTCCTTATAACAAATTTTCCAATTTTATAACCCCGCCTTGCAAAAAAAGTTTGTTATAGTGAAAAGAATGGAGAGAGACAAAGAAAATTGTTTTCGAAAAGAAACAAAGAAAACAGCATTGCAAAAAAAAGAGCAAAAAAAAACGCAACAAAATAAATTTAGAGAAAGAAAAAATCACACTGAAGAACCCTCCCTCCCATCCCCATAACAAGAATCAAAACGATCCAACCAATTTATCAGTTAGGATTCATTGGCCTTATTAATAAGAATAATTCAAGAAATATTAATATTGATTGATATTGCTAAGAATACATTTCCCTCTCTCTCCTATCACTTCATTTTCTTCTCTTTTCTCATTCAGATTCAACTTCATGATAAACAAGATTTTTTGTAAAAGTAATTCTTCCTCTAGTGCTTTGGCTATCTTTTATTGTTGGATTGCACAACTTTCACTTGGTGTGCTCAAGCTCTTGAAAACGCAGCAGAGAGTTGTCCATGGCTAAAAGAATCCTTTAGAGTGACATGGACAATAGAGTTGGTAGCAATTACCATTATTCACTTTTCGTGATTCTTCTGCACTTTCTTCCTTTCACTCTCTTCCTATCTTACTCTATTGACGTTTTCTAACAATCAGCAGTCAGCTTTTGTATCTCTCTCTCACTCTCATTTCCCGCTCTCTTTACACTGTAATCCAACAAATGTATGAAGAAAAAATGGTTGATATCTCTCAATCAAAAACAAGTTGTTGGATTCATCCAAAAATCACTCTTTTCCAACAGAATTCAATTAAAATTAATCAGAGAACTTTTGTGATATTGTGTGGACAGAAAGATAGACACAAGACAAACGGAAATACAGATAGATACACTAGGTAATTCCTATACCTCTCCATCTTTGTTGGCAGAGGTAATCACTGGTAATCTTTTTAAAGAAGCAGAGAATGTTTTCCATAATATGTTATATGCATTAGGAATTTTTTGTGTGACTTCAGGTGGGAATTAGTTTCAAAATATTCTGTTTTGTCTATTTACAATTTCTTCATTCCTTAATATAAAGAGAAAGCTGATGTCTGTAGAAAAGACATCTTTGATTTGAAAGGACCTAGAACTTAGTACGATATTTTTATTAAATAAAACATTGTCAATCTATATTATAATATCACAATAATGGGTTTCATCTAATAAAAAATGATTTAAAATAAAATTGCAGCTAACAATACTATTAGTGCAAAAACAATAACAAATATGATATCGAGAGATTGGTTGGCTTAAAGGTTAGATTTAATCTTCTGCCAACTCTAAGGTTCTTGGAGTTCAATTGGTTAGAGCAGCTGGTAAGTATAGCCTGGTTTCCCTTCATCAAGAGTGATGTGAGTTTGTCTCACTGAGACTTATTTACAATCTGTGTTGCCATAAACTGATGAGTAGAAAGCTACTAAAATCAAAATGATAGAAAATGTGATTCATGAATTTGTAATAATGATAAAATTTGGTAACTGAAATCTTTTCCTGATATAATCCCTGTTTCTTTGTTGGAATCCAAAAAAGAGCGTTTTAGATTGGGGTTAGGAATATAAACGCTGTTGGATTTTTAAGCTAACTTTCCTTTTTATAAACCATTAATCTAAAACTGTCATCATCAATATAGTCAATATCAGCATAAGTTTCTTCAGCTTTTCAAGCTGGTTATCTGGTTGGCTGGTAATGCATCTATCACATGTACAGCCCACACCAATGGAAAGAGAGGGATGAATTTTTTTTATATCTCATATTAAATTTTTTTTTATATATGCCTTTATGACACCATTTTGCCAACAGATGCTCAAAATGAATTTATATAAAGCACACATGCCCATAGATACTGTTTAAATCAAACTAAAGGTAAAATTGAGCAAAAATACAAAAAAAGTGTTAGAAAGAGTTCATTCTATTAGATAGATGAGGGAATTAACTATCATCACCATGATTATTACTTTTTAAAAAATATTGAAAGGTGTTACACATTAACAAGATGACAACATTTATAAAATATTTGGATATACATTAACTCTAAGTTTGATCTTTTTATTTCACCTTTTGAAATTTTGAATTGGCCTAATTTAGTCATTAGACTAAAATTTAGATATCTAATCAAAAATGAAAGATTTCACTGAAAATAAGGGAAGTAACTCTTATGAAAATATGAGAGATTTCTAAAATGATATGATAATGAAGCAACGTTAATTGTGGAGTTCCGGTATTCAGATTAAATTATGAATATATTTTCTGAATTCTACTTCATGCTTCTTTTATGATTTACAGATTTCCCCTCTATCTGTCAAAAGTAAAATGCTTTTATAAAACCTTTTGGAAGCCAAAATGGTGTAGAGTGAAGAAACAATTGGCATTAACTTGTATGGAAAAAATTTTTTTGAATATTCCCAGACTTCAAAATAACCTTCTTTTATGCCTGTCAGTTTTACAATAAGTGTTACACCCTTACAGGGTTTTGTATGCTTTCATGACACCATTTTGCCAACAGATGCAAAAAAATGAATTTATATAAAGCACAGATGCCCATAGATACTGTTTAAATCTATGGTGGTTTGAGGCATTTTGTAAAAGTGAAGAGTCATAAAGAAAACTTTGGTAAATTTGAGGCTACCTGTATTCATTTACATCATCGTCATTATTATCATCAGCCTTTTAGCATCCATCATTGGACATTGACCTTACCCAGACCTCTCCAGCAGGGGCATCGCAGAGCCAGTATTTTCTGAATTTATCCTATTTGTCATGCCATCTTACTTTCTGTCAGCCACAATTTTGCACATAATCTCTGGGGATCCACATTGTGAGTGGTGATGTCCAGCAGTTGTCTGACATTCTTTCAACATGTCTAGCCCATTGCCATTTGAGTTTTCTAACTGTTGATGATTTCTTAGTCTCTTGTCTTTTCTCTAATATACTGTGCTGTCTTATGATCTCTCCATATGAGGTTGAGCATGATCCTCTCATGTGCACGTTGCATGATTGTCAGTTTGAGGGTCAATCTCTTGATTAAGTTCCATGTTTCAGCTCCATAGGCGACTAATAGTAGGATACATTGAATGTATACCTTTCTTTTTTGAGAACTCAAAAAGATTGCTCATCAAAGAGAATAATGTTTTGATTTAACAGGAGTCAAGTGAAAAGTTCTTTTTATACTCTGGTAATAGTTTCAATTTATCTTATTTTTAACATCAGCTTTTTATATGATCTTTCTTGACAATGCTCTTGATTTTTATTCCTGATCTGTGCTGTTTGCTAATGAATGTAGAACAATGGACAGAGCTTCAATAGAATCAGCAAAAATAAGGTACAAGAAAAACACATCTAAAATTGTTATCTTACTATGCTTCATCAAATAAAATCAGACAATATAAATACTGATATTACGAGTGTATGAAAAAAAGAATGAAAACAGAATAGTTTGATTCGATCATCTTTTACTTCTTGATCTTCATAATCGGTGAGGTAGTTACCCCAGAAGGTTGAGTGATGATACTTGAATCCTACCTGAGAGATTATTCATTTCCGATCTACACTGCTTGCTAAAAATCACAGAGTGGCGGACTGAAAGGTGTGATAAAAAGCAACAGAAATAAGATGGAAGAAATACAGGTAAAAAAATCAATAATGATTAGCCATTACAGTCAATAATTGAACAACCATAGCATCAGAATTTGAAGTCATGTAAAAAAAAGTTCCATTGAAGAATTAGTATGGTCAGAATAAATTCTATCAGTGATACCACTGGTGTTTTCTACTGGAAAACATGTAAAATGGATTAAAAAACATCTAGAAACATCTAAATTCTGGAGAATCTTGATGTTATTAATAAACCCATCAGAATAAGGCCCCAAAATGGTCAAATAAGCTTTTTTTCCACCAAAATCAAAAATATTGTTTTTAGAAGGTTTCTAGTGGAGTGCTGATGCAAATTTTAAAGTCTATAGACATAATGGTATGACCAGGAGCTCTTGAACACACAGATACATAAACAAACACATGCACATATAAAAAAGGATAGAACCCTTCACCATCTTTGATGGCTATGGTTGTTTAATTAGCAATGCTTCATTTGATAAATTTGGATAATATTCCTATAAAGCTATCAAGCTTTTTCTTTTCGCCTTTTTCTCTCTCTATTTTCTTCTTGGCTCTTCATCTGACTAATACTTGTCCAAGAAGCACAGACTTGTGCATGTACAAGTAACTTGAAACCATATAGGGAGCAGTCAGAAAGAATAATATTTACTTTCAATAGCTTGCAAGATTTGCTCTTAAGCAGGAGCTCAATATCAAAACAGATTTTTGATCAGTAGTGTTGATATTTCAATAATGCTGTCCTTAATTTTTTTTTCCTTTTCTTTCTTGCTTCTTGGTGTCAACATTTTGAAAATACTGTCTTCAATCTCTTTCCAGTTTCCTTTGTCAATGTTTTGAGAGATTCAGCCATCTATCTTTTTTTCTTTCCCTTCTTTCTTTTTTATGTCAATATTTTGAAAATATAGTTTTCAATTTTTTTCTGCCTTTCTTCCCTTCTTTGTCAATATTTCGAAAATACAGTCTTCAATTGAACAAAGATGGCAAGTGTTCTATCCTTTTTCATATTTATGTGTGTTTACGTGTTTATTCATGTGTTTTTATGTTAACTTGGGTGTTATCTTATGTGTCTGTGAGTTCCAGCTCTCCTGGCCATGCCGTTTTGTACTCTACTAGACCTCTTCTAAAACCCTTTTTTTTGATTTTTGGAAAAAAAGCTTTTATGTCCTTTTGGGAGTGGGGTTCTTATTCTTCATTAATAACATTTAGATTCTTGGAACTCTAGATGTTTTTAGATGCATTTTACTCTATTCTAGATGTTTTCCAGTGGAAAATGCCAGTGATATCCAAAATATAATTCATTCTGTCCATATTTATTCTCCATTGAAATTTTCTCACATGACAAATTCTGACGTTACAGTCGTTCATTTACTGACTGTGATGGCAAGTCTCTCTTTATTTTACTTCTTTCTTCTTTATGTCAATATTTTGAAAATACAGTCTTCAATCTTGTTTCTCTTTACTATATTCTTTCTCTATCAATTCAGTCTTCAATCTCTTTCCCTTTTCCTTCTTTCTTTCATTGACAATATTTTGAAAATGGAGTCCTCAATCTCTTGGCTTCTCCTTTCTTTCCTTTCTTTCCTTTCTTTCCTTGTCAATATTTTTGAAAACATCTTAATAATAAATGTTGATTATATGTCAAACTAAATCCTGAAAAGAAGGACAATTCTAGCTTGTTTAGAATAGAAATCTTCTGGGAAGAGAAAAATATGACATTTTCAAAAAGAAATCTGTAACTGTTTTTTCCTCCAGCCTAACACTGTCAATCAATCAGCATGCTTTATTTCTTGATTTTTGAGATGAGACATAATGGATATAATAATTGGTGGGAAAGCAAAAAATGGTGATTCTGCATCTATTTTTTATTTTATTTTATAGCATTTTGAATAGACAGACTGGCAAAACTTTTGAAATCTCCGACACCTGATTTTAAAACAGAATAAAAAAAAAATTAAAATTGTTCTAAAATTTTTACTTTTTTTGTTGGGAAGAGACAAGTCTGAGTTATTGTCGCAAAAAATTGAAAAACAAATTCTTCTTAATTACAACATAGAATTCAATTTTTAAAATAGATACTGACTTTTTAATTGCTGGATCAGTCATTTTGATGCCATTTTGTTGACTTGTCTTGGAAAAGAAATTTAAACTGAAATTCTGTGCTTAAAAAATCTACTAAAAATGATTTACACTTGAAATGGTCATAATTTAATTTGCAAAAATTAGCTTCATTTTTAATGAGCCAAAATGTTGTAAAACATCTTGACGTGCAGCATGAAAAACAATGAAACATGGCTTTTTCCTATGGGGTTGGTATGAGCAGTGATCGGAAATCAACAAATGATTGACAGGCCATGTCAACAATAGCAGACAACATGTATGTTGAAGGACATAAAAAAATGATAGAATGGGGTCAACTGTTTCTAACAACCAGAAATCATTTGATTGGCAAGACTTTATTACTTAAGGCCATCCATGAAAGGATGGAAGAATTGTCCAATTAAAAATAACAAAAAACAGCTAAAATTATATAGAAATTCACCGAAGCGGTAATTCAAAAAAAAATTATTTTTTGAAATTCACAATTGCTCTGATGACTAATTCAGATGTTTAATAGTAATTGAAAGAATCAAACAACATAAGAAATTAAAAAATTGAATCAATCAGAATAATTTCTAAAAAGCTGCTAAACGTTTAATATTGATTTTTTATTTTTTTTTACAGTAAATAATCATAAACATAAGTTCAAGTATATGAATAAAGATAAAAACTTGCCAAGAAGAGCAATATTTTACTTTATTTTTCAATTTTTTAAATTCCCAAATAATGCTTTGGTGTTGATTCTTCAAAGCTTTTTGAAAAAGGTAATTAGAATTTATTTTGACATTGACCTATCTTTATTTATGCGAAACTCATTATTTAAAAGCAATTATAAATTTTTTTTAAAAATCATTAAATGAATTAAGAAGTGAGGGGTTCTTCACAAAAAAAATGTTTTCTCCTGACATTTCGAATGGAAATTTCTTTAAATACAAATTTATCATATACTAATGCCACAAAGATTCCAACGATAAAATCAAATTTTATACGATTTTGACGCTTTTTTCTCTTCATCGTAATGTGTCTCTTCCCGGCAAATGTTCCAGCGAAGTCTATGCCTAATCGATGCATGCTTGTAGGAGGGGAAGCAACTCATGTTAAACTCGCCGAGTGTTATATACCCCTGTTACGCATTCTCTGACCATGAAATTGCAAGTTAATTTATTTTTTTCAGCTGTTACAAAAAAGTATTTCTTAATTAGATTATTCATTTCAGCTACAACAGCAAAATTGGTGGTTTTTCTATCGTATTCAGTTTGCACAGAAACAATTTTTAGAAGATTAAAAAATGACAGTGGCAAAGAAATTAAGCTTCTAATATTGGCACATAATTTAACTGGACTACATTGTTTATCAAGTATTTGTTATTAAACAAAATATTATTGATTCCAATTATATGATAAAATGACTTTTACGAAATAGATATTGACATAATATTTTAGATATGCGAATTCTCAAAGAATAGAATGTAAAAAATAAAAATGTGCAGATAAAATAAATGATTATTTTATAACATTATTTAAAGAAGAAGATGAAGGCCTCCTTATAATAAACGAATCTTTACTACAATTATATGGAGAAGGATATCAAGTGCAAATATTTGGATTAACGCAATATATACACCAAGAAATTAATAAAGTATACATGAATGAAGGAGAAATACATGAAGAACTTAAAGCTGTTGCACTCCCTAAAATACTACTAATAACAGAAGGTGAATTATACAAACCAATTACAAAGATGTTCAACAAGTCTATGTCTGAAGAGAAATAACTTCAGAACGGGGAAAATTGCTACAGTCACATCATCATCATCATCATCAGTCTTTTAATGTCCATTGTTGGACATAGACCTTCCCCAGGATTTGCCACACTTCTTTATCATGGGCGTTGCAGGGCCAGTACTTTCTGAACTTGTCTAGTTCGTCTCTCCATCTAATATTCTGCCGGCCTCGGTTGCGCATGTGATCTCGGAGGATCCATGTCGTGAGTCGTGATGACCATCGGTTGTCTGCCATTCTTGCAACATGGCCAGCTCACCGCCATTTGAGATTTTTAATGGACTCTATGATGTCCTTGACTCTCGTCTTTTCTCAGATGTACTGTGCTGTCTTATAGACTCTCCATGTGAGGCCCAGCATAATTCTTTCATGTACACATTGCATGGTTCTCAGTTTGCAGATCTGTCTCTTAGTTAGGTTCCATGTTTCAGCTCCATAAGTGACTATTTTTTGGATAAATGGTATCTTCTTATTTTTTAAGGTTGAGCTTGCTCAGCCAAAGGCTTGCCATCCTAGTGTGATTCTTTGCTTGATTTCTTCTTCTTTTGAGGGTTTCATGGAGATTCATTGTCCTTGGTTGATGTAGTGATCTACTTCCTCCAGGGTTTACTACAGTCACACCAATGCACAAAAAGGATTTGAAAAATTTGCATTTAACTACAGACCAATTTTTCTTATCTCACAAATAGAGAAACAAATTATGAAACAGATAGAAAAGCTCATTATTCCAGACACATAACAATGATTAATGCTTAGTAAATCATGTTTAACTTACTCATTTGTCAGTGGAGGAATAGGCAAAATATACATAACAATGAACAAAGTTTCAAGAAAAAAAATTCCTCTCACAAAGAGTTGTTAACTATCAGAACAAATTAATTGATCAAAATCCAGAAACAATAGAAGATAAAAACAGTAAACAACTTTTAAAATGATTATGATAATTACACAACTAACGAAAGAAGAACTACTCAGAGATTTTGAAAGAAAATCATGAAAATTTCTCAAACAAAAAAAGCGTTATACAAGTACAAGTGTGTGCATAAATTTTACTCGCTATGTATCTTTTCCTAACAGAACTGGAAATTCATTTTCAGAATGCCGGCGTAAAAATTTAGGATGTAAGGGAGATAACCGATTTTATTTTCAAAGTTTTTCTATGTATAAAATTTACTGGCCTACATTCTTGTATTATAGATGATATTTTCTCTCTAATTGTTATTATCTCTTTGAAATTCGTACAATTGAATTTTGTTATGATGAACAATAAATATAATTCAAATTCTTCATATTTTGAATTTATGCAAGACAGTACTGATCCGTCTGTAAGCTTCAGTGTTGATATTTTATGCTAGGCTATGTTTAAGGGAAAATCATTCAATTAGTACGAAGTACCCGCAACTCTGTAATTTTTGAATGGGTAGCTTTTAACTTCAATGATAAAGTAAATAATTGGGATAGTACTTGATTCAATTTTAACTCTAGATATTTTATCCCTCAGAACCAATGAAAAATTAAATAATTTTTCTGATTGAAAAAAAGTAGATAGTTAATTTTGATATCATGCAGAAAAATAGAAGACCAATATATTTTTATATTTACTTTTGTTATCAGTGTAATCTAATTGAAAATAGCATAACACAAATCATGAATAAACAAGCAGTAATCTGTACAAAAACTTGGAAGCAACATTAACCCACTGAATGCTACAGAAATCTAATCATTTTTATTTTGAGGATCTGATAAACAAACTGTCCAGAAGAGTATATAATTCTCTCCTGAGTAATCCCAATAATGATGAGAATAAACATTTTTGAGGCTCTTTTTATTTTTTGTATATACAGACATTTAAATACCGTCTACCAAAACTGTCACCAAAATTGTCAACATGGGTTTCTTCAGTTTTCAAGATGGTCTGGCTATCCATATAGGTATGTACCATGTGTACAGGCTTCACCAATGGAGCTAGAGGGCTGAAAAACTTGAAAATTTACACCTTATGTCTAGAAAAATTTTGTTTTGAAAATGACTATCTCTACCCACCTGATCAGCAGGTTTTTAGTTGTATATTCAATTTGCAGTGTAAGTTTTTGCTGAATTGGGTTCATCACTTGTTTTTTGAAAATTCATAATTTTTCAGTGATCACAGCCCAATAAAAGACCAGAGGTGTCACTTCATTGATCCCCTCTGTTTCCAATTTTTTAGTTGATAATGCAGCATGCTGCTAAAAGACGTTGGTCACATAATGGTTTCTTTGTAGTGACCTGTTTTAATTATATTTCAATCAAAAAACTTCTTGGATGAATTGAGTTTAGCTACTTTCTGCTTGTCTCTGTTCCATTAGTCTTAACAAAGAATAAGGCCTCCTTTTGACTATGAACCACATCAATGATCTTTTCAAGGTGCTAGCTTGTCTGAAACATATGGAGATCCTGGGATACCTGGCAATTAGAATCTTCTAATTCTCACTGATGGAATCTAAAGGGAAGCAAAGCAGTATGTTTGGCATCCACTCGGCTATAGGAGCTGCTGAAAAGATGTCAAAGTTATCACCCAGCTGGCTTAAGGAAGCCGCACTCTATGGTTTGGAATCATAGTTATCTATATCTGGGACTGGTTGCCTGCCATTGTGAGAGAGCTCAGCCCACCGGACTATTTTAACATTGTTGTGGGGGGAGATGAAATGGATTCATGATTTTCTCAAGGGAATCCATACAAAGTGAATTTATACTGCAGCCGTTTGAAATCAGTGTACGAATTCCATTCTCTGTGCTGACAACTGCTGAGTCACCCACACTCCCTCTCGAAAAACAACAGTATTCTCTATTTTTACCGATCACACAATTAATTTACCAAAGTCTACTTATCAGTGAATGTTTCCATCTCATAATCCTATTTATTAGTTGATGCAATGTACATATTCTCTTTGCTCTTTTTTCTTTCTTCCAAAAATATATATGCATTTGTGTTCAAACTCTGAATATTTTATTCTGTTTTATAATCCAATTATACAAATACCATTGTCACTTTTGGGGGGGCAGATGTCTGTTTGTCCGTCACACCATTATAAAACAATATAAAAGAAAGATTAAGAAGTACTAATGTGACCATGATTCATTCACCAAATGTAGACCTTATAGACTGAGAACATATACATAAGCTTCTGCAACTGAAATGAAATGAATCAGATTTTTAAGCATGGAGTATTATCATTCAGTCACATTTTTGGGCAAAAAATGGATATTAAAGCAGCAAAAGTTGGTAGATAGACAACTAATTTTTAGAAATCGAAAAACAACTAGCATTTCAATTAAAATTATTAATCCTTACCAACCATGCACGCTATCTGGGGGGGGGTCATTCAAAAAGCTGGAAAAAAGAGGATCAATCAAAAAACAAGTGGGCATAAACTAAGACAAACTTGGCATAAATTTACATTGCATATTGAACACTTAATCAGTCTTTATTTTCCACCTGGTCTTTTAAGTAGAGAATATCATTGGAGAGGAACTAGTAGAAGCAAGCAATATCCAACAAGTCAGTTATTTACTTTTCTTTGGCACGAAAGGGGATTTTCTGTTGTATCAACATTCAGACATTCAGTAAAGTCCATAGAGAAGAGGCTGATGAAATTGAAAGCTGCTGATACACTTGAGTTTTGGTATCTTACGTATCACATTCATAAGTAAATTGTTTCTTTAGTGGTCATCATTACTTTAACGTCTTAATATTCTTGATATTCGTTAACTTTCAAGGGAGGTAATTTTCATGTATCCAAGAGAGATAATCTTCGAATTCTACTAAAATAAATTTTAATAGATTTTAATAAGTTATGGATTACAGTTAGAAATAATAAGGGTTAGGGTTAGCGTTATTCTTTCCCATAAATCACTGGATTAAATTTGTCACGGTAGATTATTTTGAATTTTACATTTTTCGAATTTGTTTGTTCTAATGATTTTTTTAATTTTGTTTTTTTCCAATACATTGTGCCAAGTTAATTTTTTTTCATTTTTCGAAGAAACTTTTTCAAGAAAATGTCTATTACCTCCCTTGATAGTTGAGAACTAAACGAGTTTAAGACGTTAAATTTTATGATTTCTGTGAACCCCTCCCCTGTGACTGATTTTTGACTTTAAAATCATACCAAAGACTGTTCCTCAGTTGTTTTTTTATATTTCTAAAATGTTCTAGTTAAACATGAAATCTCAAACAAAACTTCAAAAGAAGTTTATTTTCACACAAACCAAAACACATTCTTTCCTTTGTAAATTCAGTCATTGCATTTTTCCATTTTTTTTTTTCTTATTTCTCTTTTTTTCTTTAAAATTTTATGAGTCAGGATCATGGTATGTCTTTGGAGCCGGAGCATCATTAACACTGATAAGAATATTTTTTATAGCTTAGATGTTGCTCAAAGCCGAATACACTACGCTCGCTGAGAATTAAACATGCTAATCAGTTGTAATTGATCTACAAGACCAGCTTGATAAACATTGCTACTCGATGAGACCTGTCCTTCTTTTTTAAATTGAAAAAAAAATGAATAGTTTTCGTGGGGTCTTTTACATATGAGAAGCTTCATGTGAATGATGAAAGTTGTTTTCTCTCGATTTTACTATGATCAAGGGAGGTAACTCATAATGGCTTAAGAGCGTTAAAATTGAATCGAGATGTATGTGAAATCTCACAACATTGATTCACAATAAAGGTAAAAAAAATCAATTGATGATTTTTATTTTTTCATCAGGCAACCCCTCATTTTCCATCATACATGAAAAATCAGGAAGTATTGTTGGGCAGCTGCCATTGAGCAATTTTTAGCAAGCTAGTTTTGCAGATCTATACACAGAATTCAGTGGATGAACTGCTACTGTGGCCTTATGTCCAACTATGTTGAGATAAATGAATAACATTAATATCAATAGTGACAACAGTGGTTCAGTGAACTCTGTTAAAATTAATGAATAAGAAATGATTTTACACCTTAAACATAACTCTTAACAACTGATATTCCACACTTGTTGATGTTTACAACTGAGAAATAGTCTTTTAATACAACAATATTTTTGGTATTTTTTTTCTATTTCTAAATTTGATCTTGAATGAAGTATTGCAATATTATTTTTAATTTTATTAAAATTTGGATGAAGCTAAAAAGGTAGTCAAAATTAATTATGAGAGATTTGAATGTTTGCCAGCAAGGGAGGTAACTCTTGCCGATCTTGTGTATGTTTGAAGATATAGTCAGGACAGCAACACGATCAACAAAGCTATCCTTTTATGCACTCCAACGTGTCAATAAACTAGTTAATGAGTTTTAAGGGAATCAAATATTTAAAGTAATTTTCAGCACGCTATTGCCACAAAAATTACCATTAATATTGAAGGAATATTGTTGATTAAACGGATGAGAAATAATTTAATCTCGCTCATAAAATTCATTACATTAGATAGTTGCTTCCCTTGCAGCAGGCTTTCTGGCCTGCATAATGAATGAATAAATGGCTTCGATTGAGAGGGTTTTCCACCACTATAGGATCTTAGCCGTCCGGTCAGCGCAATGGAGATGACGTGCGACGTGTTCAAGAACAAATCCACCCTTTAAACCAAATTTTCTATCCTATGGTACACCACTGCTGGAAACATTACCGCACAAGTTTATTTAGGATTTATTTTTTGACTGAAGAAAAAAAAATTATTTCATATACAATGGAACAGAGAATGAGGTATACAAGCAATTTAATCTCCTATCAAGTCTTTGCCTTGTCTATAAGTCAGTAATCACGAAAGCATTAAATAGAAGGAAAGGAACTGTTTTATCAAAGGGGAGGACTTTCTATTGCCAAAATATCAAACTGGAAATAAATAAATTCAAGGATTATGAGCCCTTTGAACACAAGATCTATCTGAATTATTGATTCCTAAAGTGGGTGTTGTCACCCCCATTGGAGGCACTTGAAGCCTCAAAAGAAGGCAAAGGGGCTGTAGGGGGTGTCAGAAGACAAGACGTGGTGAGAGGGACATAGTGCAAAGAATACAATTCGACCACTTTTATGCATAAAATTGAATGTCTGTAAAGATGATTCTACAATTCAGAAGTTCAAAGTTGAAATATTTTCCATTTTCCTGGTTCAAAGAATTTTATTCATCCATTTATTATAAAAATTTGATTTTCAATGGATTAATTTTCACTGACTTCACATTGGGTGTTGGGTGAGTTGCTGATGAAATATTTGTTGTAAAAAAGTTGGGAAAGTTTAATAAACTCTGAGTCAATCAATCTTTATTTCAATTTTCAATTCAATTGTTAATTTAAAATGGCATTTCATAAAATTTGTAAATAAAGAGACTACTATCAAAAAATGAGGTTACTATAAAAAATTCACAATTGAATAACAACATTTAAAACATATTTTGTGCCTGAGGCTAAAAAATTGAAGAATTTACTTGGTTTGGCCTCTAATTTGTCAATAATGTGTCAGTATCGAGGTAAAAATTTTTACAATCATGAGATTAGCAATTGGTTTCTTTGACCCATGCCACAAACTGAATAATACATAAAAGCGATTTTTTTTAGGAAAGTAAAATTAGGAAAGCGTAATAATAACTTTAAAACCTGACTGAATGTGATTTAGAGTGTTCTTACCTGATAAAATGCCTACAGTATCATTAAATGTCTCATTAAACTTGACAATTGCATACTTCATTCAACTTGACATTTGCCCGTCATAGAAGCTTTATTATAAGATTTAGCAAATCCTTTTTTCTATCTCTTTATCTTCAGTGCTGAAAACATTATTAGTTTGTTTAGGATTTATTTTTCTATTCGATCAGGATTTAAAGAAAAAATAACTACTGAACTTAATAATCTAATACAGAATGAAACAGAAAATGGGATTTTTGACACTTGAAGAATTTAGCATGAGTTGCTTCCCTTCCTACCTTTGATATAGACTGGAAAAGAAACTCAAAATGCTGTATAAATATAAAAAAATCTTATTTCCCCTTGATTAATTCGACATTTTTTCTTCCATTAAGAATTTATCAAATTATCAATTTTTTATGTGTAATCTAATTTTATATATTTTCTCTACTAATAATTTTTGGGGTTCTTTTTCATTAACCTCCTCACACTATTAGAGCTGTTACAACTCACCATATTTTTCTTGGTGAAATTCGTTTATTCAGTACTAGAATAGACACGTGAAGTTTGTAAAAAGGTATCCCTCTTGATGGTTAAAAATGGCTAGATTGTTTTCATTTTTCCATTTCCAGCTAACTTTATTGCTTAAAATGTTAAGTAGACACAAATATTCATACAAAGTCTCCTGAAATGTTAAGTACCCTATCAACTGACGTTTAGATTATTTTGATAAATATATCATTTAAAGATCATCATATCACATTATTTCTCTGCTTGTATAATCAATACATTGATATTTGTTGCTTCTCTCTTTGTATTTTGATATACCCACCTACATACTATGTAATAAAATTTGGCTGCTGTATATTTTAACAAATATGTGATATTTAGTATTATAATAGCCTTGATATCTGATCAATACAAAACAAACAAATACCAATAAACTTTATTTGTATTACTTGGATAAGTATCCTCATCTTTATCTCTCTCTCTTTTCCTATTTTTTCTAATTTTGTCATGACGTTTTAGCTAATGTTTTAATGTTGTATTTAATAATCTTTCTGCATCATTCAATCTGTTTTTTTATCAAATCTGGCTGCTCTTCAATTATATCTTTTAAAAAGATGGAAAAATTGGAACAAATAATTCATGAAATAATAGCAAGAATTCATCACAGAATTTCAGACAACTCAATAAATTACGTAAGGAACAGAGTTTTTAAAAAGTTGACAGAATCTGACAAAATGAATCAAATAAATTTTCTTTATCAGATTCTTTTCATTCCTTATGATGTAAGTATAAAGAGAAAATCATTTTTCATGTAATCTAGATTGGCTTCACTTTCAAACATACCTAAAGGTTTTAAAAACGAATTTTATCATCTGAGATAATTTTTTTTTTAAATTCACTCAATCATCTTCAAAATTATAGAGCATAATAATGGGTAAATATATAACAGCAACACTTTTTACAAATATATATATTTCTAGGTTGCTAAAACTAATGTTTTGACGCCATGAATTGAACAATTAAAAAACTTGAGTTAAGTGAGAAATCTAGTTTATCCCTATCAAACACGTTTAAACATGGGAAATAGTTGTATATGTTCTCAACCAGTTTGTCGTAAGTTGTTCAAAAGAAAAACGATTCTGTGCCACTTTACTTGGATTGTAATGTAAGGGAGGCAACTGATGTCGGACAACGGTACCAAAGTGAGTGTAAATGGCAAATTTTACCAGGTTTGCCATGGATCGTGGGATAAAACCGCTGACCATCTAATGATTTGTTTGATCTCTTGTCTGAGTTCGAGTACTTCTTGACCAGCAATTATATCAATAAATTCATTGTTATTGTTTTCACTTAAGCCACAAATTGTAAATAGTAAAATAGATATATCTAAACGGTAAAACGTTTTGTACATGTCTTATGCGTGTGTGCACTTGCACACACGCATCTGTTATTTTGTGTACGTGTGTTCTTCCACCATTTCTTCATTCAAGCTTTGTGGGATTACTGGCAGTGGACAGTAACATTTTTTTTTTTTTCTCATTTAATTTTTAATATTTTCTTGCCTCGTTTTCTAATTCATTTACTTCTCTTTTGTCCTTTCTATTTTTTGCTGTGGTTTTTGTTGCTTATCTTTCTAAATGGGATTATGATATTTTCAGATATTTTTACATATGATTATTAGGATTTTTTTTGGCTGTGGACAATGTGGTTATTTCAAGAAAAAAGTACAGGGGAAAAGATAGAAAATGAGCTTTTTTATTTCTTGAAGGAGTGACTCAGAAATGGTGAGATACGGGTAATTAAGTAGATAAACTGATTGAGATATTTGTTCAAATCCCTTAACTTTCAGGTAGCATCTTTTGTGTGTGGGTGTTATATATATATATATATATATATATATATATACATACATATATATATATATATATATATATATATATATATATATATATATATATATATATATATATACATATATTTATATATATATTATTGTTGTTGTTAATGTTTATACTTGAAAAATGGACATATTTGGTGAAACATAATGAATAATTATATTATACAGAAACTTATCAGAAAAATGATTTCCCGTCATTACGCAGTTAATATATCACTCAATTTAGACAACACAAATAGTATCAACAATTAAAGAAGATGAGGCTGCAGCAGGAATTGAACCTGCCACCAATTGGAATATCCTGCAGCAGTCCCATTTTCTTCAATTGTTTATTCTATTTACATTGTCTAAATTGAGTGATATATCAACCATGTAGACAGGAAATCATTTTTCTGATAAGTTCCAGTGATAGCATTAATCGAATTTCAAAGAGATGTGTTATGATTACTTCCCAGTGGATGCAGGTTTGAGTCCTGCCCTGCGCTCATTTTCTTTATTCATTTATATGGGTGTTTGTTCAATTTGCTACTCAGTTAATTCCACTGCCACTTAAATATTCCAAAATAAATTGTCTCTATAATCATCACATATATATATTTATATATGTGTGTGCGCATAGTCTTGGAAATTTGTAAAATTGCTAGAAACCTGTACAAAATTTTATATATGCTGTTTCTAATATTTAATCTCTTTTCAACATTCACAAAGTGAATAGAGCTAATATATTAATCAATTAGATAAAATAGAAAACAAAACCAATTGAACTTGCATTTTAGGCTTAAAAGCAATTGCCAAAGTTTTTATGTAGAAACTGTGTCATTTGGCTTAGATAGCATGAATAGAATAAACAATCAAAGAGAATGGTGCTGCTGTAGGAATTGAACCTGCAACCGCTAAGGTAGCTGCTTTAATGCAGCATTGCTGTTGCCATTGCACTAAACTACCTGGCAGGAAGACAAAGGCCCAAATAATTGCTTTATCCCAATTTCTTTATCTTGTTCAGTCACTGTCCATGTCCACTCAAATGTTTCTCAATGTGAATAATTATACTATTAAGAAATGGATATATAATGTGACAGAATAATTATGAATGCATGATTTAACTTGAAACTCTATGTCTGATAATATATCCATTTCTTGATAATATATGTACATGTATAAATAAGTATATGGCTTTCTTCTGGCTGCTTGGGCATAATGACCCATGCTATGAAAATACAATACTGCCATACTTGGAGATATTTGGATACCTTCTGCTACATTTGACACCTTGTAATGGATATTAATTTTCAATTTCATTTCTTATTGCATGGTTTCATTTCTTACATTTGAAAGGCGTGATTATGTAATTCACAGCTGACAATAGAATTCACGGTTTTGATGCTGTCTCATGCTACCTTCAGTCCAACCAATAATAAACCTCCTTTTCAAAATCTGACAATTTCCTGTTTCTAGAGTACAAGACATTATAAAATGATTGAGTGGTTATTATATCTCTTACATTTTTATAAGCATCATCATCATCATAAATGTAATCAGCCTTCCAAAGTCTATTATTGGACATTGTTCTTTTCCAAGGTCTATTGTGAATGTGAGACAATGGCAGGGAGGGATGAGCCTCACCCTTTCATGCTAGCTTACAATGTGGCGGGTGTGACAAGATTCCAGTCTAGCAGCTCAGTCTTGGCCTCCTCAAGAATGTAGAATGAACTCAATACAATCTGAGACTTCGCACTGCAAGCTTTCTGATTTCATCCATTGAAAATAAAAACATTGTTTTCTTAGGGCTTTCAGAATGATGTCCATTTTCTTTGATTTTCGGACACGATCGACTTCAAATGAATTATGTATAAATACACAAATAATCACATGTCGATTACATCCATTATAAAGTGCAGTTTTCTTTGAGCTTTAGAAACGACATCCATTTTCTTTGATTTTATAATAAATTGAGTAATTGTGAAAAAGTAAATTTTTTATCAGAATGTTTTTGAATGCAGTCAACTTGTATTGCTCTGTTCAGATGTATTCACTTATCTTTGATTGCTTTCTTCTTATGATATTTTGGCTGTTGTGTAAGACAGTTAAAGAATCAACATACACACCATACTCAAATCATGTGATCAGAAGGCCAAGCATAGATATATGATAGTCACTGGTCTGAAAAAAAAAATTCTAGATGATGGGTTCCAAAAATATGCAGAGATATAACTTGTTTGGAAAGGAACACATATGTCCCAAGAGAACAAAATTCAACTTTTAAAAGATAAAACGGATACCTAACGGCCCAACTGTACGGCAGATGAAAATAAGGAATATTTCTTCAGATAAGAAGAGTCCCCAATTTCAGTTTGATTTTCATGCTTTTAGCTCTCTGTTTAGCCACTATTTTTGTACCCGGCCAATAAAACCACCGTATTTTGGGGCATGTTTTAGGATGTTCCAAGTCTTTTCTTATTCACCAAAATATACTGTGATCTGAACAAAGCAAAAATATAAGTACATCCTTATTAGATGTCAAATCTAAGTAGAATAAAGATGTCTATTTACTTGTATTATGACTTTGTATATTGACAAAATTCTGTTTTTCCTCAGGTGGAAAGTGACTGTTTGTCGGGGTGTTATTCTAAAACAGTCACCATATTTGACATTAATAGACAAAACTTGTAATAGAAAGCCATTAATATTATTGTATTTGAATTTGCAAACTTGAATAAATATATCCACCAAACAGTGAGTGAAAGATCTAATTTCAATAAAAATAGACCACTTGAAATTTGTGTCTTTTCAAGACGAAGAATTATCATTATCATACATTTATATAGTCAGAATAGTGCCCCCACCCTGGTAGTTATAGTCACAATGTCAGCCATGGTACTTTTTGGCCATCTTCAGGTGTCTGTCATAGTTGATAACCTTTAAAATTCCTGGGAGTTTACCAAGAAGTGATACACTCTTGTTCAGTGGAAAACAAGTGACATCATGAGGACAAATTGACTTTGAATAATTGACTGATACAAGATAACCTCTAGCATGGACCGAAATGAATGAAAACAATATATCCCAGTGGATTGAATGCAGGATTTGGCTCAAAATTCCTAGAAGGTTTACGACTGCAATGGACACCAGAAAAAGACTGGAGGGTACGAAGGCCAAAATATTGTAACTGTAGCAACCAAGATGAGGATACTATTTCGAGTAAATCAGTTTATAATAAAGATCATTTTTAGTATTGAAGAAAAAGTACAAAAATCTTAATAAAATGGAGCAATATTTAAACTTGTTTTTGTTACTTTCTATTTAGATATTCAAATGACAGACCAGATCGCAAGATTTGAATATTTTTAGTCAGCACTGATGGAAGTAAAATAAAAGAATTAGTCTCTTTCGACGAATATCCTTAACTTGATTGTCAAGTTTCTTCCAAGTACACTCCAGGCTTTTTCAGGCGTCTGTTACATTTGGTAACCTTGCGGGAATTTTGAAACTCTTTATCCAATCAATAGGAATACATTGTTTTCATTCCACTGTCTCTGTTAAGGGATATCTAAAAAAATTTACTGATCGTAACAACAAAAATGAGGACACTAGTCTAAATCAATTAATGGATGATAACTGCTGCAGGGTCAAACTCTACTCTCACTTCTATTCTGACTGAAGATGATTTCTGCAATTTTTGTATTGTAAATATCATAAATAGATTCATATATATGTGAGACTTGTCAATTTAGCCTGATTGGTAAAAGAGCTAGCTACCTATCACTTGGTTATGATTACAAATCATGGTAGGGAAATGTCAATTTAGTATATCAATTTGGTTTATTGCAATGGCACATAGGTGAGGATTGTTCTTGTTTTTGTTGATTAAAAGTTGACTCCAGAATTGGACAGAAGTTTGACAGCGGTAATTCCATAATCTCATGAATAAAAAAATTGATCAAAATTCTTCTACATTCTGCTTGGAAATTTTTCATTAATTTTCTCCAATTTAATTTTTTTCAAAAAAAATTTATTTGAAGTTTATTCATGATATACAAAGCCTTAATTAGGTAAGGGCTCTCAGGTCAGGCAGATTTTCAGGGTCAAAACATCAAATCCATATGAGCAATGGAATTTTAAGGTGAAAGTTTGCCCAGAGCCAACCCCACCCTATAAACCAAGGGTTTGCATCATATGATCCACAGAGATGGCACAAATAAGAGCAGAACTCCACAGTTGTCAGTTTGACAGGAGTGTTCTTCTCGTGGCAGATTTGAGTTAGATGTAGGGGTCTGCTGCCCCTTTAAGGGAGTATTCCGACTGTAAGGCTGACTCAATTGATTTTACCTGAAGTTTAGTAAGATGTTTGTAAAATATCATGTATAAACAAGAAAATGCTCAGCTAAATAATGTTTTCAATCTATCATAATTAAAATGCAATTGTAAAATTACTCAAATATTTCAACCTTTTTTTCTTCTTGACAGCATCAGTAAATTAATGGAGCAATAAAAATAAAGGCTGAAATAATTATGAAGGAACTAATTTGAAAATAACAATTCAATCCACAAGCTTTGAGTGATGAACCAATAAAAGAGTAAAATGAATGAGTCTGATTAGTCATTCAATAGAAACCGACACAAATCTTTTTTGTTAACGTGTCATGTTAGGGGTGATCTATTAAAAAAATGAACAAAGGGGTGATCATGGATCAAATTACTTCTCTTGTCTTTAGTAGGATCACTAAAAAGGCTGAATTTGAAAAAAGCTAGTATGAATGCTGCTGTACACCAACAAAGGGCTAATTCAGCATAAACTTACATTGTAGATTGTACCCCCTCTAAACAAAAATTTGAGGGGGGAATTTTTTAAAGAAAGTATCATCATCAGTCTTTTAACGTCCATCGTTGGACAGAGACCTTCACCAGGATCTGGTTGCGGTTGTCTGCCGTTTTCACAACATAACCAGTCCATCGCCATTTAAGTTTTCTGATGGATTCTATGATGTCTCTGACTCCTGTTTTCTTTCTGATATATTGTGCTATCTTGTGATCTCTCCATGTGAGGTTGAGCATGATTCTCTCATGTACACATTGCATGCTTCTCAGTTTGTGGGTTTGTCTCTTGGTTAGGTTCCATGTTTCAGCTCCATAAGTGATTATTAGGAGGATGCATTGGTTGTATACTCTTCTTTTTAAGATTATTGGGATCGTCTTATTTTTTAGGGTTGAGCTTGATTTGCCAAAAGCTTGCCATCCCAGGGTGATTCTCCGCTCGATTTCTTCTTCTTTTGTGGATTTCATAGCGATTCGCTGCCCTAAGCAGATATAGTGGTCTACTTTCCTCAGTTTTACATCTTTGATTTTGACAGTTATGTCCTTGTTCTTGATGTGATTGTTATACATGACTTTCAGTTTGAGTTTTAAAGAAAAACAAGCATGACATTGAAAATTGAATTGCCTACCAAAAAACTACTTGAGAGGTAAATTTTCAAACAGGAAAAACCTTTTTTTCCAGACATAAGGTATAAATGTTTGAATTTTCAGCTCATTAGCACCAATTTAGTGACCTGTACATGCAACACACACATACATGCATACATACATACATCCACTTAAAGCCAACCAGCCAGCCAGACCCAATTGAAAACTGAAGAAACCTATGTTGATGCTGACAGTTTTGTTGACAGTTTCTAACAATTCAATCCTCAAGCTTTAAGTGAAGAACCAATAAAAGAGTGAAATGAATTGAGTTCAACTTCATGATTCAGATTTGGTACATATTTCCTTTTTCTTTTCTATAATAAAAAAGAATCTTTTCTAGAGTTGTATCTCAGGAAACTCAGATTGAATTTGATTGAATTAAGCTCAGGCATCTTTGAAAAGAAATGCAAGCATACATCTATGTATATTAATATTGTATATTTTTTTCTTTTTAAATATTTATAGGATTGCTTAATACTGTCATTAGCTAAAGTAAGATTCTTGGTAATATAATGTGATCGCGACTCTTTTTTGGTGAAAAAGTAATTCTACTGCTTTCTTCCTCCATTTTTTTTGTTAAATAGGAATTTTTGGCAGTCTTAGGAAGAAAGATTTCTTTGACTGTGTTTCAAAATGGAGCTTAAAGCGTATTTCATATTTCCTTTAAAAAACATTTTTTTCACCAAATTATTCAAATCTTTATTTCTGTGAATTTTTTCTTTATTACTCTCTTTCTATCTTCCAGTCTATATCGCAAACAATAAATTTATTTTTATCTGATTATTATTGACAGTTTATCTTATTCTCCCTCTTTATCATAATTTTAAATCCCCTTCTTTCCCTCTCCTTCTCCATCTCTCATATATATATATATATATATATATATATATATATATATATATATATATATATATATGTATATATTTATATATATTATATATATATATTATATATATATATATATATATATATATATATATATATATATATATATATATACACATATATACATATATAGTTATATAGATACATTATGCCTGTGTTTACTCATTTTGGGGGTCTCAGGAAATGCTTTGATAATTCCTTAAAAAATTAATTTTGAAAATCTACTTTGAAAAGTATTTAAAAAATGTAGCATTTTAAAATCTTAGAATGAGTAATAAAGTCATGTTAAAGGTTCCTTCATTGAAGACGAATTGTTTTAAAAAGCAGACTTAGGAATTTACTGAAAAATTTCATTGAATGGATTCATTCTATATCTATTTGTTCCAGTAAATACATAGTTGTATGTTTAATATTTTGGTTTTTTCTATCCTCATATTTATTTGGATAGAATTTCAAGTCGCTATATATACATACTCTTTATGGTTTTGATTGAACCACTCCACTAAAAATATGATTTAGGAAGAAATTTTTTAAAAATTTTTTCTTGACATAATAAGGAGTATATGTAATTATCAGCTTTCTAGCTGTGACCTGTATGCATGATACATACATAGTCAGCTAGAACTACTCAAAAACTGGAGAAATCTGTGTTGATGTTGACAGTTTTGGTTGCAGACATATTCCTCATTTGCAAGGATCAGAAGAGGACTCTTGTCTCATCTGCGCTGGTTGTTTTGTTAAAGAGGAGATCAACTTCAAAACAACAAGTACACTCTTCAGGTTTGGTACCCTTTCTCAGTAGCTCGGTGGGTTGGAATGGCCGAGCTGTAAGGGCTTCATTCGTACTACCATTTTACTCCTAAATTAGGGCCGAGAAGTGGATTCATGCTTTTTGCATTGGTGTTTGGCCAAAAAAGATAGAAAATGCCTGAAAGGCATTATTTCATATAGTAATAATATTACAAACTCACATCTTCTTTCTTGGACCTTTGAACCAGATAGAAGAATAGTATTCATTTTGCTTTTCAGAAAAAGCCAATGAGATTAGTGATTAAGAAAAAAATATGTCTATACATATATATGTATATATATATATATATATGTATATATATATATATATATATATATATATATATATATATATATATATATATATATATATATATATATATTCATTTTAATTGTAAAAATCTCGTAACTTATAAAACATCTCAACTGAGAGAATGAAATTTATAAATGCAAAATATCTTCAAGAAAAATATTTTAAAATGATATTTTCAAAGAAATCAATTATAGAGATATGCACAAAAACTATCTTTATGAGAAAAAAATGCATTAATCTTTCATCGCTCATAACACTTATCCATGATTAGTAAGCAGGTAAGATATCTTGTGTGCAAGTGTATGTATGTATGAGTTGGTATATATGTGAGTTTACATGCATGTATGAGTATTCATATGTATGCAAGAGTATAAATGTGGGAAAGTTTATGTGTGTGTGCATGAGTGCATATGTGTGTGACAGTATCATCATCATCATCATCAGTCTTTCAACGTCCATCGCTGGACATAGACCTTCCCCATGCTTTGCCATAATTCCCTATCATGAGCATCACAGAGCCAGTATTTCCTGAATCTGTCTAGTTCATCTCTCCATCTTGTGTTTTGTCGGCCTCGGTTTCTTATGTGATCTCTGGGGATCCATGTTGCCAGACGTGATGTCCATCAGTTGTCTTTCATTCTTGCAACATGGCCTGCCCATTGCCATTTGAGTTTTTTAATAGTTTCTATGATGTCACGGACACCCGTTTTCTTCCTTATATACTGTGCTGTCTTGTGATCTCTCCATGTGAGGTTGAGCATGATTCTTTCATGTGTGTGTTGCATGCTTCTCAGTTTGCAGGTCTGTCTCTTGGTTAGGTTCCATGTTTCAGCTCCATAAGTGACTATCAGGAGAATGCATTGGTTGTATACTCTTCTTTTTAGGATTATTGGGATCGTCTGGTTCTTGAAAGTTGAGCTTGCTCAGCCAAAAGCTTGCCATCCCAAAGAGCAACAGCAGTTATAAGTCCAATGCTAAACAAAGGCCTTTCCCATCTCTTTCCATGACGAGTGTGATTGTGCAAATCTTTGCCATGTCTTTCCCTTCTTCTCACTATGTGCCCTGCCCATCTCTTTTTTTGTTGCTTAATCACTTGTACAATACCCTTCACCCTTGTCCTCTCTTCCTACATTGCCCTCTGTGGTATGTTTGTTTCAGAGTAGTTTCACATCTGTACATTGTAGCTGGTAATATGCATTGATTGTATGTTTTGTGTTTTAAGTATATTGGAAATTCATTTTTCAGTATGTCTCTATTTATTTTCAGCCAATCCTTATGTGCCATCTTGTTTTGTTTCTATAGTCTCTCTTTCTCATTATATATATATATATATATATATATATATATATATATATATATATATATTTATATATATAATAATTGAATAATTGTGTCGTCCACAGACAGTTTTTTCGTGTATTAAATCTCTTCAGTGTGGCTATAGACTATCCGATATCCTATCCAG
Source organism: Thysanoteuthis rhombus (assembly GCA_963457665.1). Classification (NCBI taxonomy): domain Eukaryota; kingdom Metazoa; phylum Mollusca; class Cephalopoda; order Oegopsida; family Thysanoteuthidae; genus Thysanoteuthis; species Thysanoteuthis major. The sequence continues at coordinate 19,221,253 of OY735214.1, read as the reverse complement.
TGCCACGAGGTAGGATCAAAACCTCCACTTCAGACCTAGAGGCTAGCATGTTACCTCTGCCCTATGCAGAACTGGATGGTCAGTAAGGTTGAATTTAAGCGATATATTCACTCACACAGAATTCCCCATTCACCAGAATGCTCAATATGAATTTATATTTTTATATATATATATATATATATATATATACATATGTGTGTGTGTATATACATGTGTATATAATTTTTCTAACATACACACACACATTCACTGGAAATCTTTGCACACACCTAATATAAATATAATTATCTAACATCTTTTTCTGCTGTTATATTCATAATCTGCATTATACAAAGAGGCCATAGATATATGTGGGTGCATTCATATCCTTATTCTTCCTATAATTGCCATGATAGTATGTCCCTATAGTTATAGGAACCTGCACACACGTGCCATCTTGTTTGCTTATGCATTCATTATTTGTCATGTGCCTGGGGGAAAATGGTCCAATTTCAAGTATTATGTTTTTTACATTGTGAAAAAAAAGTGAATTTCTTTTGAAGCTTTTATTCAGAAATATCTCAAACATTTCTCTGCAATAATTCAAAGTTGTTGGCATTTAGGTAAAAAAAAAACAACTATATATTGCTTATCCATTTCTTTGAGGATTCAAATATTTTGTATATGTATATGAATATGCAATATGCATATGTGTATGTGTGTAACAAGCAATGAATTGTGTGATTTTCAAGTGCAGTAAACCCTCAATTTACTGGACTGATGGAGAGAAGGATAGTTGTTAAATCTGGATGTATCCTAGGAAGCTATTTTTTACCATTTTTTCAAATTTAAAAAAAGCTTCAATACAATAGACAGGACTGCACAATATAAAATTATTAGATTATGATAAAGTATACATAATATTTACTCATATTTTTGACAATGTAGTTTAGTAGTTCTCAACCTTTTTGGCAGTAATCCAAATCTCATCTAAAATCTATCATGGAAACCTATGTTCTCATAAAAACAGATTTGAACTCCCCACTGCACCAAAAGAGAACATCAGTGAGTTCAGCAACAATATGACAACCTCCCTTATCAAAGTCACCAAAATGTTTAAGCCAAAGAGCTCACAAACCATAAGCACACTCTCAGAAGAAACCAAGAATCTCATTAAAAAATGCAGGAGCCTCAAGCCACCACCATCGACAACAATAGAAAAAATGGAAACAAAAGAGCTGGGCAAATCCATCCAAAAGAAATGAAGAGAGGATAAAAAAAGATACATGACAGCAGTCATCAAAAGCATTCTTGAAAAAAGTAGAGGATTCACAAGTATTGGAAAATCTCTTACTGCAGGAAAAAAGCTAATAGCAAGTTTGCTCGAAGCAAATGTAAACTTGACAACAAATAAGGACCGAATTGTCGAACATACCAAGGAATTTAACAAAAATCCCTATTCCATCAAACAAAGGAAGCAGAAAATCAACAGGAAACACAAGCCATAAGTAATCAATTCAAGGATTTCCCAGAAGTTACTCCACAGGAAGTGGAGCAAGCCATCAAACAAACAAAAAGGTGGAGACCCTGGACCTGATAACATCACCATTGACCTATTCAAAAAAGCTGGAAAAATCATCACTCAGAAACTAGACATTGTATTCAACTTATGCTTCAAGCAAAGTTAAGTCCCAAAAGAGTGAAACACCGCAACCATAATGCTGCTAGTTAGAAAGGGAAATCCAGAAGACTTCAACAACTATAGGCCTACTAAAGTGGATCTACAAACTCTTCAGCGAAGTGATCACTCAAACGGCAATGGGCTGGACATGTTGCTAGAATGGCAGTCAACTACTGAATCACAACGTTGATTCCCAGGGATCATATGCAAAATTGTGGCCAACAAAAAGTAAGATGGCGTAATGAGATAGATAAATCTAGAAAGTACTGGCTCCACGACACCCATGATAGAGGGGTGTGGTGAATCATGCAGAGGGTATATGTCCATCAACGGACACTAAAAGGCTACTGATGAAGAAAGAATATTGGTTATAATGAAAGAATGATGAAAGGTAATTTACAATATTTTAATAATGACTAAACACAAAAAGAATAGAAAAGGTATCTTAAATCCAAAATCAGTTACGCCACCATCCATTAAATCTACGGTTTATAGTATTTATATTTATGTATTGTGTGAATGTGAGTGAGTAATTGACTTTACAAACTCTGGCACAAGATTATAATTGTTGTTCCAGGATAGTGAGTGTTATTTTTTCCATTTGTATGTGGATAAATAGTATAGACAATGACTATTATTCCTTTCAAACTTTTTTTTGTGACCAGGACAATGATATTTCAAATATTATCTATTTCCAATTGAACAATTGATAAATTTGCAAATTTTTAGTCACATTTTTTAAAATCACTTTTTCTTCAGAGAAGCAGCAACATGTGAATCCAAATCAACATATGTATGTACACTGGTGTTTAAGAAAAGTGATCAGGAAAGATTTAGAAGTGAATAAATTTTCAAGATTTACAATCATACTGTAGTTCACTTTCTCAGACCAGACCACGGATTATAATCTCTCATTATGTTTTCATAATATGTTCCTTGGTGGCAGTGTTCAAAGTCCAGAGTATCCTGGTGGAAGCACTCACCTTGCTCCTCCAAATATACTCTAATGTTTTCCTTGAATTTATCTAAATCATTGTTAAGGATATGGACTTCAAAGGATAGCCTGCAGCCAGTTTTACCATAGTTCTTAATCATAATCTCAACCAGCTCCACATAGTTTTTGGCCTTGTGATCACTCTGGAAACCACAACCTCAGTGACATAGCTGTACCTAGTGGGCTACTTGGGGAATTCCTTGCATTTCAAGTTCTTTTGAGAGAGTGCTCTGCCGAGATGTGCAAGGCCTACAAGTTATATTTTGGTTTGCCTATCAGGGATCAGGACAAATTCTGGGCAGTTTCAGGACCTTGCTAGAAGGCCTTCAAGTATGTTTAGTACATCTGAGAGATCATGGGGAAATTCAAAATGGTAACATACCTGATGGGTCTTCAAGTTTCCCTTCTTTGCCTTGAGGACAGCACAGATGCCTTGCCAGATTTCCAAAGGAAGGGGAAGTGGGCTCAACAAATTCTATGATGCGATTAACAATTTCATTTGGGGTCCACTGGCTGAACCCTGGAAAATAATGTTACCACCACTGCATATGAAATAAAACTTTATGAAACAATTTGTCACAGCTCTTGATAAGTGTCTTCCTTAAGCTGTTTGAGGCAAAATTCGTAAATTACAAAATATCAATATTCTGATCGCAGAAGCAATGTTTGAAGGGAATGATAATCATTTTCTATGTTTTTTAGATGTAATGAATCAGGGAATAACACTGATTACCCAAAAGAAGAAAAAAACTTTTTTTTAAAAGTTGCATAATGTAATAGAGTACTAAGCTTCATGAATACTAATCTCTAAATGTATAGAAGCTCAAATGTCATTTTCTAATTTTCCTTTCTTTTTTAAGTAATTTTCTATTTAGACCCAGGATATTTTTTTTAATTGGTGATTTTGACATTATTTTGATACTGTCGTAAGTTTATTTTTATTTGTGCCCAAGATTTAGAGTGTGTGCACTTGTGTACTAGACAAATCATCTGTTATTACCTGGGATCAATCTCACTTTGGAGAAAGGCCTGACCTTGATCAATAATTCATTTATCAAAATGGTTTGTAAAGTGCTACATCAGAGAAAAATATTCCTTAATGTACAAACATCTCTCTTCTACATCTCTATCTAACTGAATGTTTATTTGTGTCTGTCAATCAAATAAGTGGGTCCAGTGATGAAAATGGGTTTTGGTAACTAGATATAATGTGATGTCTCCATTAGTAGACATTGAACATACAAAAAACCTGGAAATTAAGAAGTGAGTATATGTCGTACCATCGCGTAGCCCTCCCCATTTCCCACGCTGTCTGTATTTATATTAGAAATTGTCAGCCCAAACTGTCACCAAATCTGTCAACATAGGTTTCTTCAATTTTTAAGTTGGTTTAGCTGGCTATGTATGTATGGCACATACACATTGCACCAAAGGAGCTAGAGAGCTGAAGTTTTAAACATTTACTCCTTATTATGTTGAGAAAAAACTATTTGTTGTTTTTTAAGACATTCCTCCAACCCTGCCTCTGGTAGGTTTTCAGTGAGTGGTTCAATTTGTAATGTAGGTTTATGCTAAACTGGTTCTTTGGTCTGTGTCCAGCAACATTCATACTTGTTTTGGGAATATTTAGATTTTCTCAGTGATCACTGTCCAACAAAAGTAAGAGATGTATACATGTGTGTGTATGTGTGTGTGTGTGTGTGTGTGTAAAACAAGCAATGAATGATTTTCAAGTGCAAGGCAGGTTTGTAGTTATGATTAACCCCCTTTTCCAATTTTTTAGTTGATCACCCTGCTGCCAAAAGACATTGGTCATGTGACAGTTTCTATTGAGTGATTAGCCGGATCTGTTAGGTAAAATATCTTTCTGAATTACCTTTGCATTTGTTATACAGATCCCATTAGCTTCCTCCATGTTGAATTTTGCTGTTCCAGCTAGAACAGTTAATGCTTCTTCAAAGGACAAAAAAAATTAAATATATACACATGTGTGTAAATGCATCTACTTGGCATGCACGTATATCCTCACCTTACATAAATTGCATACAGAAGCAACTGAATTTGATAATGAGAAAGAATGAAGGAGAGCAAGGAGAACAGATTGAAGAGTCTGGTTTTCACAACATCGACCAAAGTTTGCTGTTCACTTAGATTAGTAGGTTTTTAGTAAGGAAATTCATTCTTCTCTGTGTTTGTTGTAAGCTTGGAAGTTTGTTTTTGTCTTGTTTTTTTGGGTCTAAATATCTGAGATAGGGAATTATTTTTATTATACACTGATTTACTCAAACTAGTGTCTTCATCTTGGTTGTTATATACACAATGTTACAGCCATTATACCCTCCAACCTTCTTCAGGTGTCTGTTCTAGTCGATAACCTTTTGGGAATTTCAAATCAAACACCCCATTCAATCCACAGAGGAAGATTGTTCTCATCCTGCTGTCTATGCCAGAAGATATCTCAAATCAGTTGATTCTTCCTGTTTTTTGTTTCTTTTCATCCTGGCAGTGTCACTAATCGGCCTCTTAAACTGAACCAGAGGACATGGCTTTTTATACTACCTAACCCAAGGATTGAACTTACAACCATCAGGCAGGTTTGTAAATATGCTTAACCGACTCTTTTATCTTCTAAATACTTGGCTCTGGAAGGTTATCAACTATGATAGTCACCTGAATATAGCTGAAGGGTACAACGTTGTCACCAAAACAACCAAGATAAAGACACTAATCCTAGAAGATCAGTATATCAAAGTGAATTTGTTGTTTAGCGGGTCACTTGGCCTGATGTGATTTATCAAGGCTTGCTCTGCTAGAGTTTGTCTTAATCTAGCTCTTTTGTACTCTTGCAGGATCAACTTATGATTGCAAATATATTATATCATAAGTTGCAATATTATTGATTATCTACCACTGCTTATACAAGAACACAAAGTTAAAACTACACAAAATAGATGAGAAATAGGTAAAGTGTAAAAGAAAAAAACAATCTAGTAAAAAATTAGATCTAAGTATATCTGTTTTTTATAAAATTGAGTAGGGAAACCTCTTTATCTTCATCTTCTAAACAAGGGTACCTAACAAGTTAGCAATTATACCATTTTGCATGGGAGATTTCTATATATATAATAAAGTACAAATTGAAATTACAATATGATACAATGTAATGAAAATATCTGATGTGTGATGGGTTCATTTCATTAAGTGCTTGATAAATTCAACATAAAAATTGAGTCAAGTTAAAGTAGAGCTTAAGATATTATGAAGTAAAGGATTTGCTACACAAGCGCTTTGTGTCTCTGCCTGTTTGGGCTTTTTCAGTTGCCTGAAGAAGCCCAAACAGGACTGAAACATAAACGTAAGTAGCAAAATCCTTTATTTCATTAAATATATATATATATATATATATATATATATATATATATATATATATATATATATATATATATATATATATATATATATATATATATATATATAAGGGGAAAGGATGTATATATGACAGAATGTTGCAGAAAAGTTAACTGTATGGAAAAAGACTTGACTACTTAATACATGTCAATTTTTTTTAAAAGGGTGTAATAGCTTATATACATATCACCATGGACTCCTGGTTTAGTCAAAGCTTTGAGAGTTAAAGTTTGCTTTTCATCTTCCTATATTCATACATACACATGCATATATCTCTTTATATAGATTTTCATGAAATATTCTTACATATATAAAGAGATAGATCTCCCTATATATTTGCATTTGTTAACATTGCAACATACACATATGATAGTTATAAATGACATCCTCTATGCACCCACATACATATTACATAAATATAATAAGCACATCAAAAAAAAAATTTCCTTCTCAATGCTCTGATGAAACCAAAGGTCTACGGGTGAAGCATATGTAAGCTATTTTACTATATAATAAAAAATTTGAAATGTACAGAGCGGTCTCAAGTCTTTTTCCTTTTTCCATATTGTCTACTTTTCCACAACATGGGGCTATTGAGAGATCTTCCAATATTCATACACACACACACACACACACACACACACATATATCTCTTTATATTGATTTTCATGAGATATTTTTACTTATAGAAAGAGATAGATCTTCTTATATATATTTGTATATACCAACATTACAACATTCACGTATTATAATTATAATTGACACACTCCATGCATCCACATACGTACCACATAAATATAATAAATACATTTGTATAAACTTTATCATTTGAGCTACTCACTCATCCTAAGCTGACTAACCATTAGCCAAGGTCTATTGCATAACTTGATGAAGATAACGGATTTGGTGGTTGGAATATGCACTTCCACTTAACTTTAGCAAGAATGTAGAGTCTGAATAAAAGACCTGCCATAATGTCTGGAAAACCCCTCATGCCTTACTTTCTATAAATTCTAAAGTAAACATGCCCACAAACTTGAGTAAATAAATATTCGGGTACAAATATCTATGCAAGCGTACATACACTGATCCTTAAATGCATGCAAATGGATAGTTGAGTGACTCATGTAGACTGTTGGCTCCAGGTCTTCCCACGATCCTTTCCTCTGCAGTTGAATATTTGAAAGGGAATTATTGGAGAAAGAGAGTCAATAGGAAAATGAAGAAAGTGTTTGTTGGGAAGAGAAAAGAGAGAGAAATAGAAAGAGGTACAGAAAAGAGGGAATGGAAAAAGAAAGAGAGAGGAAGAAAGAGAGGAAGAGAAAGAGAGGAGAAAAAGGAAAGGGTTAGAAATAAAGAGAAAGGTGAAAAATGAAAATAGTGAAAGAGAGAAGAAACAGCAGAATAAAAGGAAAGAAGAGCAAGAAAGAGTGAAAGATGGGAAAGAAAAAGAAAGAAAGAAAGACAGAAAAGCAGAAAGAAAGAAAGAGAGAAAGGATGAAAAAAAAGAAAAAAATGATAAAGAAAGATATATTGGTGAGAGGGGGAAGGTATGTGAAAAAATGTCAGGAAATAAGGGAAGAAACTAAAATGGAGAAAAGAATCTGAAATCAAAGAAAAAGTTCAAGGGAAAGGTGCAGAAGAGGAGAAAACAAAATCTATAAAACAGAAAGAAATAGAAAAATAAGTCTAAAAATTTGAATGTATTTTAAAAGAAAAAAAAACACCATAAGAAATAGTCTGAATGAAATTTGAAGAAACAGACAATGAACATTAGAAAAAAAAAAGCAGTTGAAAAAGAAAACAAAGAAGTACAGATTTGAAAGTGTCAGTTTGAGTTATTGTGGGCAGTATTTTTAAAGAATTCTGTCCAGTGCAAAACAAAGCCTGACCTTTTGCATTCTGAAGGCTGATCTCCTCCTAAATGGAAAGTTTCTTGCTAAAAATGGTGCACAGGAATTAGCCTAGGGACAGTCAGTTTACTTGTCTGCAACACACTGACACAAACCTGAGTTGAGCCAATGGATCAGTTGCTGAGCCATGAATTATCCACTCTGCAAAAGACTAACACAGACATACATACATACCTATATATAAGTGACTGTATCTGCTGTGTTGATAGATATAAGGAAGGAGGATGTGACAGACGAAGGGAAAGGAAGATGGGGAATGAGAGCAAATCCCCTGAAAAGCCGGAAAAAAGATATTCTAAATTTATAAAGTTGTGTAGGTAAGTGAAAATGTTCACATACATACATGTATACATACATATGTGTGCATATACATGAATACACATATATCTAGAGAGACACACTTGTGTATATGCACTCAGTTTTATTTCTACATATATACACGTACATGTGCTTATTATTTGTGTAAGTATGACAGTATATACAAATGAATCTGATTATGTGGCTAAAATATCCACTCATACATCACTTTGTTCATCTGTATATATATGTATATATATATATATATATATATATATATATATATATATATATATATATATATGTATATATATATATATATATATATATATATATATATATATATATATATATATATATATATATATATATATATATATATATATATATATATATATATATATATATATATATATATATATATATATATATATATATACATATATATATATATATATGTATATATATATATATATATATACAAAGCAATGTACATGTGGATATTCTAAGCTCAGCACCACATTCAGCACAAGACACATACACATACATATGAGAGAGAAAGGGGAGAGATAAATGAGATATTTTAGAACCTGCTCACATTCATCAAATTGTTTATTTATAGATTCATTTGCCCGACCCTCTCTTCTCAGCAATATCTTATATTGAGGAGGGACTGTTCGGTTCTCCATATCATGTCTATCTCCTAAAATAATTTTTAATTTATCAAAGCCTATGTGCCTATCACCAGTGCTACTCTCGAATCATCATTTCGGATGTAAATTGCACAAATTACCAAAATAAACTTTTCACAGAAAAGTGGATTAGTTCGGGAAAAAAAATCATCTGCAAGATTTCAATTAAAAATGCACGAAGAGGAAAATTCTAGAATTATGATTGTAAATAAGTTCTGCATTTCATGCCTTTAAAGGCTCGAGCAGTTACCATGCCTGAAGATCCTCTTTGCCTCATAGCTACAACGTTGGTTTCCAGCAAATTTGCAAAGACCAATAGTTTACTGGTTTTTGCCCAATCAACCTCATCAAATAAACTAATTCCATAACAAATCTATGACTATAGGCATCTGCTCCCACTTTTCCTGGGCCAAGATCAAAGTATATATTTCCTTATCAAAAGAGTTCATTCAGAATATATCCAAGTAACAACCTGGAGAAAATGCTGCACTCACTGCCATTTGAGGTGTAAGCATGTAGAACCCACTTACGACCCATCTGATCCAGATGTCAGAGGGTGCTCTTGACTATTGACACAGGTACATGACCTGGCCCCAGGGTGACATGATGGAGCAAATAGTAATAGTCTCTTTATATGGGAACATTCAGTTGAGGTTATAAAAAACAATTGAACTGCACCATTATCCTTTATTGACTATAGTGACTCGGTGAGAAGGGCTGATCCCTGGGATGAAGGGAATGATCTATTTGCCCCTCCCCCCAGCTGATGCCTACGCCTCCAATCAATCAATTCATCCTCTCTTGTGCATATTTGATATTTTTACTAAATTTCATTATTGTTTCTAATTCTTATTTGCTTTTTGAAATTATTGTCTGATAGAATATCAATATTCTGTTTTTTCTTTTTTTTTAATAATTGAATTGATCCCATTGCAGCAGTTCAACCTCCTCTTGTATTAACATGGTCCACTGATGTGGCTAAATGAATTAAGGGTTAGATAAAAACAAAATAAACTTGGCATCAGAGTCAATAACAGAACAACTACAGCATCAGAATTTGAAGACATGTAAGAAAATTCCTTGGAAAAATAGATATGGCCAGAATAAATTCTATTTATGACATCACTGGCATTTTCCATTGAAAAACATCTTATCCTGGTGAATCTAGATGTTATCAATAAATTGTCAGAGTAAGGCTCCCAAAAGGTCCAAAAAAAAGGGGTTTTCCAAAATCAAAGAAAAATTCCTTCAGAATGGGTCTAGTGGAGTACTAATGCCAATTTTCAAGTCTGTAGACAAAATGGTATGGCCAGGAATGTCGGAACACATGAATACTCACATAAACACATGCATATATTAAAAATGATGGAGCTCTTCACCATCTTTGATGGCTAGAGTTGTTCAGCTACAAATTTCCCGGATTGAAAGAATACCAGCGATATCCTGAAGTGCCTTTCAAGAGCTATTTGTAAATGAATTTTGGTTCAAACTATTATATGTACTGTAACAAACTATTGGTGTAGTCTTCGTTACTTCTATACTTTTATTTCTCAAAATATTAGTTTTATTCTCAGAGGAGTTACTACACTGTATGTGTGTGTGCGTATATGTGTGCATGTGTGTGTCTTGTTTGATGCGTCTGTGTGTGAGTGTGTAAATGACAGAGTAGACTCAAACACATCAATACATGAAAATAATTTTTTTATTCTTTTGGTTACCAAATGTTACATATATAAATATATATTTATGTTATAGATGGGAAGGTTGTTATCAACTTTTTCTTGGTATGAATTGTATATTGTTTATTTCTAATGAACTTATTTGCATGCAATTGTTACTGTAACTAAAAAGTGCTGGTTACTTGGACCGTAACACCTGTTTTCCACTATGTGTTAACCAGAACACCTAAAACCTGACCTACCAAATCAAGCATTGTCAATGTCACTCAACTGCCTGCTATTTATACATCCTAGCCTTCAGCTGAACCGAGGTGGCATAAGGTGACATCTCAGTAGCAGTGAGAGTAGTTTCTTAAAATGTATCCAACACACATACATACACACACACACAAATACAAACAAACACAGACATGCATAATATATATATATATATATATATATATATGTATACATTGTATTCAGAAAGTCATTGTATAGTGATGTTATATGTGTACATGAAGTATCACACACACGCACACACACACATATATCATCATCACCAGCCATTGTAAATTCACTGCTGGGCGGAGGCTTTTCTCATCTCCCTCCATGTTGAATGTGATTGTGCTAACCTGTGCAATGTCTTACAGGCTATCTCTTCTATCTCATCTCTCCATCTTTTATCTTTTCCTACTTTGTTTACTGTCCCATGAGGTGCCAATCAAATAGCTTTTTGCTTCATCTGTTGTCCTTTCTTCTTGCTACGTGCCCTGCCTATCTCCCTTTTTATTTCTTAATTACTTGTACAGTAACTTTCCTCCCATCTACTCTCAGATCCATGTTGATCATTTTCTATTGCTAAGAGTAATTCCTTACATTGCTCTCTCCATTGCCCTCTGTGCTATTCTGTTTGTTTTTGTGTGGTTTTGTAATTTTCAAGGTTTTGCACCCATGCATCATAGTTGGTATTGTGCACAGATTGTATACTTTACGCTTTAAACATATCAGCTATTTGCTTTTCCGTATGTCTATCAAGAGACAAACCTGCAAACTGAGAAGCATGCAATGCGTGCATGAGAGAATCATACATGGAGAGATCACCAGACAGCACAGTATATCAGGGAGAAAACAGGAGTCTGAAACAGTATAGAATCAACAAAAAAAATTAAATAACAATGGGCTGGTAATGTTGCAAGAATGGCCAACAACTGATGGACATCACGACTCACAACATGGATACCCAGAGATCACATAGCAAAACTGAGGCCAGCAGAATACATGATGGAGAAAAATATTGGCTCCACAACGTCCACAATCCAGAGATGTGGCGAATCGTGGGGAAGGTCTATGTCTATCAACAGACAATAAAAGAATGATGATGATGATGATGATGATGATGATGATGATGATGATGATGATGATGATGATTTCGTCTATATTTATACCAAATGATCTCCAACCAATCGTTATATAAATTTGTATATATGTATGAAAATTCTTTATCATAATTCAGCTAATAACTACGTGTCATGCAACTGAATTATCGATCAACTTATGCCGTCCCATCTCCGAGCATGATTGCGCTAACCTCTACTAACTCTTACCGACAATCTTTTCTATCTGATCTCTCTATTTTGTGTCTGGTCTTTTTCTGCTGCATTCACTGTCCCACAGGCACCAATCAGGTAGCCTTTTGCTCATTCTGTTGTCTGTTCTCCTCACTATGTACCCTGCTCATCTCCATTTTTGTTGCTTAATCATGTGTATGACATCTTTCACCCTGAATTCATGTTGATTTTTTTCTATTGCTATGGGTTATTCCTGACTTTGCTCTTCCGATTGCTGTCTGAGTTAGTTTTCTTGTGGTTTTGTAAGTTTCCCGGTTTCATGCCTGTACTTCATAACTTGTACTATGTATTAATTGTATTCTTCCCATTCTATATAAGTATATACATAGTGAAAATTTTTATAACAATTTCTGCTAATAATTACTTTTCATGCTGGAGAATTATTGATCAACTCATGTATATGATATATTCAATCAATGAGATTAATATTCACGACTGAATTAAGAGCATTGACAAGGAAGAAGTTTATGATGCAAAATAAATGCCTTCTGCATCATTAGGCTACATAGACCCTTCTATAAAATGTCATAGAAATTCTTTGAGAATTTTAGGATATATTATGCAGACAGACATGAAATTTTGGCAATATTTTATGGTTTGGACATATAACAATACAGTGTAAGTAATTATGCATGGATCTGCTCCAAAATTTCATCAGTTCTTTCATAGCTTATTATGCACCCCTTCACAGAATATCATTGTAATTCATTCAAAACTTTCAGAGATATTGTGTAGACAGTCATGAGTATGAACATAAATTTAGATAAAAAATTTTAATGAAAGAAAAGATAAAAATATATCTTGATAAGAAAAAGATTTGTGGATCTGCACAAAAGTTTCACCAACTTCCCACAATGCTCTTCCATATGATTAATTCTTTACTTTTAAAGACGTCCCGTGGACAGGCAAACACATGAACAAATGAACAGATGAAAAGATGTGAGCAAATATTAATACCTCTTTACAACTTCGTCAACAAAGGTGAAGAAAAAAAAATGATAGTAATGATTGACAATGCTTCATCTTATACCAAAAAATGAATAAAGATAATATTGCTAAGTAAAAATGTTGAAATACCACGAGTCACTCATTCCCTCCTTGAATGTTTAATTAGATTCTGAATACTAAGAAGAATGTTGACTCACTTACTTTTTCTCTCTCTGTCACAGTGTCTTTGAGTATCAATCTCTCCATAAATATAAATTTTGATCTATATTTTTCAAGCATATTTATAATTTATTGATTTTATACGACAGTATACGGTATTTTCAAACATACCAACATAAAATTGAACTTGCTTGGTGGCTGAGGTTGTTGTATATTTCCCACTGGCATCTGTGGTTGGTGTTCAAACCTAAGTAATTTCTGCAATTTTCAATCTTGATATTTGAAGCAAACAGGCCAACCCCACTTGAAAGATTTAGGCAACACAATATTGTTTATCCATCCTTAAATCAGACTTCCTGTATATTTTTGAATATGTTGATCATGATCATAAGAGGAAGTAAATTGGACAACTCGAATATAAGTTGAACTCAAGACCATAATCGAGCATTTGATGATTTCGCCTTAGGAAGAATAAACAAAACAACAACAAACTTACAAGTTGGCATTGCACCTTTTATTGAACATCAACTAAATATAAATAAATGATGACTTGCAATTTTTAAAATTTTTTTTGTTTATTCAAAACCCTTCCATAAGCCAAAATAGTACAAAAAGAAGAAACAAAAAATATGAATTCATATGAAAAAGTATTTTGAGCAATCACAGACACAAAAATGATGATGTTGACATGTGACGCTGAGTCATTGAAGTTCAAGATCATGGGCAGTGCTGGACATAGCTGCTGTGGCACCCAATTGGAAACTTCTATGCAGGGCCCCTGGTTGCCAATCAAGGTCTTTAGAATCGTAGAAATGTGAATAAGCTTCATATCTCTATGTGTGCCTGAAAATTTCATAGAATTAATTTTTTGCTCTCTTCTGTAATTGATTAACACTTTTTAATTTGAGTAAAAGTTTTAAAAAAATTGAAAATATAAACAATGTAAACAAACACTGTTGAATCTTTGAGAATTCAGAAGAAAATCAATATTGTTACAGTTCTCAGAAATCATCTTGTTCATCTGCAATGTGATGTTGTATATATTTGACAAGACTAGAATATACTCAAGTGCGGGGGTCCCCTTGGGCACAGGGCCCAATTAGGAGCAATTGGTCCAATTGGTTTAAAGCCGGTCATAGAAGCTACAGAAGACTGGTGTGTATGAGTAAGAGGAAAGGTGTGCATGCTGCTTCTGTAATGGCTTACTGCAAAACAAATGCTGAATGCTATTTTCACTTTCTGTCGATTTTCATAGAAGCAAAAAAAGTAGTGTAGAGTGAGCTTTCAAAAAGCAGGGGATGTCTGTTTGTAAATACATAAGTAAAATTCGGGTAAATATGCTAATATATTTATTCTTTGTATGTTCCAAGTATGTAGTTTATTTGCCCAGTTTGTACTCACATATTTGCAAACATACGTGATCCTGCATATACAAGCATATATAATATGTGTATAACGAGAGAAGAAAATAGGATGTTGTAGGGAGAAATGCATTTGATTATGGTTCAATAATAGACAATAATTAATCCTCCTGATTCACACGCAAAGTTGGATTGTATCTGATGAAAAGCAAGGGATTAGACTTAAATCTGAATTCCCTCTTCTAAAAAGAGGAAAGAAGCAAAACGAGAGTAAACTGAACCGACAAAAAAAAATGGCTTCAGTCAATAAATAAATAAAATATTTTCATGAAATCTATACAATTAATGTCCATTGTGATAAAAGTGGAAAACCTCACGATCCAGGAAAAAATGAAGAAAATGCAAAAGAAACCAATGATAGGTTCGGGAGGAGTAGGTGGAGAAAGCCTGAAAGAAAAAGTTCTTTAAGAATAGCAAAGGGCCCAAAGTGCTATTGCCATGGGATCAAAATGTCCTTGTGGATTAGTGTGAGGTTGTGGTAATAGTTGAGAAGGATTTTCCTGGAGAAAAAAAAGGTTTGATATGGTGCAGTGAGTGTAAGATGAGTAAGCCAATGAGGGAAGGCAAACTGAGAGAGGGAGAGATTTCTTTGAAAAAAAAAGAAGTGAGAAGAAGAGAGGAAAGTGAAAGGAAATTGATAGGAGGAGAGGAAATATTGAGAAGAAAATGAGAGAAGAAAGTTTGAGGACAAGAAGAGAGAAAGTGAGAGGAGAGGAAAAAGGCTGGAGGGAGGAGAGGAGAGAAAAATGAGAGGAGGGGAAGTGAGAGGAGGAGAGGAAAAAATGAAAATGAGGAAAGGATCAATAAAGAGAGAAAAAGAGTCAAGAATGATAAGAAAGAAGAGGGGGGCTTCTTAGATTGGTAAGGAAGGTAGAAATAGTGAGGTGAAGAAAGAAAACAAGAAGTTTCAAATCCAAAGGAAAGTTAGAAAGAAAGGGGGAAGAATAAGATTGTGTGATGAGAAAGAGGTTGGTGAAGAAAAGGTAGGTTATAGAGGAAAGAAAGTGTTGAAAAGGAAAGAAAAAATGACTTTGAGAAAGATGAAGAAAGAAGGTTAAAGAAAATAAAATTGGTTGATAAAATTCAGAAAAAAGGGATCAGATCCCTTTTCCTTTTTTATTACTTTTTCTTTATTTTCTCATTTAAAGATTTATTTGAATATCTTCAGTAAAAGGTTCACTGCGGTCCTTGTTATATAAAAATGAATAAGGTCAATATGAGGGGAAAAATGCAGTTTATTTATGTATTCATTCACACTTTCATTTTTATTATTGATTACTCATTCTTATTGATCATTTCAGTTATTCACATCTATAAAATTTCTATCCTCTAACCTTGTATCCTAGTATTAAGAACTCAATGAATTATTATCAATTTTTGACATATTTCTTTTTGTTTTTTTCTATTGATTTTTTATCTCTACTCTCAGGTTGTTACACAAAATTACTAGCAATTATTTTCAAAGAAAATTTCACACAAACTAAAACAGTCACCTTTTTTAGAAATAAGTACCTTTTAATATTTTTATTTCTAAAAATTTCATTTTGGAAATTCAAAATCTTGAAATTAGTGTTCAAGAAATCAGTGTTGTCATCTCTGTTATATTTCTTAATACAAGAACAGATATAAATCAAACTTTGTATCTCAATACGTAATTTTTTTCAAAATGATTCTTATATTGTTTATCTTTGTGATCTTCACTCCCATTTTATTTATAAATGAATTTCATTGATCAATTCCTTGTTTTTTACTTTCCAAAATTGTTAAAATCTTTATCTATTATAATTTTATAGAATTCCTATTTTCAATTATCATTAATTCAATAAACTGTATAGAGTTATTAATTCGATTTTTGTCCATAGGTGTTTATTACCTTTACCATTAAGATATTTGATTTTTACATTTCATTCACTATGTGTTTTTTGATTTACAAGTAAATGTCCATTGTATCCCTTAAGCTGCATCAGTATATTTGTACAGTAACTTGAAAGGTTAACACAAGGTATTGTTAACCGAAATTCTTGAATTCATTCTGGGGTAAAAACAAAATTGACACATCAGCATCAGTCACACACACACTGAGCAGAACAGTTATGGTGTGTTTGTGTGTTTGCATTACCCCTTTTCACTCTTCAAGATTGTTATGTCACAGACAGACTGACAGCTTGCGGATTATATCATGGATTGTCTGTTCACTTTATATCTTCTTGTTCTTGTACCTCATATTTTTGTGAAAATCTTCTTTCCGTTTGCATTTATTTAAACTTTTTTTGTAGATCTGCATTTGTTGGTTCATTTTTTACTTCATTTCTTTCAATTAATTCTTCTCGTTCATTCAATTGATTTTTGTTCTTTTTTTTCAAATACTTATCTTATTGTTTTTTCTTTTCAATTACTTGCATTTTCATACACAATGGTTTGTGCATCTATCTATGTAGTTGTATGCTTGCAAATATGGTTCTATGCGTGCAAGCACACTGAATCACATGCACACACACACACACACACATAAATATATCCATTTATAGAGGGATAGAGAGAGAGAAAGAGAGGGAGAGGGAGAGAGAGAGAGGTAGGTACATCAATGAGTCCATAGCCTGATGATGAAAAAAAAAACAACTATTTTATACCACAAATGTTTATCTGTTAACATAATCTCCCTCTTTGTGTCAATGCACTTAATTCAATGGTAAGTAAAAATGACACAGATTGATCATAATACAATGAAGATTTCTGATCAAAATTCAGTTTATAACTATAAGCCAGGCAGTGAACTAATTGATGCACCCTCACATTATATATATATATATATATATATATATATATATATATATATATATATATATATATATATATATATATATATATATATATATATATATATATATATATATATATCGCCATAGGACCAAGATGTCTTTGTAGATTAGTATAAAGTTATGGTAAGAGTTGAGAAGGAAAAAAAAAGTTTCTCAATGTTTAGTGTTTGAGCCGACTATAACTATAACTATAACTATAACTACATATATATATATATATATACATATATATATATATATATATATATATATATATATATATATATATATACATATATACATATGTATATATATGTATATATATATGTATATATATGTGTGTGTGTGTTATTAAGAACTCTACATATGATCTGACAGATTGATTATAAATTGCATTATATCATATTGGAACTGCATTTTAAATGATCTCACATTGTTAAAGAATTACAGAATTTGGAGTTAAAACAGTTATTTGGGCTTTTGCATTACTGGCACCTGTTTAGCTCAATGGTTAGAGCAGCGGCTACTCAATCAGCTGTAGGTTCGATTCCTGCAGCAGCCTTATTTTCTATACCTTGTTTAGGCCTAATGATACATTCACAGTGTAATAATGGTAGATAATCTCAAATATAGTTTCAATATGATACAACACAATTCAAAATTACATACACACATGCACACACACACACACACACATATATACATATATAAATATATGTATATATGCATATATATATATATATATATATATATATATATATATATACATCCTACAATTGCAAGGATGATAGCAGCATAAAACCTATAGTTCAAACTGGATCAAAATTTAGCTAATTACTATGTGTTAGACTACAGAGTTACTGATGCACCCTTTTGTGCATGTGTCTATATATATATATATATATATATATATATATATATATATATATATATATATATATATATATATATATATATATATATATATATGCATACAATTACATGGATGATAACAGCATGTTTCAAACTGATAAAAAAGACAAACATACAGAAATCCACAGAAATCTATAAGAGAATGTTACCACCTGCCCCTTTCCAAATCAATACCCTTACCAACATCTCATTACACACACTCATCTATCCATTCAACCATTCAGTCATTTCCCCTTCCCCATACATAATTTCTTTCTTGTGTGTGGCAGGAGTTCAAAAATGCCTTCTGCCTTTGTCTTTTTTTTTTTTTCATTAATAATTCTACACTAGACCTGTCAAAATGAAGTGTTATACATTTATTTTTTAACAAAAAAAAAAAAAAGAAGATAAACCCGCTTCCTTAGATGTGATGTGCCTTGCTACATCTACAAGGAACTTTCTCTTTTTTTTTTTTTTTTAAAAAGTCCTTTGTTCCTTGAACTGCTTCTCCTCTTTCCCACGTGCACAGATGACTACCCCCGCCCTTTATCAAAGTTTGTTTGTTTTTTTCTATTATTTATGGAGAGGAAAACATTTTTAAAAAATAGAATCCCCATGCAAACAGGCATAAATGTAGACAGATACAATAATACACAAACATATGTGCACTGATATATTCACAGTTTGTTCTCCTCCTCTTTTATACACATACACACACCTACATATCTATCTATATATCCCTACCTATATACATGCATACACTATGTTCATGAACACACTCAAACAGATTCATGAAAAAAATATGTAACGTTTATAGTCATTTGTTCATTCTTGGTTAGGTATGTTTTTTAATCAGGCATAAAAACATCTTTATGTGTATGTTTGATAAGATAAAAAATGTATTTATCAAAATTGGGAATATATTTTTCAAGTCTTTGAGGAAGAAATATTTTTTTTTCAAATAGTCTTTAAAATCCTAGAAAAAAGAACTAAAATGCAAGATTTTGTTCACACTGACATATTTGCATATATTAAAGATGAAAATACAGGAAAGTGACAGTATATATGATCAAGATTCGGAAATTTAATTATTAAAATTGAGAATCATAAGTAGCAAAATAGAGAGATGTAATTATCAATATCAAAAAATGTAATTTCAAAACTGAAAAAAGTAATAACAGAAATCAAAATATAATTGTCAAAATTGAAAATATGTTTTTTTATATCCTGATACGAATATTTTATGAAAAAATTTTTTATAAAATTCAGAATTCCCTTTATCATCTCATATTTACACATATTAAGATGCAATTCCAGAAAAGAGAATCCTATGTATTATCAACATCAAGAAATAATAATCATGAAATTTTCAGAATTATAATTATCTAAATAAAGAAATGGAATTATACTTATCAGGAAATGTAATTACCAAATTTTCAAAATGTTATCAACAAAATTGCAAAATATGATTATCAAATTCAAAGAAATATTTTTTAAATCATAGGAAAAGGAATATTTTTCAAAATTTTTTTCAAAATGAAAATTTCCAAAATCTGAAAAACAACTAAATTGAAAGATTTCATTCTTTCTTTCATACTTGCATATCTCAGAGATTCAGATCTGCAAAAGAGATAAAACTGACAAATTTATTTATCAGAATTGAGAAATATAATCATTTTGCTAAATGTCAGCCATAATTTGTCATTGAAAATGATATTGAAATCTGAGAGGTGTCATAAATTGAAAGCAATCAACAGAAGCTTCAAGTACTTATAGCCTCATGCTTGACCAAGCTAACCTTAATAAATATCTTGATACAAGTTGTACCTCTCTAATCTGTTCCTGCAAGTCACATGGTCCAGCATGCTCTGAATTTGTCACTGAAAGTTTGTGGATCTGCCACTAGAGTTTTTCAATTTGGTTTCAAACCATAGCTTGGACCTTGATATAGCATTTAGCTACCTTGTCAAACTGAGTGTGTATTTCAGTAAAAATATATAGCTCTATTTTCACAACATTTGAAAAATCAAAAAAGTTTTATTTAGTAATATTATAAAAGAAAAAAAATTGTTCTCTAGCATTTTCTGTGATCTTATAATGGCTGGGTCCCAAGGTTGCCGGATTAAAGATGTTCAACTATATTTGTACTTTAGAGAAAGATAAGAGAAAAAATATGAAGAAAAAAGTATGAATCCATTATTTATAAGTGCAGCATTAAATTTTTTTTCTCGTATTGAAACTTTTTTTTTTTCTTCACAGTGTTGGTTTACTTCCAATTTTGATTCTTAGAATTTAGAAAAAAAATGTTATATCTACCAAAACATATCAGTTCTTGAAATTTCAGGAAAAATGACTCCAATTGTGGAAAGCCTTTGTATCACAGAACACACACTCACTGGGAATAAATTACAAATACATTTTTTTTTTGTAGACATTCACAAATGCACGCAAATCTCTATTCTCTCCTTTAGATATATAGTGTGTAAGTGAGAGACAAACGTTCTGAGTATCAGATTGTTTACAATAGATAATAGCATTTCTTGAAATCCCTAGAATCTATAACAATAGATATCGCTCCCATTTTAATTCAAGTTTTTTTCTCTTACTATTTCTATAAAACTCCATTTGCTTTTAAACAACTATCACCAAGGAAGACGTTGCTATCAAGTCTTGAATGGAAAATATATTTTGATTGTCTGACATTAAAAAAATAAAAAGAGATAAAGAATGTAATTCTTAATACTATTGAAGTTTTTTCCTTTTTCTTCATTTTCCTCGGGGTGTGGGAGAATGTATCTTCTATTCTACTCAAGTGGATATTATTTTTGAATTACTTTTTTTCTGAATTCCAAAGTATGTGGTTGGAACAATAATAGTCGTCCCTTGGGTTATTGGAACACTGCCATCATTGTGAGGTGGGTTTAGATTATCTTTACAATTGAGAAGTGCTTGTAACTTGCTAAGGTACACGAATAAGCAAATTACTTCAATAACAATCTTTTAATAATGTCTGAAAATTATATCAAGGATTATGATACTCATGCTGTTGATTTCGCAAATGGAGCAAGTGTATCACTCAGCTTTTATGCACTTAATTATGAACAGAAAAATAATAATTTTATTCATAGCTTGATTTATAAATATCCAAAGTCTGGAATTTTTCTTTAAATTTAGATTAGGTATTCATGGATTAAAAGAAATTGAGCTATTCCACCAAAGTGAGTGGTATTCAAGGTTATTCTTCATAACTTCTTTTCTCTCTTTCTGTAAGTTTATAACACTGAATGTTGTTTTTTGAAGATTATACAAACAATAGGAAATTAAACTATTCCATTAAAACATGACCCATTTGAAGCAATAACCTTTTCCCGATGATTCTTTAATGGAAATATGTCATCTCTATGAAAATTCTTTAGGCTTAATGGTTACAAATTCAATATATGCACAAATTATGGTATAAGAGTATACAATCAATGCATCCTCCCAATTGTCACCAATGGAGCTGAAACATGGAGCCTAACCAAAAGATTAACCCTCAAACTGAGAACCATATATTAGATATCATAAAAAAACATTAGAAACCTGAAATGGCAATGGGCTAGACATGTCACAAGAATGTCAGACAGTCGCTGGACAACACAACTCACAACATGGATCCCCAGAGATGATGGATAAAATTAAGCAAGAGTAAGATGGTATGACAAGCTAGACAAATTCAGAAAGCCTGGCTCTGCTATGCCCCGTGTCTCATGGATCTTGGGGAAGATCTATGTCCCAAGACAGATACTAAAAGGCTGCTGCAGCTGCTGCTGCTACTGATGATGATGATGATGATGATGTCCTAAAATCTCCATTGTTTGCGGGCAGTTGGCCACTGCTGTCAATAATTTGTCATCATTAAAAACATGTTTGGGCCTTAGGCAAGGTTTGTAACTGGTATCCATACTTCCAGATCTGCACTTAAATTGAATTGAACAGTTTGAGCTGTAGCAGTATTCACTCAAAATGCTCAATTTATGTTATCGACAGTTTGAACAGTATCGTGTCCAAATTTGGATTCACTCAAAACTTAATCTAACTTCTTGGGTAGACACCATTGCTGTTAAGGGCTGGTAATCCCCAATAATGGTGAGATATCACTTTACATTGAATCTCTCAATAGTAAATCTTTCACTTTTAGCATTATTCTCTATGTTGTAGAAAAAAAATTTCAGGTTTATCAATCTAATATCTTGGTTAAATCACCAACTTTTTATGCATAGTATGTATTTTTTGAGCTGCCTCTAAGATGATACACCTAATTGAAAGAATTGATCTTAATGCAACCAATACTCCCATTCTATTGAAAAATCAGATGCTTAACTGACAATTTTTGATGTACAAAACTACTTTTGCTAGAATTTCTCATAATTATTTGTCCTATTTTGATGATGCTCTTCCCCATTAGATTACATTCTGAGGATGTAAATAAACATTCAAGTATCATAACAAAATTACCCCTCAATTCGTGTAAATCAAATCTCAGTTATAATAACTATGTTCTTCAGAGTAAAATTTACCCTTTATATCTTAGAATTGACTGATGAAAAATGTTTTTATGCTTTCGGAGGTTATTCCTCTAAGTTCTTTTCAGTTATTGCACGAGTTGATGAAGACATTTGTTGTACATTTCAAATGACTTTTACTTCTGTAATTAGAAATTATTACTGAAAATACTTGATCTAGAATTCTCACGAAATAGGTGTGGGATCAATCTTTGTAATTATGTGTGTGTGATCTTAAACTTTGATTATTTTTTCTTAAATAAAGCTTCATACTTAGGTACCTCTTCTTATATACTGAACAA
The DNA here is from genome assembly GCA_963457665.1 of Thysanoteuthis rhombus. Classification (NCBI taxonomy): domain Eukaryota; kingdom Metazoa; phylum Mollusca; class Cephalopoda; order Oegopsida; family Thysanoteuthidae; genus Thysanoteuthis; species Thysanoteuthis major. Next base: position 19,197,940 of record OY735214.1, on the reverse strand, counting down.
TATGATTTTCTTGGTTCTTTGTCTGTAACACTGAACTTTTCCATTTGAAGGTAACTATTTTGCTTATAAACTATCTTCTACCCACCAATTTAAACAATAGACTCTCCAGTTATAGCAAGTTTATTTTAGGTTTTTCTCTGAAAGGAAATCATCTTATAGAATTCAAATACAGATAGTCAATGCTTTTTAGAAGTTAGCTTCACGCCATTTTTTCACTTTTATGTGAAAAAAAGTGAAACATTAAAGTAGTATTCAGGTTTTGTTTTGCAACATGTCATTATAGAGACCATGCACACCCTCTTCCTCTCTCTTCTTCACCCAAGTCTCCAGTACCTCCCACCATCATAACCTCTGATGATTCAGCCTGACATACTATCATCCCCATTTTGAGGGTTTGGGGTAGCTCAAGATAGTGATAACTGCTTCTTTTCTTTAGACAATCTCAGTTTAAATTTTTAGCCGGATCCAGGAATCCATAACTGATTGAGAGATGTTTATCCATTTCTTTCCTTCCTACTTTTCTGTATTCACTTCTGGCAGTGGGGTTGCTCAAGATAGTGGTAACTGCTTCTGTTCTTTAAGCCATCTCAGCTTAAATTTTTGGCCAGATCCAGGAATTCATAACTGATTGAGAGATATTTATCCAATTCTTTCCTTCCTACTTTTCTGTATTCACTCCTGGCTGTCTATATGATGTCTCTGGGAGTTATCAATGAATTCCAATGGAATTTAGTTGAAGGATAAGGCAGAATAGGAGATATGATTATATTTTAGCGTGGATCCAGGAATTTGTTTCTGATTGAGAGATTTTTCTTACATTTCTCTTTGCTCCTCTCTGACTGTACGATATCCCCAAAAGCTCACAATGAATATCAATGGAATTCTGTGGAAGGGTAAGAAATGTATTACGTAAGATATGATTAAATTTTATGTTGGAACCAGGAATTTACTTTTTGATTGATAGATATTTTCCTAATCTTTTTCATACTTTCTTCATTTGCTCCTGTCTGTCTGTACCACATCTCCAGAAGTTCTCAATGAATTTCAATGAAATTTTGTGAGGAGGTGGCCAATCCACTAGGAAAGAAAAGATAGAATTTTGGAATGAATCCATTAACAAGGACTTCATCATATTTGAAAGAAATGTAAATGCACAGTCTTCCATTTTGTATTTCAAAATGGCTGCTCCTAAATTTCATTGAAAAACTAGTAACAAGTTTTTTACTTAATCTAG
>OY735214.1:18921706-19189206 GCA_963457665.1 Thysanoteuthis rhombus | reverse complement strand
ACTCTATCTCAGGACCAAAACAACAAAAAGAATGAAAAAATGATGAGAGATCTGATTGTATGTTTTCATATATACACTAGATATCAGTTCTTTGTCCTGTAACCTGTTTTTTCTCGGTCCTTAAAATGTCCATATATATATATATATATATATATATATATATATATATATATATATATATATATATATATATATATATATATATATATATATGTATATATATATATATATACACATACATACATACATACACACATACATACATACATACATACATACATATACATATATATGTATATATATATATATATATATATGAATGTATGTATATATATACATATATATATACATATATATATATATATACATATATATATATATATATATATATACATATATATATATATATATATACATATATACATATATATATATATATACATATATACATATATATATATATATATATATATATATATATATATATATATATATATATATATATATATGATGTGCAAATATATGTGTATAATGTATGTATCAATAAGTATATAGCTTTATGATGAAGTCTTAGTTGACAGTTTCTAATGATACTGTACAACATACGTATCTGGAATCTTGTGGATCTTGCAAGTGCCAGTTTTGGGAAAATTCCAGTTTTGGGGGTTTCCTCATTCCCCACCTAAGGTTTTATACTTGCTTAATACTATGTTATAAAAAGAAAAGAAAAAAGCAACAGCATAATTTTTTGGACAAAAATGTTTTTATTGATTCATAAAAAGATATACATAGTATGTATATATAGTATGTTTATAATTTTTAAAAATAAATTGATAAGGATTGATTGAACTATTTGTATCTTAGAAGAGATTCAAACATTATCAGCATGACATCTATATGGTTCTGTTTTATATTTGTGAACTTTAGGAAGCAAAGTATGAACAGATGATGATGTATCTGTCAGCACTAAAAATTAGGGGAAAAAATGTGATTTTAGGTTTTAAAAAAAAAAGAGAAAAAAAAAGTGAAAAATGTTGATGAAGTTAGATGACTCAAAGAGCACCAAACCACATGGGTTTCCGGATTTGGGAGATCTGGATTTGTGGGAGAGGGAATTCATACATAACTTATAGTTTGGCTCATCTATCATTTCGAGACTGTTGCTGCCAGCTGTAATATATATTAAAAAAAAGAAGAAGATAACTATCTATATAGCTTAAGACTGTTGAGTGAGTGGCTAAAAGGGTGACTCATCAAAACTCAAATGCTTTTCTTAGTACAGACAAGAGGAAATTGCAGGGAACATTTGTTGCTTGTAACGTGATCAATCTCTCGAAAAGTTGTTCATATAAGGTGAACCATTTGTAATGAAAATAGTCTTGATTCCCAGCAATTGTTATTTCTGAAGATTGTTCATGCTGTTCACATGCTTTGTGTGATAGTTTCATTACGTTCTCTTCTGATCAAACAAGATGCATGGAAGGTAACTCCAGAATAATAAAATCTAAAATGATATAAAAACAAGAAGAATGAACAGTGACAATTTGTCTCTTTGATTCACAGACCTTAAGCTTTGGGTCGAAGTTTTTGTTACCAAACGTATGGCTAAAATGAAATTGAAACTAGAAAAAAATGACTTAGATCAACATTTTCCCCTGTAGACTCTTTATTGAATATATGGCCTCATTTGTACTTTCAGTAGCAAGTAATTGACTGATATATAGGAATAAAGGGCTCTTATAGCTACTTGCTATTTACCTATAGGATAGAAGAGGATTCATGCTTTTCCCATGAGTATGTGTAAGGTGAACACTGGCTTATATTATCTTATTTCATGCAATATTGAATGCAACATTGTAGTATACAAGCCAGAATGCTTTAGAGAAAAAAAGATGAAGAAGTACGAGAAAATTAATAAAAGCTGTCGGAATTTTGTATCAAGATCACAATACCAGGAAAACCGTTATTGCCAAAGTATCTTGCCCTCTCTGGCAGGGTTGAAGACCTCAAGATCTGTAAGCAGATAGGGTAAACCTGATCAATAGTCTTACTTGAAAATAACATGACAGCCGTATGTAAATAAATTATACATACACGTATACATTAAATATGATGCCTGTCATGTCATTGTTAAATAGGACCATTAAGAAGAGAGATCATTATCATGTGCGTAAACACACACGCACACACACGCACACTGGCTGACCATCATTCCAATGATGACTGTAACTGTGTGGAGTTTTATAGAGCAATGTGTGCAAGAGTTTTCTTCAAGTTGGCGAGTCATTGCACAGGAACAATCGTATTTTCTTGGCCTCCAAGGTCCTTTTTCAGTGATACGAGGAGATGCATTTTTTTTGGCTGAGTAGTAACCAGAAAGGAGTTTACAACCAGTTTGCCTAAGAGGTTCCACTATGGGTTTGTTTTTCTGTCAGAGTAACCTTCTTTAAGTTTGACTTCTTTACAAGATTGAAGCTCTCTAACCACTCAGCTATTTAACCATAGCTGGATAGCTGGGAAGGGAAGGAAATTCATGCCTTTTCCTGAGAACAGTAGCACAAGACAAGAATGTAAGCAGCTTCGATTAAAAAATGCACTCAGTTCACCAATACTGTTTTCCCTTTCTAGTAATTGTTATGCCACACCCAAACTCCATATATATATATATATATATATATATATATATATATATATATATATATATATATATATATATATGTATATATATATATATATATATATATATATATATATATATATATATATATGTATATATATGTATATATATACATACATATATATATATATAACTTACTTTTTCTGAAATATAATTAACAAACTCAGCAAAATGTATTTCTGTTAAAACAGGATGATTTTTTTAAATCCTTAAATAATAGGTCTTTCAGTTTTATATCTATAAATAATCATTCTTTAAGAACCAGAAATATTTTCCCAATTATATATAAAAAAAATAAATAGATACATGAGCCCTTCGTACATATCAGTGCATAAATAATTGTTTTGTTTTTTGTATACAGGAAACAAACAAGCTACAAATTCTTCATATGTCACCATCAATTTACTTGTCAATCCATATCTAACAGATCAGATATAAATATATAAATATATATATGAAAGTATACACCTATGTGAATATACTCGTGTATCTCTACATGCAAAAGAAATATACAAATAAATACACATATTTATGTGAACCTTTTGGGATGTACATACACTTACACACATGCCAAAGGCCTCTTACTCACTTCCCTTGTGTATACGCGTTCATTGGTATCTAATAATATCCATCTATAGATAACATTATCAATTATACAGATTCTAAATATATGTACATGTTTTATCCCTCAAATTGCACCAACACATGTATATGTACATGTATACATGCACACATACACCTTATTATATGCCAATTCCCTATTAAATTTCATGAAAGCCACAAACTAGCAAAGCTTCTGTGTATGTATGTCTATATATATATATATATATATATATATATATATATATATATATATATATATATATATATATATATATATGTGTGTGTGTCACAGACAATCTCTCCCTGACACACTCTTACTCTCTTTTTAAAGGTGAATGTGTCTGCGTGTGTGTATGCATATTCAAAGTTTATGATGAACACGCATATATATAAGCCTGTTTGCATGTATGTATATAGGGACTCCTACTTACCTATCTGTGTACCTATCTTTATAAGGGACAAATGTTTTCGCATTCTGCACGCAGCCTTTCATAATAAGACAATTTTGTGGAACAGTTTTTATTCATGGAAATTCAGTTTCTTGTATTTCCCACAATTCTTTTAAATGAAGTACCAAGCCTTTTTCTAAAATGGCTCCCCCCTCATCATCCTCTCCTGACTCTATTGGATTCAACCTTTTTCTTTTTTTTCTTTTTCATTTTTTTTTTCATCGAAGCTTTTTTTTTTTTCAATGAATATTTTAATGAAACATCTCCAAGTTTCTAATGGCAAAATGGTTCGGAAATAATGACCCTTTTCGATTGGATTGGATGGGAAGATACTATGGCTTCGTATTTTCTTTCTTTTTCATTTCATTGTGTGCCCCCAATTTTATTTTCAGTCAAATCATCTTACCTTATTTTGTCTCTCTCCTTTCTTTCACAGATCTCACATTTTCATCATTTCCGTTCATTTTCTTTTACAACCCTCCAAATTATTTCCTGCTCAGCCTTTCCTTCTTTCTTAGCCTATCTCTCTCTCTCTCTTTTTCTCTTCCATTTCAGCCCTAAAACAGATAATATTTTTTTAAATCCTTCATTCTTCCATTAATTCAACATCCAGCTTAATCTCCTCCCTTGCTTTATAACTCTCTATTCTCTCACTTTCTCCATCATAATATGACAAAAGGAAATCTTTTCCCTTCTTTCTTTCTCTAAGCTTTTTTTTCCATTCTTCAATTAAACTTTTTTGCCTTCCTTTAATCTCATTTCACTTTTCTTCTTCATTTTCTTCTGCATCTATTTTCATTCTAAATTTGAAAGAAGGAAACAAATCCTTTGATTCATTTTATTTCAAGCTCTTCCTATCTTTTTTCTTGTTGTTCTTATTAGAAACTGTCAACATCAACATAGGTTTCTCCAGTTTTCAAGTTGGTGCGGCTCTGCTGGCAGGCTGTACATGTGTCATGTGCACAGGCTGCAATAATGGAGCTGAAAGGCTGAAAATTCAAACATTCACTCCTTATTATGTCTAGAAAAAACATGTAAAACATTTTTTTAAATTCTCATCCAAAATAGGTTTGTCACAAGGGAGGGCTCAATTAACAGTGTAAGTTCATGCTAAATTGGTCCCTTAGCTTGTGTCCAACAGTGTTCATTCTTGTTTTTGAAATTTCAGACTTTTTTAGCGATCACCGCCCAGCTAAATTTAAGAGAAGTTATTGCACACCATTTTTTCTTTTTTAATTGATCTCTCCCAACACAACATGCTTTCAAAAGATATTGGTCATGTGATGGTTTCTATTGAGTGACTAACCAGAGTTGTTTTCTATTCTTTCCTCCATGTTCAAAATTTAATTTTTGTTTAAATTCTTCTTTTCTGCCTCTCTATGGCTTCTGATCTTTTGATAAAACAAGACTGTTATTTTTACCTCTAAATTCTCCATCTCAATTAAATAACCTTAGCCATCAGAGATGGCGAAGTTGAACAACTTTAGCTATCAAAGAGGGCAACGGGCTGAACAACTGTAGCCATGAATGATTTGTTTATATGTTTGTGTGTTTATGAATAAGTTTGTGCATTCCAGCTCTCCTGGCCATACCATTTTTTTTTTCAGATTTGAAAATTGGCATAACTACTTCACTAGATCCCTTATAAAAAAAAAAGGCCTTTTTGGCCTTTTGGGGTCTTATTTTTTATGTGTTTATTAATAACATCTAGATCTTCAAGAATCTAGTTGTTTCTAGATATTTTTTTACTCTTCTTTAGATGTTTTCCACTGATATCATAAATTAATTTATTCTGACCATATCTATTTTTCTTTGACGGAATTTTTTTTACATGACTTCAAATTTTGACGCTATGGTTGTTCAATTAATGACAGTCATGGTGAGCTCTTTCTTTTAACCACAGTTCCCCTTTATTGGTTTGCAACACATGATATAAAGATACACTTGTTAGATTTTTATTTGTACAACTATGATCCAAGTTTTCAATATTTCTGGAACCATGATGGATCAGGTGATCTAAAACTGTAGATTTTAATCTTACCAACTTTCTATATTTGCATTACCAATATATTCCAGGTTGTAAGGGATAAAAATTCACCTTGGTCGTACTCAAAATTTGTTCCAGGAAGCAAAGGACTGTTCTGTTTGATGCATATAGCTCACCTAGATGTCAGTAATCCTTTAAGTTAAATTTCTTTGCATGTATATGGACTTGTGTTTATGCTCTATACTACCACTGACACCTGCACTTTACCTGGAAGGCATTACTAAAGGTGAATGTAAGCAAATTTGGTTAGAAATTTTACATAATCAATGAAGATCTAATAACCACCGCAGGATAAACAAACAGGAAATGGTTCTACACACAACACCACCTGTGGCCACAAATCTTCAAAAGAAGAAGAAATCAAGCGAATAAATCATTCTAAGATGGCAAGCCTTTGGCAGAGCCAGCTCAACCTTCAAAAATAAGATCTCATTTGTCATAAAAAGAAGGGTATACAACAAATGTATCCTCCCAAAAGTCACCTATGGAGCTGAAACATGGAACCTAATCGAGTGACTGATCCACAATCTGAAAGGCATGCAACATGCACATGAAAGAATCATGCTCAACCTCACATGGAGAGATCATGAGACAGCACAATATATCAGGGAAAAAAATAGTTTAAAACATCACTGAATCCATTTGAAAACTCAAATGGCAATGGATTGGTTATGTTGCAAGAATGGCAGACAACTGATGGACATTATGACTCACAACATGGATCCCTAGAGATCACATGAGCAACTAAGGCCGGCTGAGTATAAAACGGAGAGCTGATCTAGACTAATTCAGAAATAAAAATGATAAAGAGCTGTGGTGAATCCTGGGGAAGATCTATGTCCAATGACAGATGTTAAAAAACTTATAATGAAGATGATGAATTTTGTCTGGATGAAAAAATATGCCAGAAAATTGGTGGTGTACCTGCATATTGATAATAGTTTTGCACAATTTTTATCACCTTCCTCCGTCATTTTTCCTTCTGTCTAAAAAGAAAAGGAGGAAGACGAGGAAATTCTCTTTCCTCCGTCCTTTCAACAGGCATCCCTTACTTTTTGAAAGTTTGCCTTATGTCACATCGCTTGTACAAAAGATATCCATTAGTACAGGTTTCCTAGCTGTCTGAGATGAATGCAAAAATGCAATTACCATTAATTTATATGAAAAACATTTTTGAGTCTTCCAAGACCTCAAAAATAACCTTTTTCTATGTTTGCTTGCCTTGGTGTCAAAGGTTGAGGTTTTTCATTTGCCGTGGCTGATGAGGAAAACTCGTAATATGAAATACAACAGTATGCTTGAGAGCTTAAGTTAACAAATTTCTCTATCATGTAATTCTTTGTAGGCACTCAAAACATCTTGCAAACTTGTCTCAAACATATGCACCCTTTCAAAATTGAAGTCAAACTTCTTTGCAATCATTGCAGCACTGTCAATGAATATCTCATTCAAGTGTATTTTTGTACAGAGAAAATCTCATGCAAGGTTATTTGGGGGTCTGGAAACACTCAAAAATTGTTCCCATATAAATTTGTGGTAATTGAAATTCATTGTGATTGCCACCTCACTATATGCCATTTCATCTTACAAAATGTTTCAAAGGAATGGACTATTTCCAGATAGCAGAGAAAACATGAACTTCTCTTTCTACTCTCTCTTGCTCAACTACTCAATAAAAAGACCGTCTCATTTACTATCAAATCATTTATCAATATCCCCCATTTATCAATAGCCCCCATTAATCAATACCTCGCATTAATCAATACCCCTATTAATCAATACCCCCCCCCACCAAAGGAACTATCGAATTGCATTAACACTCAGTTTCATGAAAAAAATCTTCTTCTGTAGCCTCCTCTCTCCTCAGCTTTTCTTCTCTGTTCTCTCTCTCAGCTTCTGATTTTATCTCTCATCATTCATTCTTGATCAAGGCCTACTAAAGGAATTTTATTAGATGGTGCAAAACTATTTTCACTGCCCCCCACACACAAACACTGCATAAAGATCCACATCCTTTCTTTCCTGTTTTCACCTGCTGAAAGTCTTTTAGCATGTTATAATATATCCGCTCACCGATAAATAATAGTCAGCCTATTTTATAAATACACATGTTCCAATACACAGCTCTCCCTAAGAAATGTGCAGGTGCCCTTTGACCCTATGGGCACTGGTTGCACCCTTTCCCCTCTCAGAGCCTCTGCTCTTTATCCTCTTCCCAACAACCTTTCTTCCTTTTAGTGTTTACCAAAGTGGACTGTATCACTACCCCTGGGGGCAATGGAAAGACCTGGGGGGGGGCACTGTGAAAGAAAAGGTTGGTGGGGGGATTGTATGAATAAAGATGCAGTATTATGGCAACAGAACCAAGTAGGCAGTTTTTGTTGAATATAAGCTGTTAAAATACACATGTTACACTTTGTTAGGATAGTCATCCTCATCATCAGCCTTTTAGCATCTGTTGTCAAACCTCTCTACCATGGACTTTGCAGAACCAATACTTTCCATTTCATTGTGCCTTATATTTTGCTGGCCACAGTGTTGCACATGATCTCTGGGATTCACACTGTGAGTCATGATGTCCAGCAGTTGTCTGCCATTCTTGCAATGGAACCAGCCTATTGCCATGTGTGTTTTCAATTGGATTCTATGATATCCCAGACTATTTTCTCTAGTATACTGTACTGTTTTGTGATCTCTCCATGTGATGTTGAGCATGATTCTCTCATAAGCACTTTGCATGTTTGCAGAGTCAATGTTTTGGATGGGTTCCATGTTTCAGGTCTATAGATGTCTATCGGTAGGATGCATCGGTTGTAGACCTTTCTTTTTAAAACTAATGGGATTTTCTTGTTAAAAGTTGAGCTTGTTCTATTGAACACTTGTCATTCTAGAGTGATTTTTTGCTTGATCTCTTCTTCTTTTGAGGATTTCATAGAGTGGTTTCAAGGGTTTCCTTGATAGATATAGTGGTCCTCTCTCTTAAGGTCTGCATTTTTTATTTGGATTTTGTCTTTGTCCTCAACATGTCTGTTGTAATTTCTATTGATATTCGGACCATCCTCATCTTGGTTGTTTTTCATACAACGTTTCGGCCGTTGTACTCTACGGCCTTCATCAGGTATCATCTCGTAGGTGTGAGGAAGTAACGAACCAAACCTTTTATTTATCCAACGGGGGTATATTGACCGTACTCCCCTCTTAGCATTAGTAGTATTGTTATATTGTCTCACACTAGGACTGAACCTAGAACCCTCAGATTACTTCACTAATTTTTGGTGTGCACTGTAGTATTACAATATTTCATGAACAATTTTTTTCACTTAGCCATATCTTGCCACTTCTGGCTATTTTTGGTGTGTTTTTGGCTTGAAGCGACATGTGATTGTATGTGTTTTTCCGAGGTGCAAGGGATATGGCCTTGGAGCTGAGGGGGCAGCAGCCCCAGAAGTTTGGGAGACACCAACTCTTTTCACTTGGTCTTTCCAAGTTTCATATTTTCTAAATAATTTATCAAATATCTTGTTAACCTCTTTTTCTCACTTTTTCGTTCCTTCCATTCACTGTTCTTTGTCATTTCCTTTCTCTTTTTCCCCAAATATTTTTGTGGCTTTCTCTACCTCTGTCTTTCTTCCTCACTTTCACCCACTCTGCAAATCTCTTCCTCACCATCACTCTCTGAAATTCCTCCTCTCTTCTCCTCTCTATCTCTGTATCTCATCTCTCCTCATTTATTCCTGTCTCTCATGTTTTTCCATTCCCTTGCTCTCTTTCATGTCTCTTCATTATCTCTGTCTTCTCACTCACATCTATTTTCCTACCACCTCCCCATTCTTTGTTACTTCCCCTCAATTTCTCACTTTACTCTGTTTCAGGTTCTTTTCTTCTTTGCTTTCTCCTTTTCACCCCTCCTTGTCGCTTCCTCTTTCTTTTTTCTTAAACCCCTCTCTTATTCCTCATTCATTTGCGTTGCTTTCTCTTTACTCTCTTTCATTCTCATATACCAACTTCTCTCTTGATCCTCTTCAGAACAGCTTTCTCTCTTTTTTCTCCTCTCTATCAATTTCATACACTTCAGCCTCTCTCTTGTTCTTCGCTTATTTATATTGCTTTATCTCCTTCTTTTGTCCTCCCTCTCACTCTCATACACTTTCAATTTTTTCTCATCTCTCCAACTACCGTACGTGTTCCTTCTCTTTTACCATTCCTTGTCACTCCCTCTCTCTTTTCCCTTCAGCTCCCCTCTCATCAATCCTTGCTTTCTTCCTTTCTTTCTTTATCCTTCTGTCACTCTTCCATTTTCCAGTTTTTCTCATCTCTCTACAACTACCACATATGTTGTTATTCCCCAAATAAGGCCAAGAATTATAGGTGAAATTACTTTTACAGACGCACACAACCAATTTGATAAGAATCTCCAATTCTATTATTTCCAATCATTTGAATTGCAAATAAGTCAGGAGAAGGAAAAAAAAAACAGAAGCAAAAAAGAGGAAAGAATTTTGGAAACTTGAATCTTTTATTCTACTTAAAGGTCTTAAATATTGAGCTGTTCTTTGGAGTTAAACAAATCTTTTTTAAATTACTTAAAAAATAACCAAAATTGTCCTCCCCTACCAAACACACACACACATACACATTAAATCAACTTAAATCAAAATAATAGTAAGAAAAAAAAGCAAGAAAAATTGGTTGGAAACAAAATAACGTAAAAGAAATTTTCTTTCACAAAAATCCTAAACTGATATTTTCCGAATCTGTTTAGTCAAAACATTATCCTGTATCAAACTTTTTTTTTTTTTCATTTTTCATTTTTTTTCCTTTTAATATTTAGCTTCAATGATTATGGTTCTCTCTCTACACTGATGGTCTCTGTTCTTCTACTATCATTAGATGGAGTAAAAATTTGAAAACTATTACCTCTTAAAACTACTTAAAAAAATTTAGGTAATCTATTATTTTTTCTTCTTTTTTTGTTACCTTATTATTCCAGAGATGTTAGCAGACAGAGTGAAGAAGGGGTACAATGATGATGCAAGAAGAATACAGTGCAAAGAGACAATTTCTCTCTCCCTGACTCTTATATGCGATAGTTAGATGCAAATGATGTCAATGACATCATTGTCAGAAACGAGGGTGAAGGACAAAGGCAGAGGGTTGCAGACAAGAATTAGAGATGAGATCGGGTGGTTGAGTCGGTGGGGTTAGTTAGGACAGAATAGGAAGACAAAATAATGATTAAAGACAATGAATAAGAGAATAAAAGATAGTAATTGTGGCAAAATCCTTTTCTGAATGAAAGAGAGAAAGACAGAAAGGGAGAATGAAAGAAAGAAAGAAATAGAGTGAGAGTAAGAGAGAAACAAGGAGATAGAAAGAGAGGAAGAAACAAAGAGAGTGCGAGAAAGAGATAAAGAGGGACAGAAAGAAAGAGAACAAGGTAGAAAGAATGAAGGAACGAAGGAAGCAAGGGAGGAAGAAAGAGAGAGAAAGCAAGAAAAAGAAAGAAAACAAGAGAAAAAAAAGAGGAAAAGGAAGGAAGGAGAAAAGTAAGAAAATTTTAATGCTAATGTGGTTGCCAATTCAGTCTCAATGTTATTGAAATGATTGAATGTGGAATGTCAGGAGAAAAAGAAGACTGGGGTCTTTATTTCAATATGTGCATACCTCTCTCTATGTATGCAAATTTGAACTGAAGACAGTCTTTCTCACTCGAAGCAATTGGCTGTCTCCTGGCTTGTAAATGGAGTTGGCCATGAAAATGACATTGCAAGACAACAATGGTGTCTGTCTTGGAATTAATAAGATTATAGCGGTTATCACCTGATACACTTTCTTTGCTTGTCTGTTTGTCTGTGTAGTTTCAGGAGATAAAACAAAATTCCCTGTGCTAGTTTTTCAGTTGCATCCCAAAGAGGGTATTCAAAGTGCTATCTTCATAAATGTATTATTGAATTAGTATTATTTATTTAGATTGTGCCTCTTACTTAATGGTAATACAGTACCCGGCAAAAATGATGGGATTATTTATGTATGGATTGGCCCTTCAGTCTAGGATCAGAGCATCTGTGCACGCCGACTAGGATTAAAAAGTTGGTCCTTGGTATTCTGCCTAGGATCAGAATGAAATATTAGTTCACTTGATCTAGGATCAAAGTGTCACTTCCCAACATTTTTACCTAGGATCAGAGTATAATGTATGTGCACTCATTGAGAATTGTAACACACACACAATCAGGTTGTGTTTTATATATGTTGACTATTTCCCTTAAGAGTGCTAATGATATAAAAAAAAATTGTTTCTCTTGAAATTATAGCTGTGTAATTTATTGTAAGTGTTCTATAAATGCAGTGTTCATTCTAAGTGTACAAGCTCATAAGTAGTCTTGATTCGCAATATATTCCAAGCTTTATACCTAGGGTTTCTATATTAGTATTGTACATACACATATCATGTTTACAAATCTTAAAGCATGTTTTGGTCATAATTTATATTATATCCAGCACTGCTATTAGACATCTAGGTAGTAATAATTTTAGTGGTAGTAGTAATTATGCAAAAACTAAATGCTTCATCAGGCCCATACCAAGGGGGGAATGTAGGGAGGGGTGCTAGGAGTGACTAAAACAAATGTAGCTGGGGGGTTGAAGGTGCTGGGTCTAGGCGCAAAGCCATGGAACATTTTGAGAAATTGGGATTTTTCTAATTTTTTTCTCTTCATTTTTGTAGAAGAAGATTGTAGAAGTAACCCCCATTTTTTTTGAGTTTGCTTAACACTACTTTTTTGCTTTTCAGAAAAATGGCAAAAAGCAAAAATAGCCCTCAAGAATTCGTTTTATACAAATCTGTTATAACATATCCACTCCCTTTCCTCACCCTTTCTCTCCTATACCTCAGTCTCCTCTCCCTCATACCACCCTAGCCTCTAACAACTCTCCCTAACATATCATCATTGCTATATTTGGGATCTGGGAACGCTCGAAAAAATTTTCTCATATAAATTGATGGTAATTGCTTCTTTGCTTTATGTCATTGCAGTTTAAAGAAGTTTTCTGTAGAAACACTCTAGATTCAGTTAATAGGGGAAACCTGAGAATACACATGAATTCTCAAATTCATGAACCTTTTGATACAACTCCCAATTGACAATGAAGCTCTTTTGTAATAGAATTTTTAAAAATGTAAGCCTCCAGAATAGGAAAAAAAAAATTTACCAAAAGGTGGAAGGGAGGCAACATTAATCAATAGTCATTCCCCTTTATAATAAAATCCAATTTTTTTTTGTATGAAGTGAAGTGTTAAGCTGACTAGTCTTACTTGCATACCTATTTACTTTCACTTTTCCTTTCTCCCTTCTTATTCTTTATCGCCCTACTCTTCCCGTTTCTTTCTTTCCTGATATCTTTCTCCTTTGTTATCTTCACTTTCCTTGACCTCTTAATCTCCCCCCTTACTGTCCTTTTAAAACTTTCCTTCCTCCTCACTTTATTCCAATTTCTCAGTCTCAGAGGAAAGGAAAAGTGAAAGTAGACTTTCTATTCCTGCTCCTTTTCCTCTCTCTACTTCTCCTCTCTCCATCTCTCATTTTCATTTGTTCTCCTCTTCTCTCTCCTCCTCTCCTTCATTTTCTCTCTTCCATTCCTTCCTCCTTTAAAAAAAACATCGACCAAGACTGGCAACATAATAGTCTTTTTCAGTTGGTCTGGCTGGATATATTAGCCATGCATATAGGCTGCAACAATGGATCTAGAGGGCAGAAAACTTGAACACTTACCCCTTATTATGGCTAGAAAAATTGTTTTTATTTCTTTTTTTGAAAATTCCCCCCATAGGTGTTTAGGGGCATTTCAATTTACAATGTAAGTTTATATCAAATTGGTTCCTTAGTTTGAGTCAAACGGCATTCACACTTGTTCAGACATTTTTTTTAGTGATCACTGCCCAACAGAAGGTTTAGGGAGAGTTTTATTCTTTGATGACCTCTTTCCCAATTTTTTAATTGATCATCCTCCACACAGCATGCTGCAAAAATATTTTGATCAATTGACTGTTTCTACTGACTAACCAGACCTGTCTTTCTTCTTTCTTATCTTCACTTTCCTCTTCTTCTTCTTCTTCTTCCTCCTCTTTTCGCTCCTTCTATAACTTTCCTTCTTTCTCACATCACTCCACTATCCTTCTTTCACTCTTCATCTTCAATTCCTGCTTCCTCTCCCCCCTCTCTCTCTCTCTTTCATTTTTATTTGTTTCTATCTTCTCCAACCCCCTCTCCTGTCTATCTATGCCTCCATTATTTTCTCTCTTCCATTACTCCCCTTTTTTCTTCTCTCTTTCTTTCTTTCTTTCTCTTTCTTCCTCCTTCTACTCACCACTCCTCTCCTTTCTCTCTTCATCCCAGTCCCTCAGATAAAACAGTTGTTTAAATTCTCTTTAAAAAATATGCCACTGGCAAATTTTACATAAAATTTCAATTTTTTCTTTTTGTATTTTTTTAAAAAAATCAAGTATTTTTTGTGCCACTTTGAAACTCATGTTTATTGGTTGAAATGAAAAAGTGTTGAGCTTGAAATAACTGGAAGAAGAACAGGCCTGGTTAGTCATTCAATGGAAACTGTTACATAACCAACGTCTTTCAGCAGCATGCTCTGTTGGGGTGATGAATTTTAAAAAATTTGGAATAGAAGTGACCAATGGATAGATTACTTTTCTCACTTTTTGTTGGTTGGTGATCATTGAAAAAGTCAGAATTTTCAAAAAACAACCATTAACGCAGGCGGACGCAAACAAAGGGACCAATTTAGGATAAGTTTACACCTGAAATTAAAGTCTACTCTAAAAATTTACTTTCAAAAGACATTATAAGGAATAAATATTTAAATTTTCTGCCCTTTAGCATCATTGGTGTAGCCAAAACATGTCAGATATGCATAGCCATCCAGCCATCTAGCCAGCCAGCAAGCCAGATTCATGTTAAAACTGAAGAAACCATGTCAACAGTTGCTGTTGATGACTTCCTTTGATAATGTTACTAATAAGAGAAGACAGAGTATAACGAGGAAAAGTATGAGAGAAGAAAAGAAGAGAGAAAGGAGAAAATGATGGAAAAAAGGAAGGGGGTTTGAGAAGAACAAAAAAAGCAAAAGAAAGAACGAGAACGAGATGGGAGAGTCATGAAGCAGGGAGCAGGAAGGAGCAGAATTTTCATCAAGGCTAGAGCTGAAACGAAAAATCAAAGGGACTGAATAGATGTAAAAAAAGATTAGATTGAATAAAAGGAGGGAAGGTGATTTTTGTTGTGTGTGAGAGATATGGAAGTGGGGTGCCATTTTGGCCATTTTATGGCAAAATTTGACAAATCTGGCCTTTTTGAATAGCATTTGGCTAGGAACTTTTTGGGTTGGCCATTTTTGAATTTTTGACCATTTTGACTTGGCTGCTATAGTATTTTGAGAAAATTCTTATTTTTGGTATGTCCTTCAGTATTGAAATGTTGAACAACCATAGCCATCAAAGACGGGTGAAGGATTCTATCCTTTTTCATTGATGCATGTGATTGCTTGTTTATGTGTTTGTTGGTGTGTTTCTGCACTCTTGGCCATATTGTTTTGTATATAGACTGAAAAATTAGCATCAGTATCCTACTAAATCCCTTCTAAAAAATTTTTTTTCTAAAAAAGAAGCTTTCTTGACCTTTGGGGGGTGGGGGCTTATTTTAATGTGTTCATTAATAACATCTAGATTTTCCAGAAAAGAATTTATTCTGAACACATTTATTCATCATTTTAGTAAATCCTTATTTTTGGTGTATATTATGATATTTTATAAACAATCATTATTATTGATTTTTAAATACTACTATTCAACTTCATCTTAATTTTTTGATTACTTTTTATTATTGCAACTTTAATATTTCGACCAATGAAAATTAAAAGGTAAAACAATTGTTTATTTTAAACAATTTTGGTATTTGACAATTTTTTAGCTATTTTTTTCTGTTTTGGACCAGAAATATCCCCAACTATCTGGCAACTCTCATAAGGAATCTTGTATTTAATGTCCAATGTTGCTCTGAATTAATTCTACATTTAGAAAACATTATTGCACTTAGCACCCCAGCATTCCTGTTTATTAAAAAAATCTGTCTTTGAGAATAATTAATTTGTGGAGGCAAAACTGCAACAGACATAAATACCTCAGGCAAGGATATTAAAAGAAAATTTTTTTAATCTCTCAACATGTTTTGCTTTTACAAGATAAATGAGATATCTAATTGGAGAAGTTATTGGCTCTATTAGGTACACTTGAAAACTTCTGATTGTTAATGAAGATGACAGCTTTGAAGAGGAGAATGGAGGAGATTCCGGTTTATTTACTTATCCATTTGATTTATTTTTGTTTGAAATATTATCATGGTTAGTCACTCAATATAAACCATCACCTGACAATCATGTTTTGGCAGCATGCCCAGTTAGAGGTGATCAATCAAAAAATTGGAAAAGGGGGTATTTAATGAATGTTACATCTCTTGCCTTTTCTTGGACAGTGTTGATGTTGATTATCTTGATGTTGTCTCTCTTGATGTTGACATTCTTGATTGACGGTTCCAAATAAATTATTGATTGTTTTATAAGAAGTTTCTTAGTATTACTATTATGATTTATAATTGTACACTGATTTATTCGAGTTAGAGTCCTCATCATGGCTGTTATTATCTCAACATTTTCACCATTGTATGCTCTGGCCTTCTTCAGGTGACTGTTGTAGTTGGTAACCTGATGGGAATTTCAAACTGAATACTCTATTCAACCCACAGGGGTAGATAGTTCTCATTATGCTGTCCATGTCAGAGGATATATTGCATCAGATAATTCTTCCTAGTTAAGTTGTTCTTGCAATGTCACTTGTCTGCCTCTTTTACTGAGTCAAAATCTTCATCATCATCATCAGTCTTTTAACATTCATCGTTGGACATAGACCTTCCCCAGGATTTGCCACACTTCTCTATCATGGGCATCGCGGAGCGTGTACTTCCTGAACTTGTCTAGCTTGTCTCTCCATCTAATATTCTGCCAGCCTCGGTTGCACATGTGATCTCGGAGGATCCATGTCGTGAGTCGTGATGTCCAGGGGTTGTCCGCCATTCTTGCAACATGGCCAGCCCACTGCCATTTGAGATTCTTAATGGATTCTATGATGTCCCTGATTCTTATCTTTTCTCGAATGTACTGTGCTGTCTTGTGGCCTCTTCAGGTAAGGCCCAGCATAATTCTTTCATGTGCACGTTGCATGGTTCCCAATTTACGGGTCTCTCTCTTGGTTATGTTCCATATTTCAGCTCCATAAGTGACTATAGGGAGGATGCATTGGTTATACATCTTTCTCTTTGAGATTAATGGGATCTTACAAGATAAATGACTTTTTTTTTTTTTTCACTTCTCAACCCAGGGATTCAACTCATGATCAGTTTACTAATTATTCTTAATCAAGGCTCTTATCCTCTTGGCCATGAGTCCTCTAGAAGAAGGATTGAGGGTACAACAGCTAGAACATAATAACAACCAAGATGAAGAAACTAGTCAGAATTAATCAGTGTGTAATCATGATAATTCCTCATCTCAGAAATCCAGACAAAAACAATGATTCATTGTTATCAATGTCATGATTTACTAGCTGGACCCAATGCAAAATGAAAATAAAATGCTGTTACTATCATTATTGATTACTTTTGCAATCTGTCTTTATCAATATAGTCTACTAGTACTATAACTTAATTTTTTGGCTTCAGACTTGTAAAAGAGGAGTAATGAATGAATGACTGTTATACTGGAGATTGAGTCCCTTTTGCTACCATTCAAGCATAAGTGCCATCTTCTGTTCTTACTCTTCTTCATTACATTGCAAGAGGAGTAGTTAAGGATATAGGAGAGAGAATATGAAAGATATGAGGAGAATTGAAATTCTATCACTACAAGAATGTTTTAGTTTCCAAGGATAGCAATTGACTCCTTGCCTTCTTTACTCGCTTGGTGAGTAGTGAAACATCAAATGGGAAAAAGAGTAATAAAACAAATAAATCAATATTTTATTGGCACAAGAAGAAGTCAATAATAATCAGAAAGTGTCAAATAATAATTAGGATTAGTATCAATATAATCATTTATTATGATTCATTAGAATTGATATTATGATCTATTAGTATTACTCATTGGTGAAAACAAAGTATGATTATTTGTTCAATGAAATAAACTCCTCACTGAATTTAATACCAGCCAATGAAACAAATCCCTCACAGAAATCAATACCAGCCAGGGACCTTAAACTTTTCACTATCGAATAACATGAGAAATCAATGCAGAAACTTAGTCTGAATATGGGAAGCTCAACATCTGTTGTAGTGATTGTTTGCACTGTCTATGAAGAGGAGACAATGTTTTAAAAGTAAAAGTAATAATAATGATGATACCGGAATAATTTTTTTCTTATCAAATCAAAAACTGCTAGACTTACATTACTCTTGTAAATATGATAGTGTGATTTAAATGAAGCTGATTACAGAAATTCAGAGATTAGGACATCACAAATATATGTAACCAAATATCATCAGTATAGCAGTCATGTCTTATCTCCATGAGTGACTATAGAAAAGTGATCCATTTTTAACACAATTTGTTTACAAACAAGCCAACCCAAAAAATGTCTAGCATTACCAATAGAAGCATTAGGTCTGCGTGAAAAAAAAGTATCATTTATTACAAAACAAGAATGTTGAAACATTTGTTTATGTTGAATTACCACAGTTGAGCAAGTTTCTCTCTAATCGATTCTGAATGAGTGACTACTAGATGATTCCAGTTGCAGGAAACACAGAACTACATCTAGGAAGCAGAAGTTGTGGAGGACCATTATCCTGAAGACATGGCAATAGTACATGATATATAATTACTGTCAACTCTGGGAATGCAGAGAGAAAAAGAATATACATTTCTTATAAGGTAGAATAAAAGCTGCCTTGTTTTTGTACCTGATGATATATTTTATAAGATACACATACAAAAAATGCTTTATATTGCTAAGGCAAACATAATTCAATTCATTTTAAGATTTATTGGATAATTGAATCCATTCTTTATGTAATTGATATTGTTAGCACAACATTTTTGCCAATCTATTCTACAGCCTTCCTCAGGTGCATAATCCCTCAGGAAAGAGAGGGGGACTCTATTCATTTCACCAAATACTCTCCACGTATGAATTAAAATCACCTGTGTTACATATGAGTGACAGTAAATGGTGTCGTCTGTGCGTCTTGCGTGTCTGGAATGATCTGAGCCAGTTATGTATAATAGCCACCATTTTCTGTTCGCCATCTTGTTCTGTAAAAAAGGGACTCTCTCTCTTTCCTTACAGATTATACATCTTAAGAAAGCTGAGGAATGGACTGGCTGAAATATCAAGGTAATACCATCAGCAACTTGAAAGGATGAGTTCAGTTGCCTGAACAAATCTTGAAATGGTAATGGCTGAAACTTATCTGTAACACTGATCTTAAAACAGATTTGATAACTTGATTTAATAATTTTATTGTTTGTTAACAAAAGAGAGATAAGGTAAACGAAAATCTTTGTACGCACTGGATGAAATGAGGCTGCAGGTCAGATTTGGCTCATGAGCTGTAGTTCACTTACCCCTGCATTAGAGGATCACTGGAAAAACGTTATTGCTTCAACGGGTCATATTTTGATTGAATATTTACTATTTATTATAGTTTATATCATCCTTCATCTTATAATTCAAAAAATGACATTTTATATCTAACAACCTAATATCTTAGCAAATGTCTGACAACTCACACCCTCCCCTCCTACTTTCTATAAAGGGGCAAAAATTAGCAAACATACTTTATGGTGAATGCACAGTTCAAGTATCTTACAAAATGTCAAAAACACCACCTCCCCTTAAATAGAAAAAAAATAATACCTTTTTTTTATTTATTGAAGTGCTTTATAGCGTATGAATTAAATTTATGTGAAAGAACTGGCCCACTACTCAAAGTTATAGACGTAACAATTCAATTCATATTAAGTACTTTAAAAAATCTTTTTAGTCCACCCTATTAAGAAGAAGGATATTCTTGATATGAATATACTTCTTATTTGCTACAACTTACAGTTAATAGAAGACACTCAGAGAGCACAAATCTCTGCCAACACACACCAACTAAAAACAGCAGGAAAATCAGTTCATATACAATACAATGCAGGATAGGTAACTGTGCAAGTTTCGATTTCCCAAATTCTAGAAGATCATCTTGATATATGGGAAAATATCTTTCAATCAAGAAAATATCCTTAGATTCACCCAAAAATTCATTCATTCAATTCTTCCTGAGTATATAGCCTACACTTCCACAAAGTGTCTTTGAAATTCATTCAGAACTTTTAGAGATATTGTATGGACAAATGGAAATTCATATAAATACATGGAAATAGAGGGAAAAAAAATATCTCTCAATCAAAAAAAATTCTTAGATCAGCCCCAAAATTTTATGAATTCTTCCTCTTCTGCCTCACCTTCCTATTTATTGAGAACTTTTTGAGATATTGTGAGAACAAACATGAGAGAATAGATGTAAATATATGGAGAAAAAATGAAAAGAATTTCTCAATCAAAAAAGATATCCTGGATTTGCCCCCAAATTTGATCAATCCTTTCTGAACTTGTGACCCAACCTTCAACAAATATTTCATAGAAAACTCTTGGAGATATTGTGTGGAAAAACATGAGTGAATGTGCAAAATATATAAAATAAAAAATGAAAAAAATTTATCCCAGACAAAAAATTCCTAGATCTGCCCCAAAATTTAATCCATTCTTTCTTGGCCCATAGCCCACTCTTCCACAAAATTTCATTGAAATTCATTGAGGACTTTTGGTGATATTGTGTGGATAAACAGACCGACGGACACGCATGAGTGAATACATATACCTCTCAAACTTAACTGACAAAGGTAATCATTCTTTAATATTACTAATAATCATGCCTTTGTCCATTCATTAAGCATACTTGGTGTTATTTGACCCTTATAAATTTGTCAGGGTAATGGGAAATAATTTTATTCTGATTAATTCTGAAAATGAAACCATGTTACAGTTCTACCTTCCACCCAATATATTATCTTGCAACTCAGCTAGATAATTCAGAAACATATTGATTTATAAAATATGTATTAGTCATAGAAGCTGTTATGGGCCAATGCCTTCACATAAATTTAATTCATACGCTATAAAGCACTTCAGTAAGCTTAAGGTCAATAAATAAAAAATGGGTAATTTTTTTTCAGTGTAAGGGGAGGCGGTATTTTTGACATTTTGTAAGATACTTGAACTGTGCATTCACCATAAAGTATGTTTGCTAATTTTTGCCCCTTTATAGAAAGAAGGAGGGGAGGGTGTGAGTTGTCAGACATTTGCTAAGATATTAGGTTGTTAGATATAAAATGTCATTTTTTGAATTATAAGATGAAGGATGATATAAACTATATTAAATGGTAAATATTCAATCAAAATATGACCCGTTAAAGCAATAATGTTTTTCCAGTGATCCTCTAATACAGGGATTAGTGAACTACGGCTTGTGAGCCAAATCTGACCTGCAGCCTCATTTCATCCACCTCACTGATATCATAGAAGATACATATACAGGTTTTTATTTACCTTATCTCTCTTTTGTTAACAAACAATAAACTATTAGATCAAGTTATTTAATCAGCTTAAAGATCAGTGTTAACAAATAGAAGCTTTCATCCATTTTGATTACAGGAACTACAAATTTGAACCACAATTCAACAATATTTTGTTCTTTCCCCCATCAAGACAGAATTTTATTTTTTCACTGATTGATAGAACATGGAGGTTTGAGTGCTCTTATAATGGGGAAAAAATTCAAGTAATGAAGGAACAAGTAGTTTCCAAAGTCTTGTCTGATCATTGTTTTATTTTTTCATTTGCTTTGGCTCACAAGATATGATAACACTTCTAAACCAGCCCACAGACCCCAAAATTTGCTAACTCCTGCTTTAATGATAATATCTTATCTCAATAAAATTATTTACATTTAGCAGTCACAAATTATACAAAAGCACAAATTATTGCCGCTGCACTATAGGACCTTTTCTGACGGACATGATGATCAGCATACTTGAAAAGATGATAATCTTTCGGAGAAAAGTTAGATGACTATATAGTCAGTTGAGCAGCATGGTGTGTGGAACTGTCATGAAGCATTTCATTCTGTTCATGTGACCTATTCTTCCAACTTTTAACCATTCCTATTGCTTTGAGATGACATGATACGGTTGCTCTTAAAGTCTAAAAGTCTTTAGTAAGTGCTTGAACTATTTTTCGTGATTCGTTGGTGATTGCTGCCAATAATTCTACATCATCAAAAACAAGTTTGGTCTCCCCTCAAGGTTCACTATTTGTAGCCATATTTCCGGACTTTGACCTACCAATACTAAATAGTTAGCACTGCACTGTTGTTCATTCAAAATGTCTTGTTGACCATATCAACAGTATGATAAGTATCATGTCATGATTTGAAATCAAATTTGAAAATCAGTTCATCTTCATTATTTTCATTAGTGTTAAAAACTATAAAAATCTCAAATAGTAACAAATTATATCTTTATTTACGATGAATCTACCAAAAAAAATGCAATTACGTCAATAGCTCGTTTTAGCATTATCCTCCATGGTGTAAAAATCGAAAGACATTTCATGTGTATCAGCCATCAGCCTAATAATCGTTCAGGCTGTACACTCATCCCAAATTGAAATTAATAACTTTTCTTTAGTTGTAGAATTGGGAATTATTTGACATCTCCTAAACAAATCTCTCAACCAAATCCTTAAAAGCTGTTGTGTTTCTTTGTTATCCAAAATGTATTCATTGTTGATGGAACTACATGCTCTATTGAGTGTAACTTCCATTTATTATCTTTAATAATTCCGCCAAATATTTTATGCCTCTTGTTGTTCTGTTCTTTTGTTGGTTTGTAGATGACTCAAAAGTAATTGACAAAACTTCATTCAGATCTGTACTTCAGAAAAAAAAAAAAGAAATAATGCTAGTTCATGTTTTACCCAGTTAACAGAAGTTTTAAAAAAAATACTACCTAGGCTTAACACATGAATTAAATGAATTGCTATCTTCATCTTTATTGGCTTTATCAACAATTTAGCTGCGTTCCTGATCTTTCCTCAGATGCATGTTAAATTTTGTGATCTTTGAGAACTATCCTTCCTCGTTCTTTTACACATCTTATCATAACTGACCGAAAGTATGTCCGTCTGTCTGTATGTGACAACCTACTGCAGAAACCATACAATAACATTCTATTAAATTTTCTTCATGTACCAATGTGTCCTCTTAGTAGATAGTTAGTTTTTTATATATATTTTTTGGATGGGTCGATTCGTAATGTATATTCATACAAAAAATTTTCAGTTAAATCCATAGGGTGCTGATGGAAAACTGCCTAATTGCAATATAGATAGTGACTATAGAGAAGAGTAAGAAAGAAATATCTGCTTTATCTTGCTAACACTGGTTACTGTGGTATCGTTCATAGGGCTGAGAGTAAGAGGAAGGATGACTTATTTTCTGTCATGTGGTGTATTTGTTCACTTGGTATTTTTCTGAAATTGAAAAAACCTAAAAGTCATAAATATCAATTTTTAAAAACAAATCAAACTCACCATCATAGTCAATAATTGAGCAACTATAGCATTAAAATTTGAACTCATGTAAAAGAACTTTTATCAAAGAATAAATTTGGTCAGAATAAATGCTATATGACATCTCTGGCATTTTCCATTGGAAAACATCTAAAACAAAAGTAAAAAAAAACATCTAGAAATATCTAGATTCTGGAGAGTCTTGATGTTAATAACAAACCTATCAGAATAAAGCCCGCCTCCAAAACTCAAAAAAGCATCCCCCCCGCCCCAATTTTTTTTAGAAGGAGTTTAGTAAAGTACTGATGTCAATTTATAAGTCTGGAAAAAATGGTATGGCCTGGAGCATTGGAACTTACAAAAAAGGCCACATATAGAAAAGGATAGAACCCTTCATCATCTTTTATGGCTACAATTATTCAATTAAATACTGATTTCGATCTATCCACCAATCTATTTCAGTTTGGTGGGGACAGCAATTCATCCGACCCATCAAGGCTGGTATTCAATATAGTAATTCAAATTTTTGATTGGTGAATTTTTCCAAATGGAGTAGTAATGAGAATTAAGTATATACCAGAAGACATGCAAGGAAAACCAGATATAGTAAATTTTCTCAGTAAAGCCAAAGAACATGTCAATTTAAATATTGGAATTATAAATAACAAAAATGAGGAGAAAAGTAATTCACGGAATAATGACAGTACAGATTTTCCTCCACTATCCTACAGTGGAGTGTTCCCATAAAAATTCTTTTGTAAGCCGAAATGGCATAAAGAGAAGTAGCAATTGCCATTGATTTATATGGGGAAAAAATTTAGAGCATTCCCAGACACCCAAAAGGGTGATAATTGTACGTGAGGCTGAATCATAGAGGTTCAGGGTGATGGAATGTATAAGAGACTGGAGTGAAGGAGTTATGAATTTTTTTTTCTGATTGGCTTATTTATCATGATGATGATCATCATCATCATGATCATGATCATGATGATGATCATCATCATTGTGATCATCATGCTCATCATGATCATTATTCTTTTATTGTCTGTTGTTGGACATAAACTCTCCCCAGGATTCGCCATATCTCTCTATTATGGACATCATGGAGCCAATATTTTCTGAGCCGGTCCAGTCTGTCTCGCCATCTTATACTCTGGCTGCCTCAGTTTGGCATTTGCTCTCTGGGGATCCATGTTGTGAATCGTGCGGTCCATCGGTTGTTGGAGGTTGAGCTTGATCTACAAAAAGTCTTCCATCCTAGGGTGATTCTTCCTTTGATTTCTTCTTCCTTTTGCTCACTGCCTCTAAAATAGCTGGCTCCAGAGGAAACACTGTAAGCTATTTCCACTCTTTGCCTCTTTTCATGAAAGCAAAAATGTTGCATAAAGCCAACTTTCAACAAGTTGGAATACATTTGAATGATCTCAGAATTTTTTACAAAAGGTTGTTTCATATTTATGTCTTGACTTTGCAAACAAATATTCAGGAAGGGTTCCTGCATCTGTTGCAAGTCTGACATAGTCTGGAAAGGCCCTCATGAGACAGGCAAATTCTCTACTTTCTATGGTATTGAATAGGTGGGCTAAACTGTGTGGTACTAACTAAAATTTGGGCAAATTTGAACAGATTGATCAATGACCCATTTATCTGTCGTTACTCAGTATTTCTTTATGTCTTGCCAGATATTTCGCACATCTCTCAAGATTACCCCACCAGGACACAAAGAACCTTATTTTCTCCCTTTTTCTTTCTTTGAGAAAGCCATTTTATGCTTTAAACTCTTTGATTGCACCACATTTATGTTCCGACTGAAAATCAAGTTCGCTATTTGTTAGTCTTTTGTTGAATATATCCTACACCCAGATCATAATTTCAAACTCTAATTATTAAGAACCTTCAACTAAAACTGTCTCTAAAACTGACAACATAGGATTATTTGGGGATTTTCAAGTTGGTCTGGCTGGCTATGTATGTATTATCACATATATAGACAGAAACAGTGCAGCTAGATGGCTAAAAATTTAAATGTTGACTCCTAATCATATCTACAAAATTTTTTCACCCCCATCCCACCCCACCAGGTGTGTTTTTAGGGGGGCTCAATTTGCAATGTAAGTCTATGTTAATTTGATTCCTTAGTTTGTGTCAAGCTGCATTCACACTTTTTTTTTTTTAAATCAAGCTTTTTTAGTGATCATTACCCAACAAAAGGCAAGAGAAGTAACTTATTCACTGATCATTCCTTTTTCCAAATTTTTCAATAGATTGCCCCCACCATGGCATGCTGCCAAAAGACGTTGGTCACCTGACGGTTTCTATTGAGTTACTAACCAAACCTGTGCTTTTCATAGTTTTGTCATTTTACATTTTCTGTTCACATTAAAGTAGCTTTGTTACCAAAGTATAAAACAAGCCGAATGATACTGTTGTTATTACATGTTTTTTTTCCAAAACCCCTCAACTAGGCCATCTCATCTTTCAAGTCAAAATAAAGCTTTCATTAATCTTCTAGGTTTCCACATTTTATTTTTAGCTATCTTTTCTTTTTAAACATCATAATGTTCCACTAAAATTCTTGTGGGTCTTTTATTTATTTTTATAGCTTCTTGCAATTTTAATTTAAGTGAAAAAAATGCCTGATTATGTTTGAATAATTTATAGGGATGATAGAATCACTTGCTGGGTTGCGACTATCAGCTAACATCCCAACAAATTCTTGTCAGACTATTTTTTTTTCTCCCTTGATTTCTAATGAGGGGAATGGAGGAATAACTGAACAAGGAGTATGGCTTAGATTATCGTATCCGGAGTCCTTTTAGAGATGTATCTATATCAATCTTCTCAATGTAATATCAGGAGGGAATTCAAGATTTTGATTATTTTGGGGAGGGTCCAAATTGGAAAATTCATTTTTACAAAATGGCAAGAGAAAACACATTTCAAACATCAAAAACAAGAAAATAATAAGTGATCCGACATTTTTCACTTTTTCACTCGAAATTGAGTCATAGGTTTTGAGATAGAAATTGACAAACAAATAGACTGAAAATTAATCAAAGAAATTTACCACAGAACCAATACATGAAAAATTTATATTGAATATAATGGAAGACATCTTACTTATTTAAGATGAAAAAAAAAATATATTAATTTTTTGTCTCTGAGGTAAATTTATGATTACTATGGATTATTTGGGGATTTTATTTGTAAAATCTTTCATCTAGATTTTTTTTTAAATCTTTCAATTGTGTTTTGCTTGAGCAGGGTTGGGTGTCCAGACCCCCCTGAACCTACTCCCCTGGATCTGCACCTGCATATGAACATCCTGGAACTTATAGAAAGCAAAAATAAATGCACGCACGCAAAGAAAGTAAACTTTGATTTCAAACCCGGCAGAAAGGAATGCAAAACTATTTCTAGTTAGAAGAAGAAAAAATATTTTGTCTTATTCAGATATGGGGAGTATGCATTCTATTTAATTAAAGCAAGCCTTGCCTTCTTCATTTCAGCCAAGTGATCTTCTCTTTAGAAACTTTTTTGATCATTCTGTTCTTTGCAAGTAAAATGTTGAAAAATCCCAGCTATGCTTGAGTCTGATTATTTGAAGGGTTCAGAAGCTATTAGAAACCATAAACCAAAACTGTCAACATGGGTTTCTTCATTTCTGAAGTTGGGCTGGCTGGCTGGCTGGCTGGTTATGTTTGTATCAAGCATACAGGCTGCACCAATTGAACTAGAGGAATTGAAAAATTTAACATTTTCTCTTTATTAAGTCGAGAAAAATTGATTTGGGTTTTTTTTCTTGAATTACCACCCCAAATAGGCTTTTAGTGGAGGGTTCAATTGCAATGTAAATTAATGCTAGATAGATTTAAGTTTTGCTTGTTTTTTGAAAATACAAACTTTTTCAATGATTAATACACAACAAAGGGTGAAAGAAGTACCTTATTCATCGATTACATCTTTTCTAATTTTTTTAATTGATCGCCCCCAAACATGGCATGCTGCCAGAAGACATTAGTTATATGACAGTTTCTATTGAGTGACTAACCAGACCTGTCTATTCTAAGTAACATGTAAAACAAGCCCAGACATGCTATTTTTTTCCTAATTTGGCTCCTCTATAGAATAACCCTATGATGTCATTCTTTCAAACTAATGTATCAAGCAATTCCAACATTGAGATATACTATTGTTTTATAATTTGTAAGGTCATGCTATCCTCTGAAACTAAATTGTCAGAACAAACCTGGCTATGCCATCCTCACACAATTGGTCGAGCTTTGTTTTTGTTATGGCTATTTTATTTTTAAATTTTCTTTCTTAAATTCTTCATGAATGGGCACAATATTGAGTGGTATGGAAATAGGATGAAAAAATAACAATGAAAGAGGAAGGGATACAATTTGGGGTTTGAGGCTGAATCTAATTTTTTTCTCTCCTTTTCTCTCCCTACTTGATTAAGAGAATTGGCATCAGTCTGACAATGTGAGTCCTAAAAAGAAAAAAAATCTCTCCCAATTTATCACATTCATACCTCCACTGGGCATTATTGATTTCTAAAACATTAAAAAAAAATGAATTAGAGAAAGAGAAAATATGCCACCCTTAAAACTACAAAAGAGGAGGTCCCTCCTTTCTTCTCATTTATTATGGTGCATAAAGATAAGTCACTGAAATGGAATTCTAATCTTTTTTTCTTATCAAAAAAGAAAAGAGTTAAGATCCAAAAAATAATGATGATGATTTTTTTTAAAAGTATCAAGGTCATTCAGCATAGCCAGGGTCAAAATATGGCTTTTAGGATCAGTTCTTTACATTAACTCAGGCTGGATAATTTTGTCTGATCAGATCCACTTTTTATTATTCCAATTCGGAGCTGGTGATGGTAAATTACCTCTGCCAATGAAGTTGGAAGAGGTATATGTATTCACTCACATTTGTCTGTTTGTCCATGCAATATTTCCAAAAGTTCTCGATAAATTTGAATAAGATTTAGTGGAAGGGTGGACCATGGGCTCAGAAAGAATTGATAAAATTTTGGAGCATATTCAGGAATTTTTTGAGTGAGAAATATCATTTCATTGGTTATGACAATTGTCAAAAATATTGAAATCACTTATTCACTTTCTGAAGACAAATCAAAATTACAGTGTCTGATTTCCTTCTATCTATCCATCTGTTTCATTAATTTTTTTAAAATGCTTCCACTTTTTGGTTGGTTGGTTGGTTGGTCCTGATTTAGTTGAATATCAATTTTTTTTCGGACGTATTATTTTGAATTGATATGAAATTTAGTCCAGACCTTTGGGGGATCAACCTCATCTCCCGTCTTCCTCCCCCTCCTACTACCTCAACAACTAATGTTAAATATCAATTTTCTCAGACGTATCTTGTGGGATTGATATGAAACTTAGTCCGAACTTTTAGGCAAACAATCCTCATCTCCTGCTTTCTTCTCTTCCTTCTCCTGCTACAACTTCTACAACTTGTGATTTTTGAAATATCAATTTTTTCATCAGTGCCATGTTGGATTGACATGAAACTTGGTCCAGACTTTGGGTTAACCAACCTCACCTTCCTCTTCTGGCATCATGTTATATTAATATGAAACTTGGTCCAGACCTTCTGGTGAATCCGCCTCTTCCTTCTCTTCATCCTACTATTACTACTTCTACTATTACTATTCCTTGTGAATCCTTTTGAATTATGGACATATGGATGGTAGACACACCCTTGAAGTAATGTTTCTTTCTTTTATAGCAATTTACCCCACCTATTCAAATGGATATTCCAGATAGTAATTATAATACAACTTGAAAAATATAATTGATTAATCAAACATGTAATGATAACCAATTTTTTTTGGCTTAAAGATCATTATGAGTATCCGACTCTCAGCCTATCAAAACTTGTTTGCACTAAAGCAGTATGAGGTAATTTCAGTTGAATACAACATGGAGTTAGCATTCAAATCTTTATGCTGTTATAGACTACATAAGAATTGGATGACAATGATTTCTTTTGTGTTCTTTCACTTCTTATGTAAGTATTTCTTACTCAATCCAGATGCCAATAAATCAATCAGACATATGACTACATATAACTCTTCAGACTCTAAAAATTGACTCTGCCATCTTGGCTTCACAAAAAAATAATTAAAATAAAGATAATAAGTTTGAAATTCTAATTCTCCAGTTATCATCACTTATCATTGAAGAAGTTGGTAATCACATGACTCAGATCCAACAGATTTTACAAGAATGATGATTGAAAACAATATCATACCTAGTTATGGCAAAAAAACATATCAAATTAGAAAGTACTCCGAGAGAATATAATTCTGCCAATGCTATACACTAACTCAATCAAAAAAACAAATTCCTGAATCCAACCCTAAATTTGATTAATTTTTCTCAGCCTATGGTCTCACCCTCAACAAAATGTCATAGATATTTATGGAGAACTTTTGGGGATATCATGTGAACAGACATGAGTAAATATAAGGTTGGTGCAAAAATTATTGCAGATTTCCATCATCAACTTCAAAGCATAATATCTCAACTTATGATAAAAGTTATCAATCAAAATAATAACCTTCAGAATCTTCACATTTTCGCCAACTATTATCATGATCATTTATTCTAGAAGCATAGAATTCTAGGATCATGAAACCAATGAATTTTTTGAAGACATCAAGTTTTGGTTCTTGAAGACTTTCCCTAGTGGGAAGTGGTCGAAATGCTTGAAAAAGTAGTAGTCAATTGGAGATAGGTGGGTGAGGTAGAGTTTTATCACCTCCTTTGTTCTTTATCTATAGAGTCATTCACACAACATGTGAGCTTTTTTTGCTTGTCATTTATGGTCATTCCTATGACATGTAAATCTTTTTTGCTTTCCAATTTGGTACAAATGTCAAACAAATGTTGACTGTTCAATGTTCAATTCCTCTGCAACTTATCAAACTGTTTTGCACTGAACCTCCCCCAATAATAGCCCTCAATTGGATGTCATCAATTACAGGAGGATGTCCACATCTTGATGGCTTTTGTCTCTATTTCAAAATTTTGGGAACCAATATTGAGCTGTACATTCATTGACAGCATCTGGTCAAATTGTTTGATATTGCAAGCAGTTCCCACTGATTTATACCCCCATTTTGAACTCATTGAACAAAATTGTTTGAATTTGCATTCTTCCATCTGTGATTTGACTGCCTCAATTAAACCAAAATAAATTGTGAAAAAAAAACATTCCACTTCTATAGATATAGTGAAATTCACACATAGAAATGAACATGGACATACTTAAACAATAATCTATTCCAAAAAGAGAATTGGATTAATCAAATTAACAAAAAATGCAATTATTTTTGCCCCAAATTAATACTTGAATGTATGAGAAGAACTTATAAAAATATCTCTTATTCAAAATCACATGCCTCGATCCGTTCCATAATTTATTCAATTCTTCCCCATTCCATGGCCCACCTTTCCAGAAAATTTGATTGAAATTAATTCAGAATTTTTGGAGATATCATGTGTGCAGAAGGACAGACAAACATGGACAAATACATATACTGCTTCAACTTCATTGACAGAGGTGATGATGCCTTGATTTAAGTTCAAGACCTCATGGTGTCAAGTTCAACCTTGTAACCATTGATCCAAAGGATGGAATTTATTCTATCAGAAACAGTCAAACAAAACTGTCACCAAAACTGTCAAAATAGATTGCTTATTTTTCTCCGTATTCCGCCAATATATATGTATATATGTATCTGGAATGTTTACGGATGGAACCAATCAATCTATGAGGCTGAAAATTGATATTAGTACTCCACTTGATCTCTTCTGAAAACCTTTTGGATTTTTTGAAAAAATTCTTGAGGGGGGTCTTTTTCAACTGAAAAACATCTAATCTTCAAGGGTTTTAAAAGTGTGGAAGCTATACAGAACACATCTTTCATGCTACAGCCTTGAAAATGTGCATCGGTAGTCTATCAGACACATTCTGAAAAGGTTTTTTTTAATCTTCTGGAAAAGTGCTTTTTTTTCAACTTTTGGGGGCTTTCTTGTATAGAAAAATACACATTCTTTAAGGATTTTAAAAGTGTGAAAGCTGCACAGAACATATTTTTCATCATGACAGCCCATAAAATTTGTATTAGTTGCCTACTACACACTTTCTGGAAACAGGTTTTCTTTTTTTAATTCCTCACCCACCAAATAGGTTCTTAGTAGGGGGTTTAATCTGCAATCAAAAGTTTATGCTTAATTGGTCACCAGTTTATGTTCATTTGTTTCTTTGAAAATTCAGATATCATTTGTGACCGTTTCCTTCTAAAAGAAGAGAAAAATAACGTATTAATTGATCACCCTTTTTTTCCAATTTTTTAGTTGATCAACCCCACCCCCTTGTTTTTTTTCTTTTAAATTCAGACAATTTTTGTGACCACTTCCAACCAAGAAAAGAGAAGTAGCTTATTCATTGTTCACCTCTTTTTTCCACATTTTTTCAATTGATCACCCCAAACACGGCATGCTGCTAAGAGATGATGGTCATGTGACAGCTTTTATTGAGTGACTAACCAGATCTGTTTATTTATTTAGTTTTTTTCTTTGTAATGGGGGAACAATATTTCACAGTAAGCATTATTGCCACTATATATTATCTGGTTGTTCAGAATATTGATTTTAGATATATAGCTGAACTTCTTTTCTTTTCACCTGCCACTATTCAAGGATTTTTTTTTAATTAAATTTGTCACGTTCGTTATTGGAATTTGAATTTTGAAACGTTAGATGGGGGTTGTGAGTGAAATTAATGGCTATGGTTTAGTGAAAAAAGGAAAAAGAGAGGGCGCCTTTTGTTACGGAAAGGCCGGCTAAGTATATAAGCATGCAGAGGCAGGTGAGCATATTGATGTATAGAAAAATACAAATAAAAGTATGTGTGCGCCCGTGAACACGTCTATAAGTGGGATTTTGTGTTTTTCAGAAATTACAGAAAAAAATCCCATAAACTTTATTGCTTATTGAATATATGCATGCAGTGTATGTATATGTCAACGTATGTGAATATATAAATATCTTATATATATATATATATATATATATATATATATATATATATATATATGTGTGTGTGTGTGTGTATGTATGTATGTATGTATCTATGTATGTATTATTATTATTATTATTATTATTATTATTATGATGATGATGATGATGATGAGAAATCAATAGCTAGACAATGATATATGATGTAAATATAAACATACACATATTATGTATGGATGTAAGTGTAAGATGGCATTATAGTTAACATACTAATTGTTTTTCCAGATGAAACAGTTTACATATATATGTGTGCAAGTGGGTGGGTGTGTGTGTTTGTGTGTGTGCAAACTGTTTATATATACTCATGAGTGGCCATGCATGATAAGTGCTAACCAACCACTTTTTTTTCAAGTTGATATTTTTGTTATTTTCAGAGCTACAATGCTTAGTTTATATTTTATTTTGAAGCTTCAACACTATAAATCAAAATGCAGGGTATTCAAGCTTCAAAAATGAGAAGAAACAACATTATAGCTATAAAAATAACAAAAATATTAACTTTTTATAAAAGGTCTATTGGATTCTCATTATGAGCATCCACTTATATATATATATATATATATATATATATATATATATATATATATCAGTGGTAGCCTTTTAGATCCTCGTTGGACATGAATCTTCCCAAGATTTGGTAGACCTCTCTATCAATCATGTCGCAGAGCTAATTCTTTCTTAATTTGTCTAGTTCCTCATGCCATCTCATATATTGGCAGCCACAGTTTTGCATATGATCTCGGGGGATCCAAGTTATGAGTTGTGTCCAGTGGTTGTCTGCCATTCTCGCAATATGACCAGCCCATTGCCACTTGTTTTTTTAATGGTTTCTATATTTCTGACTTGTTTTCTCTCTAATATTCTGAGCTACCTTGCAATCTCTCCATGTGATGATGAGCATGATTCTCTTCAGTGCATAGTTCCTGGCATAGTTCTCAGTTTGAGGGTCAATCTTTTGGTTAGGGTCCTTGTTCCAGTTCCCAAGGTGATTATAGGGAGGATGCATTGGTTGTATACCCTTCTTTTCAGAAATAATGAGATTTTCTTATTCTTGAAGGCTGAGCTGGCTATACTGAAAGCTTGCCAACCTAGATTGATTCTCTGTTTGATTTCTTCTTCTTTTAGGATTTCATGGAGATTTGTTATCCTAGATGGAGGTAGATGTGGTTCTAATTTCTCCAGCTCAGCATTTTTGATTTTGATTGTCATGACTTTGTCCTATACATGTTTGTTATATTTATATATACTGTACTATATATATCTTACTCTATATTATCTTAATAAATACCCAAATAGCTTAGCACTAGACCATGACCAAGATTCTAATAACCATGCCAACCAATTTTCAAGAATACCCATCTCCTTTAATCAAAACAACCTATAAAATACCCGTAACTGCTACTACTGCTTCTACAAAAAAATCCAACCAAACTACATATATTTCTTCACATACAGTCTGGACTTATTACTATGGCCTCCCATTGATTTTATTTTTTATTTCAATTTTTGCTGTCAAAGGAAAACATTTGAAGCTAAATTTGTTTCCTAAAGAGACCTAACCTTTTAACCATTAAAAGGTAAACACATGCTACTGAAACATGTATAGCATACTTATTAATTTATATTTCAAATAATCAATTAACTAATAAAGTCACTGTATACTTTTCCTCCAGAGTTTGTTTCATTCCCAAAAGGTCATATCTGTATATATATATGTAGCACTTTGCAACATGTCATCATCAGCGAAACTCATGAAACAAGAGAGCAAATATTGTGTTTAAAGACACATAGTATTGATTTTCTTTTATTATTGGAGTGTACTACGTTTACCTGGAAATTATCCAGCCATATAATAGTTACAGGAAAAAATATCCTTCCTAGGGCAATGGCACCTTCAAAGTACTCTCCTCAGCACAACATGCCCTTATCCCAGTAACTCTTCCACTTTTCAAAAGCATCTGCAAACTACTCTTCCGGGATTATCATCAGCTACCTTGTCACATTCTCCTTAATCTCATTCACAATATGGAATCTCTTTTGGAAAAAAAAGTAACAGGAAGCCAAATCTAGACTGTAGAGAGGCTGATTGATCTAGATAATACAATGCTTTGCCGAGAAACCCTTCACAAGGAATGAACTTAATTACTCGGTCATTGTAAATGTGATAGTTGCATGGTACACAAGCACAGTGGTGTCTGACAACTGACTGAGTACTCCAGGCGAGAGAGAGCCGGTTTAGGAATGTGCAGTAAGGTATTTTCTGATGGTTGACGAGTTATATCAAGGCCTAGCAACCAGTTCTTGAGGTATTCAAAATGTCTGGGTAGTATCCAAAAAGACCTTGTATATGATATTTGTTACCTTATGCGCGTTGGTAATGGTTGTAATTGAAGAATATTATTTTGTTTGTTTGTTTGGTTATTTTTGTCTGTTGTTTCAGTTGACCAATCATTTAATTACAGACAGGTGCTATTTGCATGCTAATGCCTATCATCAGCTGGACTTTGGAGGCCTATTCCAGTATAGGAGGAGCCCCAGTTGAGACAAAAAACTTAGTAGTAGACATGAAGAGGAACTGAACAGGGAAATAATGCAAAAACGACAAATGCAAGGAGATAAAAGAAACCATAAGGATCAGTATGTAAAAGATGAAAAGTATTCAAAGAAAATTATGAAGTATTTGGACATTGTAGAATTACATCCTGGACATAAGAATTACTTCCCAAGTTATAAATAAAGTGTCTATGTGGTTGTGCATTTATTATTGTATCAAAAATATGTAAAAAAAAAAAACATTCATAAACCATATATTCTGGCTGACAATGTAACTTTCATATAAGACAAGACTCCAAAATCAGTCTGAATTTCATGGTTTTAGTTCATTGTTTTGTCACTTTTTTTTGCACCTATTCTATAAAACGACCACATTTTGGGGGTTGTTGTTTCAATGCTTCATGTTGTCTTATCCGCCAAAGTATACAAATTTTTGCTATTTTCTTAAGGATGAATAAGGGGCACCTCATGAGTATTGAACTCACAACACAATAGTGATCATATGCAAGACCAGCTTGCTGAATGATACACCCTTACAAGGCATCCGAATTCTCTGGGTTATATACAGGGTGGGTCAATAAACCCAAAGGTGGACACCACGTCATTAGTTTAATTTTGATCTGAAATTTCCACTAAATAATGTTCAATCTAGGTAATAAATTCTAAAAGATATAAAATCTAGCCAATTTTAGTAAATTTTAGCCATTTCTGAAGACAGTTTAGTTACAAATAACAAAACCTACTTTGAGATTTCTTCCCTCATTAAGCCTGCACATCCACTTTGTTGACAGATTAGAGGCCTACACCCCTTTTACTCCGATGAAAATCAATAGATGTACCTCTGTAAAAGCATTTTTATGAGTTTGCATATTTCTATAGCCACAATTATAGTTATTATATGATTCTTTAAAGTATCTATAACATAAAATACTTTAAAATTATCCATAGGTTTCTAATAGTGCTTTTGAAGGAAGAAGGGAAACTCTGTTTTGATTAGATATTTTCTAAAACTGAAAATATAACATTGAAAGGAGACTTATAGTACAGAAAATTGATTCAATCAGGGATGGAAATGAGGTGGATTGCAGGTGTACAACATATATGTACTTCTCAATTTCCTAGTTTTTGTACATTCAGTGACTACTAATGGAGACATTACCATATATCTAGTTCCCAAAACCTAGCCTTATAATATAACTAGTTCCTAAAACCAATTTCCATCATTGGATACAATAATACAATCTCAAGCAAAAGTGTCAAGAAATGTATAACAAATATGAACAAATATGTTGGATACTTTTCCGGACCATTCATCTTTATATAGCATATTTAAACTTGACCTGACAGAGTGAAATTATCAACCAAGGTTTAATGATAATCCTGAAAGCTACTTTTAGACTGACTGGTGCTATGTAACCTTATTTATTCCAAACAAAGACTGGTAATCTTATATAATGTGTGTAAATGTAGGCACCTTAAAATTGTACACAAACACATATATATATATATATATATATATATATATATATATATATATATATATATATATATATATATATATATATATATATATATATATATATATATATAAGCCTGTGTACCTTTGACCTGTATACATATGTGTACCCTCAACACATTTATGTGCCTTGGTATCTGTGTCTATCTCTGGAATATTAGATCTCCATAGCATTGCCAATGCCACTCATCATTGACTTTGGCGCCGTCTAAAAGACAGACGGAAAGGCTCAGGAAGGCAAGCAAGACAAGTTTTGAGTTTCAACGCTCTCCGGTCTCCGAGCATTTCACAGCATTATTGTTTAGCCCAACCCTTCTCCATTTAGTTTGTCTTCTTCGCAAGTCGACCGATCGCAAGAAAATTGCTGCCATTTTTATTTCTTGCTGTCAATATTGTTCGGCTTTATTGTTTGCGAGAAACTAATTCCGCTGCGTAGAATGAATGGCGGTCCACCGGTGGAGCCGGGGGGGAGGGGGATGGAAGAAGAAGAAGAATGAAAGCAGTTAGAAAGAATGGGGGGGGAGGAAGATTAGAATGAAGGAGAAGCAAGTGGAAATTATTCCTCTGGGTGTAATTGTCCTTTCGGTGTGCAAAGATGAATTATTAGGAGGGAATGGGAGAATTGAAGAGAGGAGAAGAAAGATGACTAGATAGGAGAAAGAGAGAAGAACAAGAAGTGAGCAGAGAGAAAGAAAAAATGGGCATGGAAATAAGAGAGAGGAATCGTGGGAGAAGATAAGGGAAGATAGAAAAAGATATAAATTTAGAAAGAAAGGAGCTAATTAGATGTATTAGCATGACCAACAGGGGAAACTGGATAGAGTCTGAGGTGAAGTAAAGAAAGAAGAGATTGACGCGAAGGTAGGAACAGGAGACAAAGATGAAAAGGGGAGGAATATACAGCGAAGAAGAAATAGAAGTGACGGAAAGGAGAATCATAGAGGTTATAGTTTTAGTTTAAAGGTTACGATACATGCACAAGCTACAACACGCTGTTCATCATGGAGTCTATCTACGATGTTCAGCAGACTAGTGGTAACTATTTTCACGTTAAGTATTTTCTTGCGGATCCAAGATGAATTAAATTACAGCAGGATACACATCTCTCTTATAAATACGTATAACATTGCACTTGTATGTATATACAAGGTGCTATCCAAAAAAAATTTGATCATTAAAAAAAAATTACCCTAACACCTAGCTTCCATCGCTTCCTTTGTGCATATATACTGCAATCCCGGGATTTTATTTTCAAAGATATCCTCTATTGTTCACAAAGGGTAGCTGCAAATATCCATACTGCATTTGGTTTGCATACAATGTTTAAATTCCCCAAACTTTTGGGTAGCACCAAATTTAAATATACTTATATGAACATATATATCCCTATGTACACATATACAAGATTTATGAAGCCATTTAATAATGACATAAGAAAACAGCCTACTTAGGTCAATAGTGCCTTACTCCTCTTCAAAGTACATCAGAGTGCAACCCTTGAGGCCTGACATTTATCCCAGCATGCCTTCCAATTTTCAAAACACTCTGCAAAGTCTTCTCTCAACATCACTTTCTCCCTAATCTCATTCACAGTCTGAAATCTCTTTGGGAAAGTCTAGAAGTCACTAGGAGTAAAATCATTACTGTAAGAGTTGGGGAAGGGGTGAAACCTGGGTGATCCGATGTTTTGCAAAAAATCCCTGCACAAAACATGAAGAATGGTTAGGCTTGGTCTTTGTGAATGCGACAGTACACAGTCTCACTCAAAGGCATCTTACTACTGACTTTCCAGAAAGGCTTTGTATGTATTTGTATGAACATATATATATATATATATATATATATATATATATATATATATCTCCATGTACACATACATACATGTATGTGTGTGAACAATGTTTTCTGTAATACTAATATATTTACACTACCCAATTTCTGCAAAATCACAATAAGCCAAGATGATAACTCAAGAAATTTGCTGTATGAATAATGTACACCATATGCTCTTCACTCGTTTTATTGAATTTCTGTATGAATCCACCCTCAGGACCATAATGTTAATCAGATGGGTTTCTTAACATATCTCTTGTCTGCCTCCTGTTCATAGGTGCTTGTATCTCCAGCTCTGATCTCTTGAACCTGAAACTTCTCTGCTGCAATACATCTTGTATTCAATTACTAGAGAAAAAAGTTGATTCTGCTATAAACTGCTTTATTAAGGATTAAAAGTTCAAAATGTTTAAAAAGATTATAATCTGTTGGGAGAAACATCTGATGAATCTGAAGGATGATGCAGGTCTTCATGTGCCAATTCTGAAAGCTTAGAATCAGGCAACGGAGATGTTTGCTGTACGAAACTGTCATTGAGAATTTTATTTAGTTTATATGGGATCCATTTTTCCAATTATCACTTTGAGATGATGTGATATGGTCATTATTAAAGACTTAAAGTCTCTAAAAAGCGCTCAAACTGTTGTTTGTGAGTTACTGACCACTAGTGTTGATAATTCTTCATCAGTAATGATAAGTTTGGTCCTCTCATGAAGTTTGTTATTAGTATCCATGTATCAAGACCGAGACTCATTGAAAAAGAGTGGAAAGTTGGCAATGACTTTATTACAACTGCACTACTCCTTTAATTGGCTTTACTTTTGTCATTTCCTGTGATGATAAACTAAATATTTCTTGTAGCAGTGAAATAAGATTAGCAATAAGTTAGCAATTTTTTTTAGCTATAATTAGCTTTAGCAAGTTTTGAAACCTAATGTGGATGTTCCACATTGAAAATCAGAAAAAAGTTGAATTGTCAGTGGTCAGATTTAAGGCAAGCATAACTAATAGAATTATTTTTTGTAACATTCTGATTGAAAAGGTTGATTGTTACCTTTTCTTTAATTTAGTTCCCCTGTTGCTATCATCTCTTCCTGACTTCCTTGCTAAGAAAAAAAGGGTTTATTCACTATTGGTTAATTTGAATTTCACATTGTGTGGAAGGCCTGAGTATTGAAAGGCTTTTCTTTTACCAAATGCCAGTACTCACAGCTGAAGCAGTTATAGTCATGCACTGAGTCAATCATGATTAGCTCGCATATATTAAGAGCTTGGTTACAAGATTGTGATGGGCGCCATTTTGAAAAAAGTGTATTTAATCAAATTCTGGATTTGAACTTCTCATCTTATTACAACCTTTTTGTATATATATGTATGCAGTCTTTGTGTATCATTCTGAATGAAGAGACTGATTGATACCTTTTCTTTAATTTAGTTTTCCTACTGCAATCAGTTCTTTCTGATTTCCCTGCTTACAAAAAAAGTCTTTTCTGTTCCAATGCATAATTTGAATTCTACTCAGCTCTTCACTTCTTGCACAATCACTCAAATACATACATTGTTTATGATATTTGAGAAACATTCAAATCCATCAAAGTTTATGTTACACATGAACTTAGGAAGATGAGCATTTAAACACTTGCATTTCTCTTTTTGTGTGTGTCTCACTCTCTCTAAATACATATATACATGTAGCCCCAAATTCTTTAATTTTTTATTCTATTTACATTATCGAGGCCAAGAGATATATTAACTGTGTAATGATGGGATATCATTTCATATATATATATATATATATATATATATATATATATATATATATATATGTTATTAACATTTATTTTTATATATATATATATATATATATATTTTTTTTTTTTGCTCACTGTAACAATTAGTAGTTACAATTTGTCCAGGCTATAGTGATTTGTAATAAGGAACTCCTTTTGAATCCTACCAAACACAGAAGAGAACTTGTTTCCCAATAAGATTCTGTTAAGGTTCAGATGTCCTGGATTCAGCCATTTTTTCATTTTTCATTTGTATGCTCATCTTCCTAAGTTCATGTGCAACATATTTTTATGGATTTTGAATCTTTCTCAAAGATTATAAACAGTGTTTATTGTTGAATGATTGTGCAAGCTAGAAAGAGCTGAGTAGAATTCAAAGACATTTCTTAGATTACCTTGACCCCTGACATTGTATAAAAAATGGTGCATGGAACTTTCCTATCAACTGATAATTTTTTTCCAAAAAGTCTGGTTTGAAAAGCAATAAGCACCATGTAAAAGAAGATTGTGCTAAATGAAATAAAAAATCAAATTCTTAATTTGAATTTTTTATTTTATTACATTATAGACTTATAGTGTATATGTATATAAAGGTCAAAATAAGAGGAAAAATTCAAACCTGGAATTTGATTTTCAGATTGATTAAATATATCATTTTCAAAATGGTGATTATTGCCTTTTGAAATCAAGCTCTTCACATACTTATATATTTATATATATGTGTGTGTACGTGTTTGTATGTATGTATGTGTGTATGTGCGTGTGTATTTATATATATATATATTTATATCATATATATAAATATACAATATTCATAGATTCTGTGTCTTTGTTTGTCTTGCTCTCTCTTAGTACATATACATATATATATATATATATATGTGTGTGTGTGTGTGTGTGTGTGTGTGTGTGTGTTATTAATATTCAATTATATATACATATATATACATATATAACATTTATATTTATATATATATATATATATATATATATATATATATATATATATATACATATGTATATATAATATATATATATGTATATTCCTGTAACAGCCCCATTTTCTTCAATTGTTTATTCTATTCATATTGTCTAGGCCAAGAGATATATCAACTGTGTTATGACAGAATATCATTTCAAATAAGTTTCTATATAATATGTTGCAATTCATTATCATATATATATATATATATACATATATATATATATATATTGAGCTGATCATGATTTGCTCAGTGCATGACTATATTGCTCTAACTGCTTCAGCTGTGAGTATTGGCATATTGGAAAAAAAATCTCTAGTACTCAGGCCTTCTACACAATGTGAAATTTAAATCAGCCAATAGTGAATAAACACTGTATACAGGAATGTGAATGGCTGTGCATGCCTACATATCAAAGGAATACTTTATATACTTATGCATTGAAATAGCTCGGCAAGGGGTTATTGCTAAAACAGGGTTCGGAAAATGTCGATATATTGATTAATTCACTTAAAGAATAAACCTGCTTCCAATGTACATTCTGCAATTTCATCTATCTGTACACACACAAGTTTTGAATAAAACTGTGCGTAAGTACCAGCATATAGGAACTGTTTGTTTAGGTATGTGAATAAAAATAAACAGGTTAATGTCCAAAATTTAATGACATTCAATTCTACAGTTGATATTAGTTTACCACAAACTAA
Source organism: Thysanoteuthis rhombus (assembly GCA_963457665.1). Taxonomy (NCBI): domain Eukaryota; kingdom Metazoa; phylum Mollusca; class Cephalopoda; order Oegopsida; family Thysanoteuthidae; genus Thysanoteuthis; species Thysanoteuthis major. The sequence goes on along the minus strand of OY735214.1, from coordinate 19,147,192 downwards.
TATTCTGTCAGCCTCATGCATTACATGATCCTAAAAGCCCCAGGTTTAGAAATTTAAGTGTAATACTTGATTCTGATATTTTTCATCACAGTTTTTATTTGAAGCTGATGAAAATTGAAACTTCCATGATGCAATGCAGATGAATTAGACTGTGATTTAAACATTTATTAATTGGACATGAAACATTGAGCATCCATTAACTACATACATTATTTATTGGTTGCCACATTAAATAAAACATGTATAAAAAAAAAATTGCTACCAAAATGCACATTATATATATATATATATATATATATATATATATAGGGGGAGAGAGAGAGAGAGAGAGAGAGAGAGAGAGAGAGAGAGATATATAAAGAGAGAGAGAGAGAGAAAGGTACTAATATTCCACAAGATGGGTCCAATAAATGTAAAAGATAAGTGAAAATAAGGAAATTACTTATTATTAGTTTATTTGATATTTAATAACTTTGGATATTTCGTAAAAAGGGTTTGTGTCAATAGTTGCCTTTCTCATATGAGCTCACAGAAAAAATTCTCTGACCGGCTTTAACAAATTATCAAGAGAGAAATGAATGTATTTATTAGAATGTATAGTTTCTTTTCTTAAGAATTATCTTTGCCTATCTATTTGGATGGTTTCCTCTGAATCTTTGCTTCACTTTTCGATATTTTTTCTCTGAATCTTTCTTGTCTATTTAAATAGCTTTTCTCTAAATCTTAGCTTCTCTTTTTGTTATCTTATCTAGCCTGTCTCATGAATCACATGATATAAAAGGCACCATATTCAGACATTCAAGTGAAATTCCTAACTCTGGTATTTTTCAACATTAAAATTTTACTTCAATCTTCCACAATGCAAAACAGATGAATTTGATCTTTATGAATAGGTATTTATACATCAGGTATGAAGCAAAATGAATAGAAGGCAGACTTCTTTCCTGTAGCCATACTTACTCTTGGATGAAAAGTCTAGAAGTCAACACAGCAGAAATCTTTGAACTGACAAAGGGTTTAGTAACCTTGGTAAATTCCTGATTCCTGAATGTATAATTTCTCTCCCTTTCAGTTATCAGAGATACACTGGGTTCAGTTGCCTGATAATGCATATTAATTACTTTTCTCTGAATGTCAGCTTTTGCTGATCTCTGACACAGATACCTTGATCCATAAACTATACATCCAATTAACCAAAACTGACCTATGTATAATGATACTTGAAGGTGGATTTTTATTTCAATTGTTACTGTCCTGTAAAAAGGATACAAATTTTAACTTGATTCACTTGAATTCATTTTGGTCTTTCAATAACAAATTTGAATTGGATTGACTCCCTTGAATCATATTGGCTAAAAAGGAGAAAATCCAACATGATTTTATACTGTTCACGATTTTCATGATATTTTTCAGTTGTGATGGCTCTCTGGAAACCTTTCAAGGAAATTCTTTTGCTTTCTTCAAACATAATGCTTCTGTTCATATTATTAATTATTAAGTTGTATTTTTGATCCTCTAAGATGTTATATTCTGGGTAGCATCTTGATGAAAGAAATGATCTATCTCCTCCTTTACAAATATATACTGCAAAAGCTTCTAATTTTGATTAAAAACAGATAACAAAAAGTTGCAATTATACTTATCTAAAAGAAGCTAAAAATGCATTACGCCTATATGTGTGCTATCAGTTGGTACAGTTATCAACAACACAGGTGCACGTAGATATATCTATTCAAAATTAAATTATCAACAGCAAATATTGTTTTATTGGCTTCATATAACATTCAATAGAATGTTAACCAATGCTGGGGCTGAAACACCCTTCTGAGATAAGTAATTACTTGCCAATATACATACAAATGATAATTAACAAACAAAAAACAATGTTCTTCTGACTGTATCTATTAATACATACTAGTAATCAACAAGCATAAAGTCTTAAATAGCCGTAGAGAAATCCATGCATGTATATATACATTTGTATGAAACTACTGTCTGTATATGCTTTTATTTGTATCTGTGTGCCCAAACATACAAACCATATAATCATGTTTGCGTTAGCATGTGTGTGTATAATTAAATGAACTCGCAAATTCATAGGAATATATAAACACACACTTGCTTGAATGATGTGTAATGTATGTATATGCCCCCTGAAAGCATGCGGTGTGTGATCTATATGCTTGTGTGTAAGTGTTAGTCTACACCTATGTATTTGTTCAAAAGCACAAATACACACTGGGAGGAAAGCAGTCAATAATTAACCTATGTTGAGTAAATATTGGTGGACCCCAGCCACTGATGAGTGTTAACATATACTGGTAATGATGAACAGCCAAAGAATATTGAGTGAGAAGGGAAGAAACTCTGGAGGGTGTGATGGGTCTGAGGTTGTTGTAGGGGTAAGACTGGGGCAAGGGTGATTTACCTTTTGAATTTGTGTAATTAACTGTGAGGCAGAGATGGAATGGTAATAGGGTTGATGGTTGTAGGGGTGAATCCTCTCAAGTTGCTGCAAAGAAGAAGGAGAATGTGTTGGTCGGTGTGATGCCGTACAGCCTGGAAGACTGTTCTTTTGTTTGGCTTCATTGAGAAAGAAAAGTGAGAGCGAAGATGAGATAATGAATGAAGAAAGAAATCGCTGATGAAGAAGAAGATGAAAAAAGAAGGAAAATGTTGAAGAAGAAAGGAGGGGAAATAAATGAAAGAGATTTTTTAGAATAGATGAAAAATAGAAAGACGAAGAAGGAAGGAATGTTGCTAAGTAAAGAAACTGAAGAAATTAGAAAAGGAAGGAAATAATGAGAGTAAATATATAAAGGAGTAAATATTTGCATTAATGATAGAAAAACACTGATTCGAGAAATTAGATTAAGAAGAAAAATGGTAAATATGATTTGGAGAAGAAGAAATAAGGTGAAGAAGAATGAATGAGAAAGAGATGAATTGAAAAAGGTCTAAAAGAAGGAAAGTTCCATGTTAGAATAAAAGTGTGAAGGTGTTGATATAAAGGAAGAATATTGAGAGAATGAAAAACAAGAAGAAAAAAATGTTGAAGAAGAACAAAAGGAGTGAAGAAATTAAAGGAACGAAGTAAAGTGATAATGAAGGAAGAAATAAAACTGGTTTAAGGAGAAGGAAAGTTGGGAAGAGGTGAAAGTAAACACAGGAAGAAAAAGAAAAATAGCGGTTGATGCAATGATTGGTAGGTTTGAGGAATTGGCAATCTAGAGTTATGGCACTGACATAAATGAAGAAAGGAAGGGAAAGCAGAAGTGTTAGAAACGCTGGAAGTGGAAATAAGAAAGGCGGTTTTCGATGTTGGAGGTCAGATTGGAGGACTGGGAGTTTTGAGGGTTAGAGGTTTAGCACAGGGCATTGGAGGAAGAGGACAATGTGTAATCGATGGGGACAGGCAAGCAAAGAACTGGAGACAGATAGGGAGATGTAATGTGTGCAGACTAGTGACAACCAACTGCAAAGGTGGAAGGTGGGCCGTAAAGGAACCGATCATTTATAAAGGCTGATTGCCTGCCTGTATTCTCGAAGTCGGGTTCACGTGTGGGCAGTAAGGGTGAGCAAAAGGAAGAAGAGAGCAGAAAGAATGTCAGGTGGGGAGCTAGGTGCATTGTTTGTGTTTGTATATGTAAGAAAAGGTGGGTACATCTTAGTGATGCGCATATCAGTAAAGGACGTGAAGGTCAGAGTAGTGTAATGTATATCTGGGTGTATATTTTAATTCCGCGTGTCTGATTTCTATTGCATACATCTCTTAATGCAGTATACAGCAACATGATGGATATAGTGTGTAATACATTTATGCATTGTGTCATCATGCAATGTATGATATGGTTATATCTATCTATATGATGAACTGTATGACTTTTTCTGTTGCTTCCTCTGTCAATGAAAATGGACTGTTCCACTCGAAAGAAAAAATTTTGATGATAAAAATGTCTCCTACCCATCATTTAGAACAATGGACTCTTTTACTCAAATCATTTTTTAACAAAACCTCAGATAAAATTGATAAGACATTAGCATTTATTAACACTGTCAACATCTTCGAAGTAATGAACTATCAAGGCTTAAAGCAAAAAAGAGAATGTGTTGACACTGTTTTACGAAGTACATTAACATCTCCAGTATGTATGTGTATATATATATATATATATAGATAGATAGATGGATAGATAGAGATAGAGAGAGAGAGAGAGAGAGAGAGAGAGAGAGAGAGAGAGAGAAAGAAAGAAAGAGAGAGAGAGAAATTTATTGTTAGATAGAGATATATGTTTAGTTTTTTTTTTTCAGAAAATCTCATTGAAATTCAAATATATCAGCAAATTCTTTTTTGGTGAGGATTAACTAGTATATATGCATGGTGTATGTGTATGTGTGTGTCTGTGTATGGTTGGATGTGCGATATTTACATTTTGATGACTGAAATAAAAATCTTATTTTCATCAACCTTTCATCAATATGTCCATGCTAATTAGCTTCATTGACCAAAAAATTAAAATTAACCTGAGTTTCACAAGTGGAAAAAATACACATGCATATGCAAATATGTGTAGATTTCACACTCATTCATTATTCATGATTCTGTCGATACGCTAATGCAGTAATAACATGCAGTGTCCTAAATGAGGACATTTTTGTTATTTGTATTCCATATGCAGTCAACAATATCTACATATAATTTATTGTCTCACCATAATACTATTCATAAGATACATGTTCATTTTGAATACAACTCTATGCAAAATTTTAAAGAAGTTTATACTTCAAAAAATGATAATTCCTTCATAACAAGCCTCTTTAATTGCTTCATGACATAAACTGACTTGTTGCAACTTTCCTCCTTTATCTATATTCCGAGTAATATCAATATTTCCCCGAATTCAACTCATTTATCATCCAGTTTTTCAATGCCTCTTCAGGTTCTGGCCAATGTTAGGCTGGACAATGAAGGTTATGTTTACATTTTGAGTCACTTCTGTGAAACCAAATACAGAATTCATGAAATATCTTGGAGTGTGTTCTTTCAGTTCAGCTACACGTAGGACAAAGGAATATCAAACCATGATAATAAATGTTAATAAATTCACTTTGGAATTTGACTGGAGTGTTACATACGCATACAAATAATTCAAAAAGTTAATAAAAAAAAAGCTTTATTTTTTAATCACGTGTGTCATTGTTATTAGGCTTTCTAAGAAGAAAGGTGAATAGCAGATCATAAGCTGTGACTGAAACCATTGAAAGACACAACTGATCTACAGGCTAACACATAATAAAATTTCCTTACCAGATTGGCACCAATGCTAGACACATAACTGATGCGACCATAATCAATTTATTTAACCATCTCCAACATCAATTTTCTAGTGTACCAGTCTCTTGGGATAATTTGCATTGAATTCACTGTCTTCATCCTCCAGCTACTATCAATTATTTTACTTTCCAGTCAATTATTTTCAGAACAAAATACCAACATTTTCTCAAATAATGAGTATAGCTGATTGGTTTTATCCCAAAGTTTTCCTAATGAAGAGCTGTTTCAAATCATGAACAAGCCTGTCAAACATAGAAAGACAAGCTTTTCTAGAGCAAATTTTCACTAGAGGACAATTTTTCAGTGAAAAAGTACAATGTTTTTTATTAGCTTTTTGATTTCAATTTTAATCCGAGAATTTTAAAAAATTATCAGACAAGTAAAAATCTAGAAAGCACAATAGAAACGATGCACCTTACCAATGTCATTGTCACTAAAAACTGAATGAAAATCAAGTGAATACAACTAAAAATTACTTTGATATCGTTTTAAGTTTTCCAAATTTATTCTTATTATTGGATGAAATATTGTAACATTATTATTGATTTGACAATTCGATTCTCATCATGGGCTTACCCTTAATTCCTGATTATGCTGCTTAACCATTGGTCAGATTCATAGTTGTGATAAAAAGTAACTGAAAGTTAGAATGAAGGTAAAATTTTAGTCAAAATTGATAATGATGAAAATTACTTATCCCTTAAACCATTATATATTCTATGATGCAAGGGAGGTCACGGTAAAATTTCCAAGATCTGCCCTAAAATTCAATCACTTCTTCCTCAGCCAATGGCTTATTCTTTGACAAAATGTCATTAGAATTTTTTGAGAACTTCTGGAGATATTCAATAAAAAAATGTGCAAATACATTATTATATGAAAAATGAGTTTTCTCGACAATCAGAAATAATTCCTGAATCCAACCCCTGAGTTTTACAAATTCTACCTCACCTCAATGGCTGACCTTACAAAAAAATTTCATTGAAATTCACTGAAAATTTTTCGATATATTGTATTGTGTGGACATGTATCTACAATGCCAGAGAGACAACTCTACATGGGTCTGCTGCAATAATTTGTAACCCATTACCCACCCTTCCACAAAATTTCACTGAAATCCATGGAGAACTTCTGGAGATATCATGTGGACAGATAGACAGATATGAGTAGATACATATATCTCTCTAAACTTCATTGGCAGAGGCAAAATAATTACTTTAGCTATCTGAATACCCAATTTTTGCAGTAACCTTCTGGCTTAGATTAAGTTCATAACATGGATCCCAGTTTTACATCTGAATATGGCAATCAGACAACTAATCAGCTGAATAAAAAATAATGTATTGAATTTTTGGTTATAAAATATTTTCCTAATGTATCAACAGAGACTTCCTTGAATTTCTCCACACAAAACATTAACTGCTGTTTGGCAATGGGATATATATGCGCTACTATTTATAAAGTCACAGGTAACCGTAAACCTTAGTGGAGAGTCTAGGACCTGAAGTCCAACCTACCTAGATCGGTCTTATTGTTAAAAAACTCCTTTGAAGGAGTGGTAGACCTCTACAGCTGGCTCAGGCATCTGCCTCAGAGAGGGAAACTCTAACAGGATACCGACAACTTTGGGACCTTACTCCCATCATCGAACCCCAGTGGGCCATGCATTGTAAGAACAGTGATTTAAAAAGTGGAGTCTGTAATGTACATCCCCGACGTTACCTAAAGTTCCCATAGTGCTGACCAGCAAGCTGCTTAACACACCTGCCTTACAAACCATTTGAGGGCTTGTAATGGACTTGGAAAATCCTTCCAAACTTTCATTTGTAAAGCCATGCTATGATTTCTCTACCGCCACGTTGATGCAAAAGCTTCCAGCGTTTTTGATAAAATTTTTTTTTATTATAACATCAATATTCAGGCAGTATTGAACTTGGTTTCAAATGACTTTATGCCACCTTTCTATCATGAAAGAATGATTCCAGTTTTGACTCAATGAATTCTTCAATCCGGTAAAATTATTGGAATCACTGACCAGACAAGAAGTTCAACAAACAAGTGATAATTTGAAGGTTATAAGTTTGGAGAATACATTAATCATAGGAGAAATTCTCCTTCCAGCACCATGATTATTTAATGCGTTGCATTTTTAATGTAAGGCCAGACATTCTCTAAGAATATTGTTTTTCTTCCAAATTTTTTAAATGAGTCAGTTACTTACTGCAGTAATTCACAGTATATTTGTCCAAGTCCAAGTAATTCATTATGAAAAATACCTTTTGTATCCTACCAAACACAGAGTAGAACTTCATTTTGGATTCTTGAAATGAAACCATCTTTTTATCACCAACAACTATCATGTCCCGAAATCACTCTTTCATATTGAGTAGAGAAGACAAATGTTCTTGCTGATGGCTGTTCTTTTTTATGATTTCATGTAAAACTCATTTTCCTAATTTCTTTCTTAAGGGCTTGTTAGTGATATACTATAGCTGAGTGATTACCAATATATATCCAAGACTTTCCTAACATTGTACCAAAAAATTGATGCTGGAAAGTTTTGCATCAACCCAATACAATTGTGTAAACATTTTTATACCTATGCCTGCTATCAAGCTATGAATTATTGCAGTCAGGATAAACATTTAAAAACAATTGTGATGGCTTGGCTCCACGAACAAAGATTACTTGGAAGGGTTCTCTGCCACAGCAGGTGGGGCCTGTGTGCTGAGTAACCCTCCAGCCTGAGCATAGGAGTTTGAAGGTGGAAAGTGACTTGCCGAGGAGTCAGGGGTTTGCATCCTATTGTCCACCAAGGTGGCACGAATTGGAGCAGGTGCCCTAGGTTGAAGGTTTGACGGGAGTATCCATCTCCTGGTAGTTGTAAGCTAGCTATGGGGGTCTATCGTCCCTTTGTTTGGAATATTCTGATAGTTAGACTGACTCATGAATCAAACCTCAATATGGGAATACACAATTGCATATATATATATATATATATATATATATATATATATATAGTTCTATTTTCCATGCTAATAACTATTACACTACCTTGTACCTCCATTTGGTACATATACAAAATGCAAGGAGGGGTAGATTTATGCCTTTCTCAAGAACATTTATCCTTAAGAGGACATAAGTAGCCTCAGCTGAAATTTGAACTTGGTTTGCCAATTCTGTTCATGGCTGGTAGCCATTACACCATTCAGCATATATATATATATATATATATATATATATATATATATATATATATATATATATATATATATATATATATATATGTATATATATATATATATATATATATGTATATATATATATATATATATATATATATATATATATATATATATATATATATATATATATATATATCATATATATGCATATATATTAATTTCTGTCTCTGCAATGGTGTACATACATACATGCATAGAGATAGGTTTGTTCTAGAATATCACACAAGGGATTGCATAGGATGGAAATGGAATGTCAAGATGAAACTTCAATACAATAAATTGCTTTTAGTATCTGATTAAGTTGAAACACAACACGGCCTATCCTGACTCTTCATAAAAAGAAACAGTAAAGACAATGATTAAAACCATTGTGTTTTCACAGAACAAAGTCACTTAGCCCTTAAGGGTATTTCCACTTATGGTAAGGAACAAGTCAGGATAGGTTGGAGAAAGTGATTGAAAAGGAACTTTCCTTGATACAGTAGTACACCGCAAGGAATTAAAAAGAAAAATTCAAGTAATATATGCTATTAATATTTATAAAGATATACTGGTCTTTGCATGTGTATGTATGTATAAGAAACCGTCAACCAAATTAGTTACTGTAGTTTTCTCCAGTTTTCAAGTTGGTCTGTCTGGCTGGTTAACTGGCAATGGATGTATCCATTGTGCATATGGGCCACACCAATGGAGCTTCAGGGCTGAAAATTTAAACATCTGCTCCTTATTATGTCTACAAAAAGTTCTTCTAGTTTTTTTTCAAAATTCCTCTAAAATAGGTTTTTGGAGGGTCCAATTTACAATGTAAATTTATGCTAAATTGATTCCTTAGTCTATGTCTAGTAGCATTCACATTCGTTTTTTTAATTCAGACTTTTTAGTGAGCATTCCTGAACAAGGATCAAGAGAAGTGACATTCATTGATCACCCCTTTTTCCAATTTTTCCATTGATCACCCCCAACATGGAATGTTGCTAAAAGAGGTTGATCAAGGGACAGGTTCCGTTGAGCAACTAACTAAACCTGTTCATATATTTGTGTACGCATGCATGAATATTTATTTGTGCACACAAATACATCATTGCATGCATATATTTGTACGAGGGTACATCAATAAACTCTGCCACCTGACACTTAATCATTAGCTGAAATTTTCACTGTATAACGTTTGATCTAAGTGATCAATATTCATCATTGGATAAAGTGTAATGATAAGGAAGGTGATTGTGTTGAAAAATTAATATTTGTTGTGTAAACTGAATACTTTTTTCCATCATCAGGTCATAGACCAATTGATTGACCTGCTTGTACACAAATAGTAATGAGCACATATCTCCTCTGTCTAATTCTCACATGTATGCATGTATTTTTACTTAAATATGAATGAATAAATGTATGCATGGATTATTAAAATGTGTATATACATTATTCATGCATGCACACTTACTTATATATTTTATCTAAACTTATATATTCACACGAATGTGTACAGCCAAACATATGCTCAAATGCACATGCATTCATAAACACTTATATGAATATATATACATTGACTCATAGATAAATTTGTTGATATATAAATGCACATATGTTAGTGAGAAGATAGATTTAACATTGAAAACTTGTGCTTGCATATGTAGAAGTATGTATGAAAAGGTAAACACTTCATGTTCTGTTGACAAAATATTACTTGTGTGTGTATGTTACTTGATATACATAGACTCATGTATTTGTCTCTGTAAATGTAAGGGGTAATGCTATAACTTCTCCTCTATATAAGATATGAATACCAGACACAATGCAAACAAAAGTAGATTTATTCTTGCGTCCCTTCATACACAGTATCTATAAAGTCCTTATGCAATTTAGATTTCAAATAACTTCCCTTCTATATAAGATATAAATACCAGACAAAATGCAAACATGAGCAAATTTATTCTTTGGTTCCTTCATACACAGTATCTATAAAATCTGTGTGTAATTTAGATTTTCACTAACTTCTCAAAATGCATCTGAGAGCAAATTTAATATTGGGTTGCTTTAAACAAAATATCTATAAAGTCCTTGTACAATTTTGATTTTGAAATACTTCCATTTTATATAAAATATGAATACCAGACAAAATACATCAGTGAGCAAATTTATTCTTGGGTCCCTTTATACACCATCTATAAAGTCCTTGTACAATTAGATATAAATATCAGACAAAATGCATCTGGGAGCAAGTTTATTTCTGGATCCCTTTATACAACATCTATAAAGTCCTTGTACAATTGTAATTCTATGTAAGATATAACTACCAGACCAAATGCAATTGGAAGCAAATTTATTCAAAATAGAGCATATTTAGATATAGACCTGTCAACTTCAAATATATTCATCATGTTCTCAAATGCGGTATTCTTGAAGTTTACTGAAGTCATACTGCAATTGCTCTTCAGTTATAATAATGATTAGTTAGGTTGTCTAGTAAAAAGATTTTTCAGAGAAGGTTTTGTTGAGTAAACTAATATTTCAACATTCCCCTTTTTCTATTTTGTCTGATATTCATTTCTTATGTAGAAGAGAAGCTAATCATAATCTAAACCATACAAGGACTTTTCAGACACCTTGTGCAGACTGTATGTGAAGATAGCTTCATATGGAGGTGCCCTTAGAAACAGAATTCTCCTACTGTGGCACAGATGTTATAAAAGACAGTAATAGGAAAATGAAATATATTGGGTTCTTGACCTTGAGCAAGTCTTCTCACCCATCCACCCTCCATTTTTCTTGTAAATGAGAAGAGACAGCATCCTCCCCTCTCCCATTTCTACACAAATTAAGTTCCCCTGTATTCTGTTAAAAAGACAAAGCAAGCAGAGATACATAAGAATTGGTGAGAGTTTGTACATTTGTGTCTCCATAAATAGCTGAAACATGGAACCTAATCAAGAAACCGGCGCTCAAACTGGAAACCATGCAACATGCACAAGAAAGAATCATGCCCAACCTCATATGGAGAGATCACAAAACAGCACAATATATTAGGGAAACAGACAGGAGTCTGAGACATCATAGAATCTGTTAGAAAACTCAAATGGCAACGGGCTGGTCACATAGCAAGAATGGCAGACAACCGCTGGACGTAACGACTAACAACATGGATGCTCAGAGATCGCATATGAAAACATGGCCAGCAAAACACAAGATAGAGGGACAAATTTGACAGTTCCAGAAAGTACTGGCTCCACGATGCCCATGAAGGAGAGATCTGGCAAATCTTGAGAAACAACAGATAAAAAAAGACTGGCGATGATAAAATATGCATATATATGATATGCCTCAATGGTTCATTGGTGTGTGAAACAATAGAGTCAGTGACAGTATTTGCTTCACTATAAACACAAATTTATCTTCGTGTGTGTGTGTGTGTGAATGACTCATTCTGTATGCCATTTGAAAATTTGTTCAAAATCAAGCAAATGTGTATATTTTAACTATGTATGGAAATGTATATTGGCATATGTTTCTGCTCATATGGATATTACAGGATTCAGATGCTTACATTTTTTGGTTTTTATAGTGTACTGATCATAACAGATTTTACAAGTATCTGAGGATATTGCCCACAGGATACATAGTATGAAAGATTTGCGATGGACTTGGACAATTTTCCCCCTGTTTAAACTCAAGTTCAAAAAATTAAAACAAACGTTGTTGAAAAGCTACAACCTGTATAAGGAATGAAAGTCTCCAAGTAAGTTACAGAATGTGTTTAAACTGAGTCACCAGTCACCTAGGGCACAAAGATCCTATGGGTGCACTCCACCCCACCCCCCCAACTCATTAGAATATGATAAGGGATGCAAATTTTAAGTCTCATTCAAGTCGCGTGAAACCCTTGCAAAGATTTTATATGTCATCTAGGGTGCATGAAACCCTCATGCTGGCCTTGTGTTTGTGTTAGTATGTATGTCAATATCTTTGGGAATGTGGACGTAAATATACTCAGGTTATGAAATTTCTTTGTACATTTACTTCCAATCTTCAATGAATCAGTGCAGATCTATACAACGTATAGTTATGCAAATGTTACGCTGACAATGAATTAATGATTTTAGAAGGCCATTAAGTTCTTATTTAAGAAGAGGAATCCAAGCAGATGTGAATATAAAGGCTTGAAAATATCTTTAATAATACCATTGTTATAAAACATGAGCGAATATATTATAGCTACACAACCAGCTTTTAATTAGAAATATATATATTCATGCTCATAAGAGCAAAAGGAATTTCTTGTTTGATGCATATTCATTGTTCACTAATTTCATTTTACATTGTCAGTAGAGGAGAAAACTATCAATAGTTTTCCTTTTATTTTTTTATTTTTTTTAATTATTTTTATTATTATTATTATTATTATTATTATTATTATTATTATTATTATTATTATTATTATTATTATTCATTTATCCATTTACATATGTATGACAAATGAATCATAAATGAAATTTTTCAGTATGGTAATATCCAAATATTGATCAAAAGTAATTGTACCTGAAGGCTTTCACCTGCGACAGTGTATGGAGAATTGCCCTCTCATTGAAGCCTTAATATGCTAACAAGCACCTTGTAGCCAAAAACATGTCATTAATTAAAGAGGCCAACAGTGACTGAGTCAATTTGTTCGGAAGGAGAAAAAAAAACAACACATGGCAATCAGTCAAATAACTACTCTGTATAACAGCAGGGACCTTAGAGCCTCATTCCAGGAAGCCAATACTGCCATTTTCTCCAGCAGAGTTTCCATTGTTACCATTCCATTTTTCCTTCTCTTCCGATTTAATTTCTCTCACTTCTTCTCCCATCTTCCTCCCAATGCCTTTACCTCATCTTCTTCTCTGTTTCTTCACACTCTCCATCTTGAGTCTTCTTTGCTTCTCCTTCCTCTTCTTCTCGTCTAGCATTTTTTCACCTCTGCCAATGAAGTTGGACGGAGATTATGTATTCACCCATGTTTGTCTGTTTGTTTGTTTGTTTGTCTGTTTGTCCACACATTATCTGCAAAATATGTCAATGAATTTCAATGACATTCCAGGAAGCCAACACTGCCATTTTCTCTCATGGAGTTTCTATTGTGACCATCATACTTTTCTTTCTCTTCCAATTTATTCCATTCCACGTTTTCTCCCTTCTTTCTCCTGCTGCATTTACTACAACTCTGTTTCTTTACTCCCCCAATCTCAAGTTCTCTTTGTTTATCCTTCTTCTTCTTCTGCTGGGGATGGGGATTAAGCTAGGGAAGGGTCTGTAGCGTATGTTATATGAGGGCCCTAAATTTAGAAAAAAACGCATAAATCTTAGAACACAAATTTTTTTACTTACATAGTGAGGTGATTTTTTTTTCTTTTGCTCTACAGGCAGGTCATGCAACAAATATATATATCTGATGCTTTACTTATTGTATTACTTTGTCTTCATTTCGATTTTATGTGCAGTAGCTAAGACTTCAGTTTCAAATACCTCTGTATTTGCGTGTCAGATATGTATCACATAGATACCACTCTTCCAATTTAAGACTGGAATAAATGGTCATCCAAAGGTGTGATTATCCTGACAGAATATCAAACCTTTTATTTGAACTAATACTGGGTACTTTTCATTGATTGCTGCCTCCAATTAGTCTAATTAGGAGTAGTGCTTGTTTGAATCAATCATTTAGTCCTCCTAAAAGAAGCTTATAGTTAGAGACTCCATTTTAATCTCACCATATACACAGCATCAACATCTGTGGATAGAGTCTTGTCTTTGGTACACTTAGTGGTAATTCATTCTACTTGTTAAATAATATCTTGCATTCCATTCTCGTCAAACTCCAGTCCAAGTTTGAGTTGAGAACAATCCTCACCAAATATAGGAGAGTAAACACTTCATTGTTTGACTATTACATCATCTTAAACAAAACCTATTTATAAAATTATCATTCCTTGACCAAGATTTGAAACCACGACCAAATGATAGCTTGATGTCTCTCTAAGCGACTGAGCGAAACTGACAAGGTTATATACCTACAAATTTATTTACTAAATATACAATTAAAAAATTGCAGTTATCATCTTCAGTCGGTATAAAAGTAGGTGTGAAGTTCGACCCTGTATTGATCTATTTGAATGCAATTAGTCAAAATTAAATGCAACCAATGCCATCTGATAACAAGAAATGAACAAACTTTTTAGGCTAGGCGATTCCGTTTTATTTTTTGAATAGAAATACAAATTACACTTGATTATGTCATATTTTACGGAGTGTTTCATCATCATCAAAGCCCAAACCTTTATCCCACTATCGAAGAATATTAGCATCATTTTCAAAAGTAAGGTTTGCAACTTCTTCACCAGCATATATTTTGATGATATTGCTTCCTAAATGGAATTCTGAGTTATAGACTTTTTGCATCTTAAGATCTAGGAACTGAACAGGAATTTCCTTAGACCTTCAATTGTTTGATAAATTGTTTACTTCTGTTCCAATCAAAATTTTATGGAACAAATTATCTCCGTCTTTACATGTGGTTTAGGTAGATTATTTTCCTCATAATTGTAGTCTATTTTTCACATTTCATCCACATACTTTCTAGCCTTGCTTCGGTGTCAAAATTGTTCTGGGAGAGCATGTGTGTCTCTTCATGTACAGGTATACCTTGACTGGTGAGGTTAATTCATTCCCAAATTTTCTGTACTGTGCAAAACTGTACTGGTCAAAGTCTTATTATGATTTAATGTGCTGTTTTTCTTTTTGGTATATTCATATATTAATTTGTACAGTGATATCTTAACATGATTATATCAAAACTCACACTTCTTGCAAAGTGGTCAATAGGAGATAATCCCCAAAACACTGAGACATCTTTCCAGAACAGAACAGACGCCAAAGAAGGGCAGAGGGTACTTGGCCAAATTTTTGTGAAAAATAAAGAGCATATACACCCATTGAAACACTTCCTCAAACAAAATTCAGATAAGAAATTATCTTTGTATTCACACATGGTTGAAAGTTGAGAAAAACATTCTAAGTTTCTTGCATGCCCCTGAGAGATTTAGAGAAAGGGAGCAGTACATATTAGCAATCTGCAAATTGGAATATTATTTCATCCCTTGAGAGAAGTCATCTTATTTTATTAGATATGTCAAAGAGTACGATCTTTTGCATTTTCTCAAGTGTTTCAGCATTTTCATTTTGTTCCAGCAATGTTCACCATTAGGATATCCTCGAGAAACATCATACGCACATCCTTGTTGGTTCTACTCAGAATTAGAATGCTTTGAAGCTGACCTTCAAAGTGCCAAGTCTCTTTTATTGCATTCGATAAGTCAATGTATTAGGCAATCTTCTCTGATTCTTCCTTTATTAATGTTTTCATCAAAAGGAATTGCTTTGATGATAACCAGCTCTAATTTTGTTTGTTCATTGGTGCATTTAATGTCAGCTTCTTCGGGGTGAACTACTGACTTTTGAATACTAGTGAAATCCACTGCATTATTATTAGAAACTGTCAACCACAACTGTCACTAAAATTGACAACATAGGTTTCTTCATTTTTCAAGTTGGTACAGCTAGCTATCTATATATCACATGTACAGGTCATACCAACGAATTTAGAGAGCTGAAAATTTAAACATTTACTTCTTGTTACGTCTAGAAAAATGTGTTTCTTGTTTCTTGGGAAATCTCCCCATCCCAATGGGTTTTCACTGGAGGATTTAATTCACAATGTAAGTTTATGCTGGAATGATCCCTTAGTTTCTCTATAGCAACATCTATACTTGTTCTTTTTTTAAATATTCAGACTTTTTTAGTGATCACTGCCCAACAAAAGGTGAGATAAGTAATTCAATCATTGATCACCCCTTTTTCCAAATTTTTATTTGATCTACCCCAATGCCATGCAGCTAAAAGATATTGGTCACATGACAGTTTCTATCGAGTGATTAACCAGACCTGTTTATATTAAATATTTTCGCTCTTTCAGCAGTATTTTGATGCTGTGGCTTGACTTATCAATTAATCAGAGGCTTGTATAGTAGCCATTTTGTTTTCAAGTCATTTCATAATTCATATCTTATAAATAAGCACTTCAGGAAGTATGCATTGCTACACTTAAAATAAGTCTAATATGATATACTGAAAGAAAGAGACTTTATTTAGAATTACTTTTAATGCCTTATGTAAAAGGGTCAAGTATTTCAATTGGTATTCAAATTATATTTTTTTCCTTGAGTTCATTCTTCATCATCATCATCATCATCATCATCATCATCATCATCAGTAGTTTATCGTCCGTCATTGGACATAGATCCTCCCCAAGATTTTCCTGACCTCTCCATTGTGGGCATTACAGAGCCAGCATTTTCTGAACCTGTCCAGTTTGTCTCACCATCCCATATTCTGCCACCCTCAGCTCCTTATTTGATCTCTGAAGATCTACATTGTCCATTTGATCTCTGAGGATCTATGTTGTCGGTTGTGATGTCCAACGGTTGTCAGCCATTCTAGCAACTTGACCAGCCCATTGCCATTTGAGTTTCCTAATGGATTCTATGATGTCTTGGATGCCTGTTTGTTTCTCTTATATATTGTGTAGTTTTGTGGTCTATCCATGTGATGTTGAATATGATTCTTTCATATGCACATTTCATGGTTCTCAGTTTGAGGGTCAGTCTCTTGATTAGGTTCCATGTTTCAGCTCCATATGTGACTATCGCGAAGATACTTTTTAGGACTAATGGAATTTTCTTGCTCTCATTCTAACAATACCAACAACTATGATAACAGCTTTGTTTTCAGAACTATAAGTTCAGATAAGCTTGTCTGCAGCAGGGTCAAACTCCACTCCTACCTCTATTCCCCCTGAAGATGATCACTGCAACTTTTGTATTGTATATAATAAATGAATTTGTAGATATATAAGACTTGTCATTTTGGCTCAGTCAGTAAGAGAGCCACCTACCTAAGTTTGGTTAAATGATTGGTAGGGAAATGATGTGTTTTATATATACGTTTGTTTTAACACAATGGAACAGACGAGCCCTGAATTAGATCAGAATTATTACAGGAAAAAAATTAAGTCAACTCCAGCCAATAACTTGGACTGGTATCTCTCTATACGATGATGAACAAAGATGTAGCAACAGATTGGGGACACGGCCCCTTGAGTGGCTCCCTCCTACATTTACTATTGCTATTTATAAACCTTTTCTGGGCCCCCTCCTTTGAGAGCCTGATGACATTTCCAATTAACCCCCAAGCCCTCAGCTACATCTCTGGTGTCAAAAGAGGAAGTTATTCAAAAGTGTAAGAATAAAGGTTGTTCTGATACTTCAATGTACATTAGAACCACTTGAGCAAGGCTATAAAGATCTGACCTAATTATGATACAACAAAGATTATATTAAGATTATACAGGAAAATTGTTCAAGTATTATTTGGAACCATTATAAATTCCTTTTCTAGAATTCCTTTTATCTTAATTTCTGTTTCTTTTTTTTGAAAGGCTGTAAACTGATGGTCTGAGTAGTTGTGGTGAAAAGCAATTAAAATTAAAATGAAAGAAATACTAGCAAAAAAATGAATACTGGTTGACAATGCTTCCTTTCAGAAGAGAAAAATTAAAAGAACAAGTCAAGATAACATTATAACAACTAATACTATTTATGTAAAAAAATCAACAAATATGAGCCAGATGATCCAGGGGAGGAAAGGGTATCTAGTTGGATTTGATTTTTGATCTTGAGCTCTCACAGCTCAAGCAGCAAAGCATCTCTACAGATGACCACGCTTCCCAAGGCAATAGGGATATGAGTCTGAGTCTCTTATACTTTATTTCAAATCAATGCTGACTAAGGGCTAAGGTCTGAAATTGTCAGCAGTCACAATGAAAAGCAAGTAAATTCAAGATAGAAAGAAAATACAATCGAAAAGCTAATAATGATTGACGATGCTCTATTGAATAAAAAAAGAAATGATAATTAAGAAAATAAAACTACTACAAAATGGAAGGTATTCTGGAATGTTGAAAATAACAATTGGTTTCATACTCCAATGATACATAAAAATCACCAGAGCATGTCTATAAAAGATCTGACCTTATCATGATACAACAAAGATTGGATTACAACTGCCAATGAATGAACTCTAAGAAAGAGAAAGTGAATTTTAAACCCTGGTTCAAACTCTCAAAAATCAACTTTTTGTGATGAGCTATGATCTTTAAAAATGTCAGAAAACATGGCATATATGATAATAACAAAAAAGAGTGACAAAGAAAAGATTTTAAGGTAATTTGAGCTTTGGAAAGACACTACGACTAGAGATGACAGAAAAATATAACAGTAATGCATAAGAAATGTCAACAAAGATGGTCACTGGACCTTGATACTTATGAAAGAATTTTGCATGAAATAATGACAAAATTAGTAACAATTATAGGTGAATAAGATCAAGGAAATGGTGATAGCTAGTGTAGTAAGTGCATATGATCACAATTATTATGTAAATATTGACAAGAGTAATAGAAATATAAAGAATTGCATGAAGCAGCAATAATCACCTCAATAATAAATGTGTACAGACATAAAGGTGTAAAGTGATGTTCTCAGTTGTAACTTGAATGCATAAGAGTTACGGGAACCACACTTAAACATCAATAATGAACATCTGCGGCATATTCTCTGTAGAGTTGAGTATGGATGCCAATGTCACATGACAAACCACCATGTCTCCTGATTGGTTTGAATTTTGCCCATCTGAGCAAATACAGTTTTCTGAAGAAAAGATTAAATTCCAAAAGATCTAGAATTCTCTTTTTTTCTCATCCATGACATGACATTCTGCTAACAACCTATTTTTCTGGGTTTTTTTTTCCATGGAACTTTTATCCATCTTTCTATTCATTCACTTATTTCAAGCCAGTGTTTCACTTAACTTCTCCCTAGATTAAATAATGACAGCAGAAGAACACATGGGTCTTTCAAAAGTTCATAAGGTCCATGATATATTCTGCACTCCAACACAGAAATATTATTCAACTCTTAAATTCATGGACCGCTTATCACCGCTTGTAATTGACTGTGGAAATCTTTAATGAATAAAATTAAAAATAATGAAACTCTTGTGTGGATTGTATAGGAAAAAAAAATTAAATCATCTAATAGTGGAAGGGGGATAATTCTAATCAGAAATTATTCCCCTTGAAATTGATATTCAATTGTTCTTACATGAATTTAGGACTTGACTGTTTCTAATGAAATGTATTAAGGATGTTTTTATGGCTTAGAGGAACTCTCTAATGCAAGTGTCAACAAATGTGAATCTTGTGAAAATGTCTATTTCCTCAAGCGTATTCACAATTTCTTCAGTTTTTTTAAGGTGGTTTGGCTGGCTGGCTGGCTGGCTGGCTTGCTGGCTTGCTGGTTGGCCAAGTAGGTACGTCTCATGTATACAATGGAGCTAGAAGGCAGGAAATTTAAACATTTACTCCTTTTTATGTCTAGGAAAACATGTTTTTTTCACAAATTCCCATCCTGATTTGGTTCCTAGAAAGGGATTCAATTTGCAATATAAGTTTTTTCTCAATTGTTTTTTTCATCACCAAAATTGTCAGAAAATGTTTCTTCAGTTTTCAAGTCGGTCTAGCAGGCTCTCTATGTATGTATGTACATTTGTATCATGCATCAATGTAGCTAGAGGACTGATTTGATGTCCCTACTTATTCCCTATGATATCAACAAAAAACATTTTTTTGTTCTAAATCCCCCACCCACTTTTAGTGAGGATTCAATTCACAATGTAAGTTTATGCTAAATTGGCCTTTAGTTTGTATTTGCTTGTTTTGAAAATTCTAACTTTTTAGTGATTACTGCCCTATAAAATGTGAGAGTAGTAATTCATTCATTGATTTAATTCTTTTAATTGATCATCCCCAACAGTCATGCTACCAAAAGATGTTGGTCACTAGACACTTCTTATTGGGTAACTAACCAGAGCTGTTTTTTGAATATTTGGATTTTTTTAGAGATCACTGCTCAGCAAAAGGTGTAAGGTGTAACTTATTCATTGATCACCCCTTTTTTCAATTTTTCAATACTGCATGTAGTCAAATGATGTTGTGCTCATGACAATTTCTTTAGAGTGACAAAACCAAACCTATTTCTATGTTCTCTGATTCTGTGAAGGCATTTTCGAAAGACCTTTCGTTTAAATTTGTTTTCATTGACAATTATCAAACATTCAAAAATCTTATCAAATTATACAAAGTAATGAATTTGAATTATTCTACCACTTGGGAATTCTGCTTTGACGCAAATAGAAGAATGATAAAAAAGATTAGAGTCAGGTAGAAAAACTGGATGATCGTGATATAGAGACAAATATAATAATTCAGACTATATTGATAGTTATCGATTGAGCAATACGTTGATTTTGTTAATAAGTATTAATAAATGCTACTTTATTAGTAATTTAGATTGGGTACTTATAGCTGATTCTTGAATGATAATGATTAAGTAAGAGAGTCAATGTAATAATATTCTCAAAATGAAATTTTACTGGATTTCACTGAATTACCAAAAGGAATATTTTTGCCATTGCACTCTTACAAGGTCTATCCAAAGAGTATCAAGCCATTTTGAATGTCTTCAGAATTTTTTCAGCTTTGATATAACTTGGCATCCAATTTACTACACATATGTAAACAGAGGCTCTTCTGTGGGGCCACTCCGTAAGCAATGAGACACCATTGACTGAACATTCACAATGTCCATTCTTCACATCTTGTGCAGGATTTTTTGGCAAAACATGAGATCATCCTGGTTTGTAAGAATCTCCTTATGTCCAGATTTGGCTCCCTGCCAAAACAAAGGTGGTGCCAAGTATGCACATTAGCATCATTCTTTATGGTTAAATAAATTTTATTTTATTTACCAAATCATAGCATAAGTAGTCATATAGCAATTTCTAATTGTGACTCGAACAAAAACATAGATTATTTAAGACTCTTGGTAAGCAGTGAGTGTTCCAAGAAAACAGGATGGAAATAGTTTCAACTGAGAACTATAACCAAGATCATCTTCAATTTTATTATATCTGCAGAACTTTAGCTACCAAAAAACCAACAAATTGTCACGGAATGTTTTGTCAAATACTTTTTGATATCTTTATATTCAAAAAAAAAATTATGACAATAACAAAAACAACAACGGCAACAGGTCTGGTTAGTCACTCAATAAAACCTATCATGTGACCATCATCTTTTGGCAGCATACCGGGCTGGGGATGATCAATTAAAAAATGGGAAAAGAAAAACGTGATCAATGGCTGAGTTACTTCTTTCGTATTTTGTTGAGCAGTGGTCACTGAAAAATGGACTGAATTTTCAAAAAACAAACATGACATAAATGAAGGGATAAACTCACATTGCAAATCAACCCCCCCACCCCAATAAAAGAGCTACTTTATGGGATGGGGTTTTTAGGAAAAGAACACATTTTTTCTAGACATAATAAGTAAATTTTCAGCCCACTACCTCCATTAATATGGCCTGTATGCAGGATATATAAACATACATAGCCAGCCAGACTTGCTTGAAAACTGGAGAAATCTACGTGGACAGTTCTGGTTGACAGTTTCTAATATTCATGACAAATCTATCATTATGTATTTTATCTCCAGTAATCAAACCAGACAGACAAATTTGGCCTGATCATTAATTTCGTTTTCATAGCTGATCATTTTATTGCTGCACGTTCGTCTGGCAAATTTATTGCTGTGTGTTTACATCTTATCTAGCCAACATTCAGCTCATAACAATTCTTCTGTAATTTTATGTCAGTGGCTGTCTGCGCAGACGACTGTTTATTTAATAATGTGCTGAATTTTTCCTGCTTTTAGTCACGATTAGGGTAGGAACATTTAGTAGCGCGGTTCATCGGGGTGTCCGAGAAGAATTTTATAAGGCACTGCAAAGCTGTTTTTGCCCCCGCCCCAACACACATACACAATACAAACAGCCTCTTCTTTTAGCTATCTTGGTTTCATCAGTGATAACCCTTTTAGACCCTGTTGCAATGCATTGAGTGCATCCCCACTCAAAGGCTATGCAGTTCATGCCCACACAGATCAGAGAGAAAGCAAGCCTGTCTTTAGGGCCACATTTAGCTGGTACAGGCCCTATAACATATATATTAGGAAAGGACCGTAGATAAAAACATATGTACATAAATATTAAGACAAATTTTTTCTTGCATTGTAAATAAGATGTTTTTTTTCATTTGCTTTACAGCCAAAAATTATGAAAAATGTGTCTGATATTTCCATGATAGTGTTACTTGATTTTCATTTTGATCTTTGCACAGTAGCTATGACTTCAGTTTCAAATACCTTCATATCTATACATCGCATATGTATATCACAATCTCATCAATTACGGTTAAAACAATAATCTTTATTGAAGGGGATAATTGGCTAAAATCTCTAGCCTTAACCATCTAGTTGTTTCTAAAAAATTGAGTGCAGTATAGTTATGTAGTGATATAGCAAATGCAAAATCACTGAATCACAACTGATAGCTTGCAAGCATTTAGTTTTAGGAGATAATTTACATCTTGAAAGGTAAAGAAATGAATCTGTGTTAGAAGAAAATTGTTGGAGTCTTGTGTTAGACCAAAGTTAATCTACGCTACTCAAAGTTGGTGGTCAGAAGAACAGCAGAAACTCAAATCATATTGGTGCTCATTTCTGAATGATGGTTAAGGGGAGTTATAAACCTGATGAGCCCAGAAAACCTGATAATTTTTCTTTTCCTTAGACAAGTTTTCATTAGAACTACACCTCGCACAGACTTTATGAACGTCCAATATCTCAAGTATATTGCAGACATGTGCCGTTGACCAAATACTAATTGATCTACCCTTTCATATATACTATTTCATATTGACTGTAATTCTGTGATCAAGCATTGTCATTCTAGTATGAATTATTCAAACTAATATCCTCATATTGGCAGTTTTTACCACTATTTTCTTGGTGACATATTCTCATATTTTTTTCCTCAGGCCTTCTCTAAGTGTATGTTATATACAGTAAACCTCTAATGCCATCAAATATATGTGTGTGTGTGTGTGTGTGTGTGTGTGTGTGTGTGTGTGTGTGTGTGTGTGTGTGTGTGTGTGTGTCTCTCTCTCTCTCTCTCTCTATATATATATATATATATATATATACCTGGATATCTGGAAGCAGTCAATATGCTCTACCAATTGAAGTACCAGCACCAATGGCTAGGCAGGATTTGTGTGTGTGTATATATATATATATATATATATATATATATATATATATATATATATATAATTATATATATGTAAAATAGATGTTGTCATAATCTGATTGATGACTTATATAGCTGTATGCTACTGACAATATCTGTTGGTGTTCAACCTTAATACAATCTAGGACCTCAGATGTTAATTTCCAAGGATGGCATGTCCTCCCCAAGCAAAAGATTTTTGCATATATTTGTGCTTGTATCTCACTTTCTGTTTGAGAGTTTTGTTATTTGTCTTCTCCAGAAGTTTTCATATCTTTTTTTTGGGTTATGATTAGTCATATTCATATGAATTAAACAGTAAACCTTGATAAGGTATGTGTTTTACCAATGAGCTTTATCATGGTACATAGCTGATACTAGCTTCAGAAAAAAAAGAAAAATTATTTATATCCAAAAAGGAAGACAAGATTATGTTTCCAAACTGGAAAATATTTCTTGAAATGAAAGATATTACAGTTTAAAATGTTACAATGAGTTATGAATAGGTTGTTAAAAACTTTCAGCGTTAATCTCTTTAGTTTTCAAACCTGACTGGCTCAAAATCATGCATACACACAAATGGAGCTAGAAGGCTGAAAATTTAAAAATTTTTACTCCTGATCATAACTAGAAAAAAAGTTTCTTTGTTTTCTAACAATTCCCCCCCCCCATAGGTTTTTAATGGGAGGGTTTGATTTGCCATGTAAATTCATGCTAGGTTGGTCCTTTAGTTTGTGTCTGTCAGCATTCAATCCATTTTTCTTTCAATTCAGACTTTATTTAGTGATAACTATGCAGCAAAAGGGTGGAGAAGTTACTTATCCATTGATCACCTCTTTTTCCAATTTTTTCATTGATCACCCCCAACATGGCATGTTGCCAAAAGATTGTTTCTATTGAGTGACTAACAGAGTCTGTTTCTCATACATATTGAACTATAATAATGATGCTATTCCATGATAATTTGATCTTCAGCAAAAATTTGTACTTTTATTTTACACCCGACTTGTTTTTGAAATTTTCAAATCATCGATCAAAACTTTTATCAAAAGGTTAGATGCACATGATTGAAAGTAATGGAGGAAAGCCAACAGAGAGAGATAGAGAGAGGGAGAGAGAGAGAGAGAGAGAGAGAGAGAGAGAGAGAGAGAGAGAGAGAAAGACAGATCTACTGATAAGTTAGAACAGAATTACACAAATACATAAATAAATAAAATGGTATACTGAGTGATATAAGGAGAATTTATTTGATGGAGTGATAAAATACCTAACAGATATGAAAAGAATTGGCTTACAGTTAAGTATGAGCTGAATTAAAGAGATAGGTTGATAAGTAAAAACAAAAATAAAGACTGTTGACTCGGGAGGATGATTCATATATAAGTAGATTAACAAAAGAAAATCATAGAAGAAAAATATGAATGGAATCATAGTTTGCATTCACAAACAGAGAGAAAAAAAGACAGCCTTCAAAATGGATAACAGGTAGTATACTTACACAGATGAATACGTACATACATCACGAAGAAATGGATGTATAATCCGATAGAAATGATTATAAATGTGTTATATTACTTTCAAGCTCTATTTGAAATGATCTCCCATTATTACACGGTGACAGTATCATTTGGCCTAGAGGGCGCAAATAGTTTGCATGTTTAATTGTTGAACTATTCAAGCTGTCCATTCTATTGTTTATTTTAGTTATGCTGTCTAGGCCGAATGATACATTCACAATTTGATAACAGGAGATAATTCCAAGTAACGTTTCAAAATATAATGAGAGTATAATATTTTATAATTATACATGTATATATATATACATATGTGTGTGTGTGTGTATGTGTGTGTGTGTATACATATATTTTTTATTGAAGTAATTTACATACATACATACGTACATCCATATATATATGTATATATATATATATATATATATATATATATATATATATATATATACATATATTATTTGAGGAAAATTGACAATGTTGAAAAGGCTTTAGGCTGTTTGGTACATCTTGAATTTTTTATTGGTTGCTAACATTTCGTCTGCAATTTGGACTTCTCTTGAAGCTTGTAGCAAAGAATGGTGTGAGAAAACGATGGAAAGTTTACATCAAACAAAGTCTAGTTATAATGTGGTAGTAGGGGATTTTTTGTTGCTGATGACATCATGATGGAAACTGTTCTGAAAAACTAACTGATTCTATAAAGTTCACATCTTGTCAGAAATATACCCATTTTTCTAACATGTGAATATATACATATATATATATGATCAAGTAAATGGCTATATAATATGACAGAATTATAATGCATGCATTATATTATTTGAAACTCTATTTGAAAGGACCTCCCATTACTATACAATGAATGTATCACTAGGCCTAGACAGCATAAATAGAATAAAAAATTAAATGAAATGGGACTGCTGCAGGAATCAAACCTGCGACTGATTAGGTAGCTGGTTTAACATTGCAATGCTCTTACTATTTAGCTAAACAGCCTGGTGGGGAGGCAAAGGCTCAAAATGCTACATCCCCACAAGCTCATTTTAGTTTACTTATAGCCTGTATCTGCATGTTCTCTTTGTGATAACAGGTGGTCTTTTCAAATAGAGTTTCATTCAAATAATAGAATGCATTATTTATATATATATATATATATATATATATATATATATAATTATTGTGTCATCCAAAGACAGCTGTTTTGTTGTATTACAACTCTTCAGTGTGGTTATAGACTATCCATAATCCAATCCAGTACTAAGGTAGGATCGAAACCTGAGCTTCAGACCAAAAAGCTGGTATCCTCCCTCTACTCCATGGAACTGGATGATCAGTAAGGTTGAATTTAAGCAATATATTTATTTACATATATATATTCCCCGTCTACCAGAGTGCTCCATTCTATGTTGGAAGAGCATTGCATATATATATATATATATATATATATATATACATGGAGGGATATAAGTATATATCTATCTATCTATCTATCTATCTATATATATATATATATATATATATATATATATATATATCAAATATAAGACCACAAAATCTCTAGCTACACTTCTATATATACGAATATACACACATGCACACACACACACACATATATATATTTATGTTTGCATGTGTGTGTGTTGATATGTGCATGTGTGCATATTTTGTTGAAAGAATACTTTCCATTCTTTCTTCTTTTAACTCAGTATCTACAGTATATTTCGAATCTTTCAATTACTTGATGCTGATCATGTTTAATTTTTCAGATAAAACAGTGTTAATATTATAAACATTTATTACTCAAATAACTCCCCAGTATATCAAAATGATTTTAAAACATTACTTGGGCTGAAGATATCTGTCGGTAGTAATTGTCAAGCAGTAAAGGAAATGTTTGTGAAGTTAAGCAATTTGAGGATGAATAATGTTAAAGTATTATATATATATATATATATATATATATATATATATATATATAAGTATATAATACCCACGTGTGTATATGTCTGTGTGTCTGTGTGTGTGTCTGAGTCTGTGTGCACAAATATCTATTTAGATCTTCAATTTTGGAAAAATTTATTCATCTGGGAGTTTAGCTTTTCACCTGTCTTTGAAGCTCTCAGCACCAAAAACGGAACTTATCAGTAACCTTGGATTTTGTGAGTTTCTTAGAAGGCAACACATCTTTTTTTTTTCTAGCAATAGAAAAATAATATGAACAAAATAAAATCTTTTATCTATATTTTTATGAAAATGTGCATGTTGGCTGTGAATTTTTCCAATATATATATATATATATATATATATATATATATATATATATATATATATATATATATATATATATATAAAATAGGTGCAAGGAGGTAGGTAAATAAACTTTGAGATTAGATGTGTAATGAATAGAGACGGAGAAGGGGAATCTTGCAAAAGAGATCAAAGGTTTGAACAGCTGATAAATTTCAAGAGAAGGTAGAAGGGAAGAGACTTATGGAAGGAAATATCAGGGCAAGGAATTAATGAATAGATTTTGGAAGGAAAATTGAGAGAGATGGTAGGGAGAGATAAAGATGCTTAAAAGATGGCCGACTAAAAGATAAATTGAGAGAAATGCATATGAAATGAGTAAACAAAAAAACCAAGATGAAGGGAGAGAGATACCTTGGATTGAAAGATTGGAAATGAATGAAAAAGATTTGTAAAAGGTCTGTCAAATAAGGAATAGAAACATAAGGAGGACAGTTAACTAACTGGAAAACCCCCCAGAGATTGCATACCCCTGCCAGCACTATTGTCCTGAAAAGATGAAGGAAATGCAGTTCATATATAGCTACTTTGCAGGGGAAGTAACCGTAAAAAAAAATTCCCAGAACCACCCCCAAATTTTAACCAATTCTTCCCAAGCCCATGGTTAAACTATCCACCGAGTATGATTGGAATCCATTGGGAACTTTTTGTAGATATTGCTTGGACAACCATGAGTGAATACATAAATGTATGAAAAAAAAACAATTGGATGATTCCTTGATCCACCCGAAACTTTAGCCAATTTTTCTGCTACCCTACCTGAAAGTGTCACTGAAATTCATTGAAAACTTTTGGAGGTATTGCATTGACAGACAGTCAGACAGACATGAGTGAATACATATAACTCCTCTAAGTTTGTTGGTAGAGGTAAAAGATAAACTGATAGACAAGGAAACAAAAGGGATGAGAGGGAGAAGAACTTGCCAAATAATCCATGAGGGAGGTTCAATAAAAAAAATTGACTGGCAAAAGGTTATTATAAACTGAAACATTGATTAATAGAGAGTTAAGAGATATAGGAAAATATGATTGACAGACAAAGGAGACAGTAGACCGCAAAAAGCATTCTTGAATGGAGAAACAGAGGAACATATTGGAATTAAAGACATGGGCAAACTGCTTCGATAGATGAGAATATCAGATAGAAAAAATGCTGCTCTTCTCATATAAATAGATAGAATTATAGATTGGTGATTGGATTGACAGAAAAACTGACTCATATTTAGATAAAGATAAACTCTCCACTCAAAGATGATTGCTTGACACTCAAAAATTTTTTTCATTCTGCCTACTTGTATTTAAATAGAGATAAATGCTAAGGTATCTTCTCATCAGCTTTCATATTTCCTATCTGTTAAGCAAGGTACTTGTGTGCATCACATACATATATATAAATATGCACATACAAGTAAGGTTACTTAGTGCCATCTAAATAAGGATATCATTATCATTAGAATTTGCTTGTTTTCATTTTGCTTAGTATTAGTATAGTGATGTTTTATCTATATCATAATGATTCAGTTTCTGTATGTTTGTCTCTGGGTTTGTTTCACAGCAAAAATGGCACAGCATATCTCAATTTATGTTTGGGCAATACTGATTTGGTGAATGAAACAATTTTCAGTTCAATTGGGTCATTGGTTTTCATGTAATTAATTTGATAAAGTATGAATTGACTAAAAATGAATGAAATGTCCAAGGAAGATAATTCCAGGTCTATCAACTGTAAATTATGGTCTTTTATATGAAAATAAGAGGGATAAGCAATAATATGAATTCTATAAAGAGATAGTATTTGTTTTGCTTATTTTTCATTGAAATAATGAAATTATATCTTTTTATTTAAATGGTTTTATCTGGTTTAGCTTAAAACAATTTCAAAATGTGAAAAAGCAAAAAAAGGCCATTTATGCAGAAAATATCTCAACCTTTAAAATCTCATGAAAAATAACCTCAAAATGTAAGCTTTTAGGGTTATAGCTTAGATTAATCTATCTATTTCATCACACACACACACACACAAACATATTTATATATATTATTTCTATTCCAATCATTCATCCCAGCCCCCTCCATGTTTTAAGAACACAAATTCTCAAACTCCATCCTTGCACCATTTTTGAATTCATCTTCCTGAATCCATTCTCTTCAAGAACTCCCCAGTGTCTTGCCTTTTAAAATGACTTATAAATTTCCTTTACCATTTAATTTAGCCATAGCTGCTTCTCTCGACATTTTTCAAGTTAGTTCCTTTCTTTCAATGTTTTCCTTCCTTCCCCTACAACAAGGGCTCTTTATGGAATGCTCCTTTTTTCATTCATCATTTTGTTTGCTGTTTCTCTTTCCTAACACCAACCCCCCTTTTTCCTTTCCACCAACTTCTCTTTTCACTTCCTTCCCTTATTTTCCTTCTTTCTCACTTTGAGTTTTCCTTTTTTTAATAAAGTTCTTCTTCCCTCTCCTCTTTCCTTCTCTCTTCATTTAATTCACTCCTCCATCTTCTTTCTCTTTCCTTCTCCCTTCATTTAATTCACTCATCCATCTTCTTCCTCTCCTCTTTTTTCTCTTTATTCAATTCACTCATCCATCTTCTTTCTCTATTTCTTCCTCTTCCATTGCCAAATGTCATAACTTGCACTCTGCCATTCAAGTTAACTCTGCCTCCAACACATTCACCTCACCTTCTTCACCAAATGCCTCTCTTTTTCTTTCAATTACCCCCACAACCCCCTCTGCCATCCGCCGAACCCCACCCCCTACCAAGTGGCACCTGCCCATTACAAAGGACGCATGTGTATGCATGACTGTCATACAATGATTCAAACACACTTTTCCCTTCCCCTGCCTGCAGCTTTCGCAAACCTTTTGTGCACAATAATGATATACTTAACCTCGTGTGCCATGTATGTTACCTTATGCATGATACGTAATGCAATTGCCTTTAACGGAGCAGCACCAAATTTTTGTATATATGCATTGCAAATTTTTGTGTCTCTTTATTATATAGTCTCTGAGCACGCATGTGTCTTAGTATATATCTATGTACTATTTATGTTTTGTGAGCACATTTCTATGGTTTGAATTGTATGGTATTCAAAGCTCCACCACTCTCACTTCATTTCTATTTGTCTTCAGGATGTCTATGATTTCTTAAAGTATGAAAATCTATCTACTTTCACATCTATCCTCACGTTGATGGACAGAGATAAACATATCTTGAATTTGTCCTTTAAAAGCACAGGTCTGGATAGTCACGCAATAGAAACCGTCACATTGCCCATGTCTTTTGGCAGCATGCTGTGTTGAGGGTGATCCATCATAAAATTTGAAAAAAGGGTGATCAATGAATAAGTAACATCTCTCACCTTTTGTTGGATTGTGATCACTAAAAAAGTCTGAATTTTCAACAAAAAAAGCATATATGCTGCCACACAAAACTAAGGGTCCAATTTAGCATAAACTGACATTGCGAATCGAACCTGCACTAACACCTATTTGTGGGAGTATTTAGAATGGTAAAAAAATTTTTTTTCTTAAAAACACATAATAAGGAAAAGATCTTGAAATTTTCAGCCTCTAGCTCCATTGATATAGTCTGTATGCATGACACATAGAAGTGTAGCCAGCCAAACCAACTTAAGAAATGAAGAAAGCTTTGTTGATGTTGACAGTTTTACTAGAAGGTTTCTAACAACTGCTTCTCTGGTTCTAACAATCTAGTCTAGATTAGTCTGTCTTTGCTATTGTGTTTCTATTTACTTACCTATCTACCTACCTGGTAATCTTCTTGTCTTTCCCCTCAGTCTGTTGCATATCGAGTTCTAATGGTCAAAATCTCTCCTGTTCTTCCACTATTTATCTACCTATGTACACTACGATTATCTATGATCATGCCTATTATACCCCAAGCTATCTAGCTTGGTAGTTCATTTTATAACTATCCACACATCTGTCTCTGAATGTCATATTCCAATGTCTGTACTTGCATCAATACATTGTTCAATAAAAAAAATATGATCTTATGAAAACATGTTTCTCACTATACACCATTTCCTTCCTCAATGAACCTAATTTGATTCTAGTAGTTTAGATGGCAATATCAATAATCCTTCATGTGTGTAAGTATATACGCATACATACAGAGCCATTGGTATATTGAATTATGTCTACTTATATTAGCCCAAATGCATCAATATATAAACATTTAGATGCAGTATACAAGCAAAATGTGTATATGTAAATGCATGATACATATACATATATATATACATATATACACATATTGTTATTCTTTTTGTGCAAAGTTATTTATAAGGGAAGAGTGCTCAATATCAGAGAAAGTGCATGTGTAAATATGGATAGTGTAGCCTGCAAAATCAACCAGTCTGAAGATTGCAGGGTCACCATGAAGTGTTGATTTCTTTGTCTACACTGCCAGTATTTACAGCTTTTTCCCCTTATCCAAAAGTAGAGTGTTTCTACAAAAACATTTCGTAAACGATTTTTGAGAAAAACTTTCAAACATTCACAAATTCAAGGAATCATCATGATGGTATGTTAAGCTGAGTTGTCGGGTGTTGGAGTGGTAGGAGCTACAGGAGACTAGAGTGTAGGTCAGAGAGGGAGAGAGTGCATGCTGCCCCTATAATGGTTCACTGCATTCCATCCTTTCCTGAAAAACAGGGAATACTTGGTTAATGACCAGCAAATATGTTTCTCTCTCTCTCTCTCTCTCTCTCTCTCTCTCTCTCTCTCTCTCTGTCTATCTTCTCTTTTTGTACAAGACTTTATAGGTCTTGATTATCATCAGAACTTTGGGAGCATTGTATATTTGGTCTCTAACCTTGTTAGTATGAACACATGCAATTTATAAAGTTGTGTGTATGTGTGTACACATATAGTATACCTGTAGACATTTTCCCCTATCTTGCAAGGAAAAAAAAACATTTACATTTAAATAGAGAACAAAGTGACAGCCGATGCAATGGGAATACACAGATAGCAATGGAAGAAAGGTGAAAAATTAATGATAAGTTTATGGTTTGTTTATTAGTTTTGAAGATAAAACCACGGGGGCCATGAATAACAAGGATAAAAAATATTCTGAAAAATCAAATGAAGATGTTATTTACAATTCTGAAATAGGCTTGTGCTCGGCTACTTAGATGCATAAACACGTGCAATAATATATCCAGATCTCTCGGAAGCATATTTATAATATCTCCATATATAATAAGATATTCATATATATAAAGAGTTTGTGGCTGTTGTTTACACACGATTTTAATTTTTTTTGTCCAATGCTCTGGAATTATGACTAGGGGGCTTGATATGGAGAGTTATGGGGCTTGAAAGAATTGCAATAAGTGGTCGTCTTCTAAATATTCTTGTGAACCATTCGTCTTATAGACCTGCATACATGGTATATGTGCTTGTATATATTATGTTTGCATATATAGATGGATTTGCATATACGTACATATACATGCATGTATATGTAACCCAGTTGGCTAAAATCAAATGCATTTGAACACATATATGTATCTATGTAAGTACTTAGTTCATCTGTATGGTCTTATAATATCTTTCTTGGCCATTCCTATTATATCTCTACCTGTTTGCTTACGATCCCTTTTCGTACATAGGTCTATTAATCTATCTATTGCCTATCATGTTAGCCTTTCCAGTATGAAAGCGTTTGGCTCTACTCCAGTGGTTATACACTGGCTCCTCTCTTGCTTCTGTATCTTCTTGCTTTTCCTCTTGGAAGACATAGAAGAGGAACACTTAGTAGAAAAATAAAGTCCAACCAGCAACAGAAAAACAAGAAATAAAATGAGATCACAATCAGAGAAATAAAACAAATAGGGATGCCCAACAAATGCATAAAACCTACCCACACAACACACCCACATATTTACAGCTTATCTACGGTCCATTCATAGAATGGATACGTGTTAAATGGCTGTGTGTGGTACCATGTTATGACTTTTTTGTTGAGAGGGATAATTTTCTCAGTTTTATTTGTATAAAATATTAATAATGTATGTGTGCATCCATTTATGTATTGTGCATATACACATGCACTTCTTAAGAGATTCACATGTACGTATACATACACTCATACATCTTCACATATTCATAAATTAATATATATACACTCATACATCTTTAGATATTCAAACACATGCATTCACAATTACATCTTTAGATAACAATATATTATCATACACACACTCATAAATCTTTAGACATTCCCATATACATATGCATACACTCATACACACACATACATTTCTATATGAATATACTCATTCATATATATATGCATATAAATAATGCATGTGTGTGTTTTATAAATATATGTAAACTTAATTATATATATATATATATATATATATATATATAGTATATTTAGGCAGCAGTTCTTCATTTATACATGTTTCATTAAACAGTATCAACATTTCACGTTGATTTGACTTTCAAGTGGGTTTCTCCAATTTTAGGATGTTGTCTGTAATCTTTTCAAAATATCTGCCCACACATGGCTAGATTGTTAGACTGATAGATTGCCCAAAATTTATACAATTGACAATTGTGGCATCATGTTTCCAATAGCAGCTTTTTATTAGATAGATGATGACCCTGTTGGTGTATCATATATATATATATATATATATATATTGGAAAATTCATACATTCCTTCAAACCAGACATTAAGAACAACATTCGAAAATTGGAGAAACTCAGTGGAGGAAATGTTAATACTGTCCAATGAAACATATATATATATATATATATACATATATATATATACATATATATATATATATATATATATATATATATATATATATATATATATGAATGTATGTATGTATAAGAGTAAAGATTCGCTACACAAACACATTTATGTTTCTTCCGTGTTTTTACTTTTATGTATGTGTTTGTGTATGTGTATGCACATTATCTAAGTAAATATGTCCAAATGAATACCTATATATACAGACTCATTCACACATACATACACACACACACACACATACACACACACACAAACACATATCAATACCTACATATTGTCATAAGTATGCATTAGTGAATATGTATTATTTGTATATTGTTTTCATGCTTGTTTTGTTGTGTTGTTTTATATACACTTCTTTTTTTTTGGTTTTGGTTGTTTTCTGTTTTTGTTACTTGGTATGTTTTTATGTTTTTATTTTATTTTTGTTTTATTTTTTATTTCTTTATTTTTATTTTTTTTCTCGTTGTCCACGTCCCACCTACCGCGTACAGGAAATAGAGTCATCTGGCGATAGAAGAAAGGGAAGTAAACAATTTATGGTGATAAGTGAGAGGGAACAGGAAGATGATGAGGAGGATGACGGATGGATCGGGGGAAACGAGAGGCGGCGGGGACGCAGTCATGAGAGGACCGGTGAGTAGAAGACCTGCGTTCTCCCATTCTCTTGGACCTGCGTTTCCGAAAAAATGGCCCCTTTATGACTTGCTATATTGAATTCATTTGTGACCATTTTCATAATATCTGCACGGATATGGCTAGATTGTTAGTCGGATAGATTGCCCAACATTTATACAATGGACAATTGCTGGCATCGTGTTTCTAGTAGAGGCTTTTTATCAGATGATGACCCCGTAGGTATATCATGTATATATATATATATATATATATATATATATATATGAAAGTAGCGATGTGTATCTAAATGCATTAAATATTTACATTCCTCTATATATGTGTTTATGCATATGTATGCATATGTGTGCATATCTATATGTATTCTTGTACATGTGTGTGGATGCATATAATATGTGTGTGTATGTGTGTATGTGTGTGTGTGTGTGTTAATAATGCAAGTGTCTATGCATTATATATGTATTTACACATACACACACATATATATATACATATATATATATATATACATATATATATATATATATTTATATATTTATATATAGACATACATACACATTAGTGAGGGTTTTTGTTCGAATGTTAGTCTATGCATGGATGCATATTTGTCTTTCTCTCAGTGAAATTCTTACCAATTTTTATTTTAGCAGCAATATTACTCTATCTATTGTTTCTTAGATGAGATATTGTCAACCAAAGATTATTATCAAATTTTCATCAGTATTTTCTTTCATCTTAGTTTCTAGCTACTTTTTATTGCTAACTTAGGTTTAAAATTTGTATTTGATCTTCTGCCAAATGCAGAGTTCCTGCGGCTTAGTCAGTAAGAGCAACCAGTATGGATAACCAGGCTTTGCTTAGGCAGAAGAGCCATGAGAGAGTCTCACCAAGACCTTACCCTTTTTTCTGATCCAATTTTCCAATATAATCATATATATATATATATATATATATATATATATATATATATATATATATATATATGTGCGTGTGTGAATGAGTCTGAGTATATGTAGGTATTAGTTGGACATATTTACTTAGATGTTGTGCATACACATACACAAACATACACATAAAAGGTAATACATACATATGTTTATGAATTGCATTATATTACATGGAAACATTTTTTTGAATCTCCAATCGTAACACAAATATATCACTTAGCCTAGACAAAGTAAATCGAATAAACTATCTAAGAAACTGGGACTGCTGCAGAAATTGAATCTGCCACCTATTGGATAGCTGCTTCACCTTAGCAAATCTCTAATTATTGAGTTAAAAAGCTGCTGGTAATGTGAGTAACAGCGGGAGATCATTTCAAATGAGAGTTTCTGTATGATATACTACAGTTTATAATTATTCGGTTGGATCATATATATGCCTTTTCTTATTATACATACATGTATATATTGTATTTCATCATGAATAATTGGTTATCATAGATAATCCACCCCCACCTTCAGCTGAGCTTTGATTTCTAATCAAAAACGTACTATCCCATGTATACCAATATGTATAACAATTAAGTTCCTATAGATGATATACATGAATTTTTTAGATCCAAATTTTCTGGAGAAAGATGCAGATCACACATAGGAAATATCATATTTACATATATATATATATATATATATATATATATATATATATATATTCCAGTATCACCTATGACTTCTTGAGCACTCCCACCATCATCAAGGTGCATTGGACTAATTTCATCTCAAACAACAAATTACTTTTGACAGCCAGAGACACAAGCATCATTAAAGCCGTGCAGCAAAAGACCCAGATGCAATCAGCATGTCAAATGGCAAGAGTGGAAGACCATCAGCTGCCAAAGATCCTAGCAGAGAATCAGGGATCCCCACAAAAGAGATGCAGGAACCTCGTCACTTGCTGCATTAACCGTAGACAGTGGACAAAAGAAGCAGCTGACAGGAACGTGTGGTAACACAAGGTCTTCCAAGCAACCTCCCGTGTCGAAATCATGTGCACATGAAAGAAGGCGGTACCACTAAGGGCGCGCTCCCTTCTGCTGGCAGACTTTCTTATGCAACCTCTGTGGAAAGGCCTGCCTCACCCCCAGAGGTCTCACTGACCATTTGAAACATTTTTAAAGCCAAACTATATCTATATATCATCATATTTGTCCTTCAGGTAAAGATAATGGTTTCAATTCTGAGTGGTACAAAAGCTGTGGTGCATTCTAGTGTTTGAGGTTGTGACTTGGATTGAAGTGAGGGAGATTTGCGCACACTGTCTGTCCCTCATTCCTACCCGCCTGGATTGAACAGAAATGCTAGTCAAGATGCTTTACTTGTCACACCCAACTTTTTGTGCTTCACAATATGTTGCTGGCCACTAAGGATATCCCACAGTGGTCTGTCTTCTATGCTGTTTGCCAGCAATGACTATAGAGCCCAGTTTGCCTTTCTATTTACCTATGGCTGGGTGGAGAAGAGATGGATTTCCTAGAACATTAGTGCAAGGTTGGTGTAAGGTTATTGATCACCTTTCCATATTCAACCATTACTTATCTTTATTCATTCAATTTATCCTGAGAATGAGTGCAAAAGTGCATAAGCCAGAGTTTCAGCCTGAGTTCCATTGTCCATGAGGCTAATTATGTTCCCATGATGCCAGAAGCTTCGGAAGAATTACAAAACATATCGACCAATCTGAATAGGGAAAGTAAAAAATTAAGCTTGTAGATGAACAGAACAAAAACAAAAGTGATATTCAGCAATAAAAGCTCCCAAAAGATATTAGAATAGTGGGTAAGGCACCAGAAGAGTTTAACAAAAATGGTTACTCAAGTCAGATTATAAAGTTAGGGAAAGACCATGAAAGTGGAATAAAATGATACATGATGATAAACTGAAAATATTTGGTATGAATAGAGATGTACTGAAGAGCACCATGCAAATGTGCTTAAGGCGTGAAGTATACAATTATGCATAGTATCAACTATAACTTACAGATGCAAAACATGGTGAAATATTGGGAAAAAAAAAATTAAATATATATATATATATATATGTATTTATGTATAAGAGACACAGAGAGGGGGGCTTGCTAAGTTTATTACATTGGAATCAAACCAGGCACATATGTATGTGTGTGTATAATCTCTCATGCACTCTCACACTTACTCACATGATGAATTGGATGAATGAAGACAAGTAATGGCTGAATATAGAAAGGTAATCAATAACCCTACATGAGTATAAACACAAAAACTCACATACATGACATAGATATCCATAGAAAAAATAAACAATATGTATGTATATATTCACACACATTTTTATGCATGTATTTGATTATGCAAATGCTTACGTAATTCACTGAAGAAGGTCAAGCTGTCAGTAGTTTGGAAAAAAGGAAAATGGTCACCATTAATTTTGTGGACTATTGGTCAATACAAATTTGTCAAAATTCTCAAGAGCCAATGAAAATCTATCAAATAACCAATAATCAAACCAGTCACAAGTTTATGCACTGGTTCATTTTTCTGTTTCATGGTTGACCCCCCCCTTTCCTTTGTTTTTTTGACGTTACCTGCTCAGTTTTTGTTTTTGTTTTCATCAATTTGTTTTTTGGTTTTTTTTGCTTTTCTTATGCACTTCTACAATCCGGTCTCTTGACTTCTTTTATTTTTCTGCACTTTTTGGTTATCTATAAGCCACTCACATCCATTTGTAAGGTTTGTTATCTGTAATCACACATGTGCAAGCTCACCAATATCACAGTAATCTTTCACCGCTCAGCCATCAACATATGGGACTTGCTCAGGATGGAGGAGGAGGAGGAGGCTGTTTCTTTCTTTCAGTCAAAAAAAAATTGCAGCCCAAGAGAAAAATATGCAGAGTGGGACATGAAATGAAGTTGGACACCAATAGATAAGCCACCCCTATTATAACCTGGTCCATTATAGCACGGTTCACGTTATAACGCAAGTGGATGGCGGATCCCAAAATCTAAATCCAGCACCAAAACAGCTAAATTGTTCACAGCTTGATTGTAACAGGATGACTTTCTTGGATCTTAACACCTGCATTATAACAGGGGACATCTCTGTACCAATCTGGTCTTGTAACTTGGAATCACATCACAAGAGCATTTAAAAAGGAATTAGAACTTTGTTGGTAAAGAACAGACTGATCTTTATTAATATTGTGTGGTTCATCTATTACTTTGAATGGTGACATTGTGATATGATTGGTCTTCAAATAACCAAAAAGTGCCATTTTTCTCTTCTATAATTATTCTTATCAGTCAATTTCTTGCTTTTTCAACAACTTTCTATGTTTTTTCTTTTCTTTTATTTTTTAATCTTTCTAATTTTTTTTTCATTTACCCATCCCAAAACTGCATCACTACCAATCTACAGTTTTTTCATTTTTTTTATTTCTCTTTCTCTCTATTTGTCTATCTTTTTCAGATCTGTTCACCTCCTCCCCACACTATAAATTACGCACATCACTGAATGACCAGAACGCCATGCTCAAGAAAGCCGCAAAACCAACCCTTTTCTACCCTGGAGATGTAAACAATATTTTGCGGCCCTCACTCAAACCAAATATAGGCCACATCCCCGACTGTAGTCAGTGGATTAATTTGAGACCAGCCACAGCAATAGACAATATCATTTCTAATACAGGCTCAAATCTCTGCAATCTTACTGAGAGTAGGAATTTGAAATCTGGTCACCACCAAAGATACATGCCACAGATATCATATCCTAAATTCTCTGGTCAAGTGGCTTATACATAGGTGTTCTAAATTCCGGGGCTAAATTTGTTGTTCAAGAAAAAAAATTATTTAATATCACGCCATATTTTGGCTGACCCTTTCTAAAAGATTTGACACATTATTGATATTTTTTCAAGGTCTCTTTTGAATAATTCAAGAAAATTTAAAACTACGCAGGTGATCGAAGCAGAAGCATTGAAATCTTAAAGAGTTTTTCCAACAATTGAACACATCTATTTGTTATTTTTGTTTTTCCCACAATGTTTATTGTGATTTTTGAAGCACAACAGGGACTTGGTATGGAATTCTTTGTTTAACAAAAATAATTAATAACATCAGCTACCAACATCACGAGAGTCCTCTCTTTACACACGAATAGTACATCTGAAGATGACTGTTGAACGGCCTGGCTGAAAGATTGTGGGAGAAACAAAAATAATAAAAAGAATGAGTTCGATCGTCTGAAAAACTCTTGATGTTGATGACTTTTCCCAAAATTATAGACAAAAACATTGGAATTTACTGTTACTCCAGAACCAGTGATTGCTGTCAATATTTCTATTTGATTCTTTTGTAAAATGATTTCTGTAACATACTGGAGACAAATTTATCTGTATTTCCCCTTCTTCTAGGGAAAATATTCTATCATAATGATTTTTTCTTCTATCAGTAACCTTGAAATTATTATTAATGTGTTGGAAGTTTTAAAGAAGCTCATCCAAAATGACAAATCATAAAAAACATATTTAAATAAAGAAAAATGCATAAAACTCTAAATTCCAAGAGACGACACTTTGCAGTATTAAAATTGTTTTGTTTTGGTTTCTTTTTATCAAAAAAAAAATTATAATAATCATCACCACCATCATAACAACAATAGTTAAATCTCAAAATCTGACAACTCATTTTGGAACATTCCAGTTCAATATTTTATGGCTTATAAGACATACATTCAAGGTTTCTTTGTCTTTCCAAGAAATATAGCCGAAATAAAGATGAAGTGCATAAATATAAAAGAGGATTCTTGAATGTTTCTTTTTTTTCCTTGCCTGATATTGCCTGCTTTGTAATGACTGGATGTTGGATGACAGAAATTGTCGTAAAGATTTTTGTATGTCTTAAATGCTGTAAAATATCTCAACTTTTTTTAAATTTTACAATGGCAATTTTTTGTAAGTACTTTGATTGAAAAAAAAAAAAAAAACAAATTCAGTATTTGTAAACTACCTCTCCACCCCAGAAAATATATTAAGAGAAAAAAAAATGCCCAACATATCCATAAATCAGTGTTTGTTACCTTCATTGGACCCAAATTTGGCTTGTTCTAAAAAGTCACTTTTTGTGTTACACCAGATATCATCAGCTATACAATGTTTATTACTTATCAATTCTTTCTACAGATGAAAACAATTTGATTTATTCAAAGCAATAACTATAATTTAAACATCAACTTCTATTTTCCTTCATGAATTTTCCACGCACTCACTCACTTGATTTGAAAAATAGTGCATAAAAGTTGTGCGTCGTTTTTAAAATCGAGTGACCAAGTATGAGCAACTTTACAATTTACTATCGAAATCACCTTCCCAACATTGAGTCATTTTTTTAGACAGGAATTAATATATAGTTTTAATTTAAATAAATGATCGACATCACTTGGTATAACAGAAAAAGGTGACCTTTTGGAATGAGACAAATTTGGGCCCAATAAAGGTAACAAGCACCCATTTATCTACCAAACTTGTGGATTAAAAAATTCAGAATCGGGGACTTTCAAATTTGATGGTGGTGTTAAATGGTTGTTTGCGGGGAAGAGAGGGGGGTGGTCAGCAGAAATGATACATGCTGAAAACCTGTACTGGAAGCAGAACTAAAAAAAAAAAGATATTGCCAGAAACATTCCCAGAACTCTTCTTTCTGCTCTTTTTTTAATGTAAAAAATTGTTACAGTTCAATAATTCAACATCAAGAACTTCCAAATTTACAATTTTCAGAAATAAATAATTTCACCAAGCTTTTTTCATATATGTTGCTATGTGTGTAATGTGTTGTGCAACCATATGATCCGACAATTTTTTAGAGAACGATACCAAGTTTTTGTCTGAAAATCTGACATGAAGCATTGCAAGAATTCCATGAATTATTCAGAGAAGTTAGAAGAATTTCTTTATTCATTACTTTGGAAAATGAATATGCATGACAATCTGAAGGAATTAATTGTTAGACTAACCTATTCTAGAAATATTGGAACTTTAACTTCTGACAGTAAAGGTCTGAGTGACCTTCTAAGAATTCTCCTGACTAACATGTACCTAACAGTGGCTAAGGAATAATCACCATTGGGAAATGAGGGAGCATTTATTAAATAGCAACCCCTCGCTCAGCTACACCTCTGTTGATAGAAAATGATGTTCTCTTTTTCTTGGTGGAGTCATTTCATGACATGTGTGAAATGTTAGTTTTTATCACATTCCAACTGATGTATGAATTTGGCCTTCTTCAAGTGTATACTGCATTGTTAGGTGTCATCCAGTATTTCTTTTTTAATTTTTAATCTTGCCACTTCTATAGTTGGAACAGTTCACAGAATCCAAGTGTCAAAACTTTGTGCTGACACTGAAAAAAATGTGTCAGTTAAAAAATTAATAAACAGGCAATATTCAGGGTCAGGATTTTGTGCAGGTTGTGATCCAAATGGAAAAATTGATTTTTACAAATAATTGGATGGAAAAGTAAAAGAAATTTCAAGCATAAAAAAACAAGAAAGTAATATGTCATCTGGCACTCACTCACATTTGAGTCATAGCTTTTTTAGCATAGAATTAACAAAAGAGTTGAAT
The DNA here is from genome assembly GCA_963457665.1 of Thysanoteuthis rhombus. Lineage (NCBI taxonomy): Eukaryota > Metazoa > Mollusca > Cephalopoda > Oegopsida > Thysanoteuthidae > Thysanoteuthis > Thysanoteuthis major. Next base: position 19,104,412 of record OY735214.1, on the reverse strand, counting down.
AAGAGAAATTAATCAAAGAAATTTACCACAAAACCAATAAATATAATAGTTTATAAATAATAACTCTGAAGACTTAGATGAAAAAACAAAGTAATAAATCTCTGTTTTTAAAGTTAATTTATGATTATTTGGATTTTTTTATCTATGAAATTGTTTTATTTAGATATTTAGAAATCTTTTTATTGTGCTCTGGTAGGAATGCAAAAGATGTAGGTACATCAATAAGTCTATTGCTTTCTGATGAAAATAGCATTCATCAGCAAATATTTATTTTTCAGCGAAATCTCTTCCCTAGCCAATGTACAAAACCCAATGTTTCTGCATTGATCACATAGATCAAACATTATGTAGTGAAATTCCCGATGAAAACTCAGATAATAATTGTGCCAGGCTTTACACCTATTAATCTACCCTAGTATGCTTTGAAAATTATTCTAGATGACACCCAGGAATTAGCTGATAAAACCATACTGCTGGGAAAATCCAATAAATACATTGCTGAAAGTATTATGGTAAAAGCAACAATGATGAAGTAACTATAATGAATAATTCATGTAATAACATAAAGTTGAAAAGCCAACTAAAATGTTTTGATGACAATAAAAAGGCTATAATTCTGACCATCTTTTGAAGTTGCTTTGCGAGTTTTAATTATCACTCTGCTTTATGGTAAATAGAGACCAAATCTACAAAATAATGCTGATAATTCATACAACACCATGTTAGGGATAGACTTTCAACCACAACCTACATGAGGATAGGAAAATATTGCCATTAAAGCAGTACATAAAGATGTATATGTTAGTCAGGAGAATTATTAGTGTCATTGACACCTCTACTGTTGAATAAAATGAAATAGATTTTTATGAGATATTGATCCGATGGCTGAGAGATATCCACTAATCTATGTATGTAGAAGCCAATGCATGAAATAAATCATGCTATGTTTTTGTTCCTATCAAAGAGTGTAGACCAGACACACCTTGCTTATCTTGCATACACAACCCCAAAATGTATCCACATAAAATGGTATAATCCATATGTTACTCATCTCAACTAGGTAGGTACCAAAAACTTTACAAATTGTGACAATGATCTCAAACTTATATATAACAATTTTTAAAACATGTTTCAATGATTTTAATATTTTCTTTGAAGTCTTGATACTGGTTTTAATTGCTAAAACATAGTATAATTTAGTTGTAAAATAAGAAAAAAGTTTTTCATGTTTAAAGCAGATTTTGCACTGTTTTCAATGTCAATTTTTTCATCCAAAATCTACTTTGATCATCCCTTGATTGATTTCTGCCAATAGAAAAGTTTTGACGATTCAAAAAATGAAATAGAGATTATAGAAATAGAATTCAATGGAAATTAGTTAATTTGATGATTACTTAACTTGATTTTGAAAAGATATTACTTACTTTTTTGTAAGATATAATGAAACAACAGATTTGTTTACAGCCAGGGTCTCATAATTCAGTTCAAGATCAAGTGGATATTGATTGAAAGCCCACTTAAATTTTTGAGATTCTCATAAGACGGCTGAAGTATGAATGACAAAAAATTATCACCTAATATTATTCACAATGGCAAAATTATATTCCAAACATTAAAGCACTGTTATGTTGGCAGAAAATCTAATATGTATTAAGATTTACAAAGATTAAGATGTTTATCTGAATAAGACATCAAGTTGTTATAGTCTCATTTCATAACTGTAATTTAAAATATAATAATAATACTAATTCTAAAAAAGTAAATTTGAGTAGATTTCTTTAGGCAAGATTTTCCCTATTTTTAGGTATTACCTTAAGAATAGATTTTATACTTACAAAATATATTTTGAACATCAACAGTACAGCATCTTAAGATGATCAAATACATAATGATAAAAGTATGTCCAGAGATGTCACTAGAAGATTTGAGGTTTTGGGTGACTTGGCTCCTTAAGGGGCCCCATCCAAACATTTACAGAGATTGTTATTCAATAATAACATTAGAAATGCAGTAGGTAAACAATTATTCATAAACCTTTGGTGGGGGCCTCCATTGGGGGCACAGGGAACAATTTAAAATCAGGGCTTTCCAATTATTGAATCTTTTATGACGGACATGAAATTCCAAATGCATGAAAAGATGATAATTTTGAGGAGAAATGTTAGGTGAAGATGGAAGACACTGCAAGACTTCACATCTCAATTTCTCTAAGCCTAGACACATCCAGCTGAGAGGTATGGAGTTTGGAACTGTTATGGACCATTTCATTCAAATCATGTGGAACTCATTTTCCCAACTATTTGACCTTTCCCTATTGACTTGAGATGACATGATATGGTCACTGTTGAAGTCCTGGAGTTTCCAGAAAGGGCTCGAACTGTTGTTCGTATGTCATAGGCAGCTGCTGTACATAATTCTTCATCATGAAGAACAATTTGGATATCCCCTACAGGTTTCATATTTCTAGACCAAAACCTATTGAAACAGCATGGAACAGTCTGCATTGTTGTTACATTTACTCAAAAAGCCTTGAGCAGCATTATGTCCGAATTTGAAATTGTACTGAAAATTAATTCAACTTCTTGGGTTGACATTATTGCTGTTAAGGGCTCAGAAATGTCCAAAAATATTGAATTATATTTCTATTTACATTGAATCTGCAAGAAAATGTAATTGAATTAGTAAATCTTTCACTTCTAGCAATATTCTCTATGATAAAAAAAAAAACATTTCATGTTTAACTATCTTATGATTCCTACTCATGTATGTTTCCATCTTATATATTAGTAGTTAATTTCTGAATAAACAGGTTTCTCCACTATCAGAAACTAGAGCATCCCTAAAAAAAACTTTTTCAAGTTAAAATGGTATAAAGCAAAGAAATGATTACCATTAATTTATATGAGAAGATTTTTTTAGTGTGACCAGACTCTAGAAATACTGATGATGGTATAACTGATTCATGGGAGATTGTGGTGGGAGGTTCAAAAGATTAGGAGGTTGAAGAAAGAAAAAGAGGGTGTGCACTGCCTCTATTAGCGTAACATTACATCCACTTTCTATCTTCTTTCAAATAGCAAAAAAATGGTATGAAGCAAACTTTCGAAAAGCAGGGACTTCTTGTATTTGAATTCTATTCTGTTCTATGTAAAATGGAAGGGTCCATTGTTTCAAGCAGTGGGTAGGAGATATTTTATTGAGAAAATTGTTACATTATGTAAAGGAGTTGATGGTAATGGATACAGAACCAACATAATCACTCTGTTGATTACTATATATTATGAAAACTGCATTTGTGCAGGATCTTTTTGTAAGGATTTCAATCAGAATGAATTACTGAATCATAGTGCTATTTTTTGTAAATATAAAGACTTTGATGATGACCATCCATTAAATAAATATGATATCATTTTTATCAAATGATATGCGATTTGGTAATTGATGGATAAATTTGAAGAATAAATCAGTTGAGCAAATGAAGTCCTAAAGATGAAGACAATAAAAGAGGGCTTGCCAAAATGGTTGATATCAACACCAAGTAATCAATTGGACTATCCAAGTGTTTGATAAATGCTAGGGGGTCAAAAGAGGGTTTATTAACATTAGATGGGATCTATTCAATATTTGATATGCTTTACATCTTTTTGGCATGTATTCTTGTTCATTTTGTATTCAACTATTGATTCCTTGTTAATCTCCCAACCCAAACTTATGGTACATTTTCTGATGTAATATTGGTATGTTTGATATCTTTTTCTCAACAGCCCTACTGGGGGTTGATGAGAGAAAAAGATTCCATGAAGGACTCAATGGTCTAAAAAGTTTTGGGACCCTTGCATTAGACAAAGTGAATCTGATGTTAACCCATCAATATCAAAACAATTACTTGCATAGCCAAGATTAATTACCATCAGATTTTAAATAGAATCCTCTTTCATCTTAAATCTTATCAATAGATGTAGTAATGTGATTTATCACAATTTTTTGACTAGTTTCTCTTTCATCTTAATTTCTGTTACTTTTATTGCAAGTTCTCAGATGGTCATTCTATGACCATTAGTTTACAGAGTGGATTGGAAATGAATTGTAGTATCCACTCTTACAGACAACAAATACTGAAGATGGTTACTATAATCATAGATAATGTTATCAAACGCTATCAAAATCAATCAGTCTCAAACACTTTATTTAAAGTTATCATAATAAGCAGCTTCCTCATGATGTTATCAACCAGTCATTGTTATCTAAAAGACCCTGCCCCAAAGTGATCGCAATAAGTGGTTTCCTCTGTAGCTCTCAAAGCTAATTCTAGATTAAATCATTTGAAGTGTAAGATTTGGAAAAGGAGATGTGGATATCAGTTCCAGCCTCATACATGTGCAGGAAAATATGATTTGCTGGAGAATAAATTGATGGTAGCAGATGTATAAGCCTTACCAAATTTTCAACAGTCTTGGGAAGTTCAGATTCATTTCCAAATCCTAAGATTGGAATATTCCCTGCATCTAGAATACCAAATTGGCAAAGAGATAAGTTGAATATTATTTCATAAGTTTTGAAACTTGTCAACAAACGAAAATTAATTACTAAATTGCTCTAAAATTGCAAAATGAAAAATTCAATCGATTTAAAGTTATCAGACATATTCAAAATTTGAAGTGTGCTAAAAAATACAACCACAAAATGAAATTTACAAAATGAAAAATAGTTGTACGAATTTACTCACGGATTCCAAATGTAGAGTATTCGTGTAAAAACTTTTGTATGCAGAGATAGCATAGAGTAAACAAGCAGTTTTTACATGAGAAAAGTTTTTCAGTTCTCTTATAACATCCTTGCAAGCTGTCTTGGGCTTTCCCTGATACCTTACGACACATCTTGCTAATGGATGCACAAAATAAATGGAGATAAAGCTCAGATGCTCACAAACTCAAATAGAGGTCATGGGCAGTTTAAGATCTTTCGTAAAAGCAAAGTGGCATATAGCAAAATTTTATAAAATGGGTCTTTCTTGTAAATTACATTCTATACAGATACAAAGTGTTTCATTTGGACACGACTCTAAAAATGCGAGGTCGGGATTTATATGCAAGTAAATATCATGCTACAATATTAGTCATGTGACAACACTGTGCCATGAGATACCAGAATTAAGAAGTTGAAATGATTGCATTATGTCTTAGCCTCATTTGAGCATCTATTTTCCTATATGCTGTGTCAGTGATGTCATTTTCCAATGTAATGTAACATCTGTGTCATGAAACAAGTATGAATCTACAGCCAGCCAAGTTAAAAGAAATCCTTTTCGACATCTTTTGTAAAGTTAAAATGTATACATAATTAGCAGTTAATAGTTTGAATACAAGTTATAATGATAACTGCATCTCTCTTGAAACACCCTGTATATTGTATCATATCAATATCATATTATATTACATTGCATACTTATAATTTATGCATAAATTTATGTTTTATACACAATACACATATATCATATAAATATCAAACTGCATTATTTATTTGTACAATGAATTCCATTTATAAAGGTAAAACCTAAATGAGAAGCAAAACTAAGTTGGCCTGTCTCATAACTGAAATAGTTGCATATTGCCTACAGGAGCTGAGTCAGTATTGAAATCCAGGGAAAATGATTTTGAATGCTACTTTTCTAAGCCCTCCCCATTTAGGAGACTGACATAACCAGGTGTGAAAATCAGTCTAGATTATATCATCTCAAACTCGCCCCCAAATTGACCATATTTTTTTAAATTACCCACATGGGTTTACAGAGCTCTGAGACACCAGCTGCATGGGTTTACTTTGCTCGTCTCTGAAGGACCCCTCTGTGATCCCTGAGCATGAATCTCAGATACAGGCTTACTTTATACATAGTCTCCAAAACCCATTTCCATTACTGGGAACAGCACAATCTTCCTCCTCACATTTCTTTCTATTCGGCCTTGTGCTGTATTTGACTAAGCATAGTAAGTCTCCAGAAACAAAACCGTTCGATAAGAATGTTAGAAACCATTAATCAAAACTGTCATTAAAACTGTCAACATAAGTTTCTTCAGTTTTCAAGACAGTCATGCTGGCTGGCAATGTTTTTATCATGTGTAGAGGCTGTAACAATGGAGCTAAGGGGCTGAAAATTAAAACATTTACTCTTCATTATATCTATAAAACATGTTTGTTTTTTTTTGATTTTTGAAAATGGTTGAAGGGCTAACCGCAATCTAAGTTTAAATCAATCCCTTAGTTTATGTCTGGCAACATTCATGCTTGTTTTTTTTCTTAAGTTTGAACTTTTTTCACTGATCACTGTCTGACAATGACAAAAGAAGTAACTCAGTCATTGTTCCCCTCTTTTTCCAATTTTTCAATTGATCACCCACAACATAGCATGCAGTCAATTAACATTGACCATGTGATGGTTTTTATTGAGTGACTAACCAGACCTGTCATCATTTACTTTTCAATTCATAATACTTGAAAATGATAAGTGCTCAGGTAAAAATATCGGACAAGTAACTACAGAGATGAAACATCCGAGTTAAAATGGTAAAATTTATAGATATAAGATCTTGTGAGAAATTGAGACCCAGTACATAATTGAGAAATACTATTCTATGAAGAACTATATGATGGGGTATGTACAGTAATGCATAACATATGATTCAAGAAATGCCCATTAAAGGATTAAGATGAATACTTCACTTTCTTACATTGGCATCTCATGCATATGGGAACTTTTATTCTAAGGCTTAGTTCCATTGTTAACATGAACATGGATTGAATTTTCAAGATGTAGCATCAGAGATGGTTCTTCTGAGATGTTCTTGGTCCAATTAAGATCCAGAGCTGCAAAGAAAAACAACTCTAGATATGTAAAAATCTGGAAAAAGACAGTAAAATTGGCAGAATTGCTTTGAGACTCACCAGTTTGTTGAGAAAGTTGGCCTGAATAAAATTAATTCTGCTCAATAGACGAGAGAGAAATTGGTCCAAATATTCACAAGTGTTCAAGTTAACATTTCCATTCGAGATACGAGCATGATCCAAATGATATGTTCCAGAACTGTAATTGCTGAAGATGCTAGTTTCAAGATAGGTTTGGTAATGTTGAATTTCAGTTGTCAAGAATTTGAGATAACATCATGTATTGTGATTTTTGTTCCTTAGTAGTAAGTGTTATTTTCTGATTCCTCACATGTAAAAAGCAAAGAATATGGCTATTATTCCCTTCAAACTTGATTTTTGCAGCCAGGAGAAATATATTCATATGTAATTGTTTTTCTTACTATATGTAATTAAAATGTGCAAATTTGTCTGTTGTCTAATTGAAAATTAGTACGTTTCAAATTATCATTATCCTGGTCACAAGAACAAAGTTTAAAATGAATAATTGATATTTTCTATAGTTTTTAGATATAATTAATCAAAAAATAATATTTACTACCCACAGACAAAAAAAAAATGTTTTCAAAAAGTTGTCCAGCAAAATAAATCCAAAATTATGATGATAAGAATGGCAGAAGAAAGAATTTTTGCAACTCTGATCTAATCCATAAGTTTCTACAAGACTCACCTATGAGATAGAGAAGTCTACCCAGAAAACACTGTTGAAAAGAAATGTATGTTTGCCAGAAGCATTCCTTGAACTGACATGGTGGTCAAGTGATGGAGATATTAGTTCTGGATGAATCCCTGAGTTTCCAGTTCATAATACTGGATGACAGAATAAATCAAACCAAAAGATTAAAAGTAAGCGCAATGAAAAGATTTTTGGAATGGGGGCAGGGAGGTTGAAAGAACGAATTAAAAGCAATCAAATATAAAAAGGGGATGTTCACGGGGACCAAGGTTGGTAAATCATTTTATTGCCAAGTTGAAAAGCCAATGACTCGTGTCCCTGCGATACTCCTTACCCCTCCCGACACACTCAAACCGACATCGATTTTTCCCTGCGAAAAACCTAAACATTGATTTTTCTAGATAAAATAACCTTCAATCTACTTCATTTGCATTCCAAGAGTAGTATTCTGAACTATAATTTTTGCAAATGGGCATAAATTATATTGATTTCCTTGAGAAGGGCAACAATCATCCAAGGACTTCTTTTTTATCTATTTATTTTCAGTTTATTTTATTTCATTTTATTTCTTCGCTTTCTTTGTATTTGTTTGTTTTTTTGTTTCCTTTTATTCTTTCCAGGAATTCCTTACTTCCAAATTGTGCGTTCTCACAAAGGAAGATACACACTCACACATGCACGCGCACACACACACACACACATACACACACACACACATACAAAAGGCATCGATTTTATCTTTTTTCATTTTTTTTTTTCATTTCTTCCATTTATTTTCTTTCTTATTTCACTTTCCTTTATTTTCCTTCTTTCTCAGATAACCCAAGCCATTTGTATTCCAGAAGTTGTACACAAAGTTGTGTATTCATGGATAAACAGGCAGATGTTAAAGGGAAAGTGAGGGGGGCTGGGGTTGAGGAGTTGGGGGTGGTGGGGGTGGTGCACAGTCCAGGGTCCAGAAAATGACTCAGTGTCACAGTAAGCAGAAAAAGAAAAAAATTCTTCCTTTCCCTCCCCCATTGCTAACCCTGTGCCTGTCACAAACGCCCAAATACCCCACCCATCCCCTAATTATAAAAGGGAATAAATTTTACTAGAAGGCAAAGAGGGATTGAAAATTTATTCACAGATAGACTAAGATATACTTTTCCCCATCCATATATATATATATATATATATATATACATATATATATATATATATATATATATATATATATATGTGTGTGTATATATATATGTGTGTATATGTATATATATATATATACACACACACACACACACACATATATATATATATATTTATATATATATATATATATATATATATATATATATATATATATATATATATATATATATATATATATATATATATATGCAAGTACCAATGAAATTTAAAAAGATATATAGATATGTATCCATCTGTATAGGAAATTTTAGAAGTTATCTAAAATATATATATATATATATATATGTATATATATATATATATATATATATATATATATATATATATATATATATATATATATATATATATATATATATGTGCTCATGTACAACATTTTTCAAGATATCATATAAATGCATGATTTTCAAAGATATCTAATGGACATATATATATATATGTGGACATATCATGAAAAAATATCTCCATCTCCACTGGATATATATTTGTGTGCATGTGTGAGTGTGCATAGGCAGATATATATATGTATGTAGACTTTTTTCATATAATATATATATATATATATATATATATATATATATATATATATATATATATATATATACATATATATATATATCTTTATCAAGACATCTGCTTATATGTTAAGTATAAATATAGATAGATTGATAGATATGCTAGGGCAGTGAAAGTGGGAGGGAAAAAGACAGGAAGGATCAATACCTAGCGATAAATTAGGTGATTTTCGGTTTTTATTTATTTTGCTTTTTTTTTTCATTTTATATTTTCATTCTACTTTCTTTTTCTTCACTTTATTTTTCTCCTCCCTCCTCCCCTCCCAAGAGCAGAGAGCAAAGGGGCATGGGAGTAGGGCAAGGGGCAGGGCAAAGGGGCAGGTTGCCTGTGTCTCCATTCCTGGTGAAGCATATCAGCTAATCAGTGGCTGAAGCAGCCATTGCTCACACAACACACTTTATAGGGACAGCAGGCCTCTTTCTCACACAGACATGCGCGCGCACACACACACAGAGAGGCTAATATGTAAGCATTTGCGAAACCTATGCAAACTCGCGTATGCTTCCTCTCTCTACCTTCCCTTCTCCTCTTTCAGGGGCATATACATGAATGTAGTCAAGCTTACGCTCTCATAGATGCATGCTCATGCTTGCATTCACAAACCCTGGCATAACATGCTCTGGTAGACCTGGGTTCATGTACACAGACATACGCACATATATCTAATAATGCTGTCACACAAGAGCAGTAGTATTCATCATTGGAGCACATCCCACTGTGGACTCCTGAGGATTCATCACACAGGTTAGTCGGTCCCAACCTTTCTCCTTAATTTCCTTGTTTTGTTAACTATGGTATGAGAAGAAGATATAAGGATAAAGATATCTACATTTATACTTATTGCTGTCCAAATTTATGAATTCTAATTACCTCTTAGCTTCATCTTGAGAGTTTTCATTTTCTTTGGTGAACACAAAGTATTTTGGTGTTTGCCTCTGTTTATTTACTGTTATTTTTTTATTTATTTATTTTTTGTTGTTGTGGTATTTGTTTTGCTTTACAAGTGCTGTTTAGAGACTTGTGATGTAACTTAGTGCTGCTTTGCAATGAAAGGCAAAAAAAACTTTTCTATTATTTTTATTCATTTATCTTTGTTTTCATTTTGTTGTTGGAGACAATTAGCGAGTTAAAACTTGTGTTTATTGTTCCTCATCATTAGTTACCTTCTTATAGGGTTGAATGTCATGCACTGTAGAAAAAAATCGGTTCCTCAACTAGTAATGTCTCTATAAACAATGTTTGTAAAGATTGAACTCGATGAGTTTGCGTATTGTATAAGTATTTTGTATAACATGTCACTGTTAGTTGAGTGAATTTGTCTGTTTAGGATTCAGCTATGTACAAGAATACAGCTCATTTACTCATCTATATGAGTTATTTTTGAATTGCCTTTCTTGACTCTTTCTATAGTTGTTCCTAATTACCACTTCATTTTTTGTTAAATCATCCAAATTTTCAATCATTCCTGTCTTTTTTCATTTAATTATCAAGTTATAAAAATAAACTAAAAAAGACTAAAAAAAATCTATCTGCATCACTTCTTGACAGATAAAACTGAAGTATAACTTCTAGATATCTTTTTTTTCTAGTATTTAGAATGTTCTACTTTTGTACCTATAATTGTACATATTCAAAATATTTTATATGAATGTATTTCTCACGATGTGTTGGCATACACAGACTTTAAAAAAGTGTTCACACGCATATACACATGAATTATTCTCTTAATGTTTGAACTGGAAAGTTTGATTCTACGTGGAAGTATTCCCAAATTCTTGCTAATTCATACTATGTATTCACAAGGAAAATTTGAGGTCTGAACATATAAGTCAGAAATAAAGTGAATGTAAGTATCTATATACACATACACACTTATGTATTTGAGTACTTTTTATGTACATACATATGTATCTGACTGCATTTGGATGAATATATCTTATGCTGGCATCTATGTGTATGTATCGATTTCTTATAAATATATATATATATATATATATATATATATATATATATATATATATATATATATATATATATATATATATGTATATGTATGTATGCATATTTGAATATGAGCAAAAGATTTGAAAACTTCTTTAGTGATATTTTATTTCGATATTTCTGATGAGAATCAAGATATCAATGTTATGCAGGAAAACATTAACTTACTCTTATATCTCTAAATTATTCTCAAAAATCTTCCATCTAAATATCTTGTCTCCATTCTTGACTGTCCGCAGAACATCTACCTATCTACTTGCTATGGGGATACCTATTTCCTAAACCACTTCATAAGATGATGCACCTCGTTGTAGACTGCCCACTTAGAAACAACTCTCCGCACCAGTTGTTTGTTACCTGTGATAGCATCATCAGGTCATAAACCGAAAGTTATATCAGCTCTCAGTATAGTAAACAGTCACAAGCAGACTGACGCTTTTTATGTTATTGTCAGTTTTGAAGATAAACAATGCAGGCGCAGAGTGGCCAAATAGTTATAAGCACAGAGAATGTAACAAGCAAGCAGAGTTCAAAATCTGGCTGGGACAGTTTCTGATCACTTTACACTAATATCCTTGGGAATGGCATGAATCTGTTTCTTCATCCAACAGCTATGGGCAAATAGCAGGACTGACTGATCCCTGTAGCAGTGGTTAGTCAGACAACTCTTATTCTAAACAAGCCTGAAGAAGGATGGACTCCGTCAGGCTATCTCACCCTTGACACACACATGATGAATTCATCTGTAGTGCCCAATGACCCTGCATCAGGATACGGGATGAAATATTTTAGAAAGATAAACATTCAGTTTATTGTTGTTTTTCTTGCTTCAGTTTTTTTCCTCTGAACAGCGAGATTGAATTTTTGTCTCAGAAAAACCATATTTTTTTCATCTTTTTTTAATTCTCCATTCTCATATAGAGTCATATGTTTAAAAATCTAGATTTTAGGATTTAATTACTCTGTTTCTGGACAGAAACTGCAGCCAACCCCATTTAATTTATTGTCATTAGTGATAACTAGTGGAGAAATTCTCAGATATATTTGAATTTCAATGTGATGATTTTTTTAGAAAAATGTATACATGTGTGTGTGTGTGTGTGTGTGAGTGTGTGTGTGTGTAGTTTGTCTGTGTGTGAATGTGCATAGCTTATGTATTTGTGGATGTGTGTGTTCATTTATACATTAGGAGCTGTAATGCATTTATTAAAAATATCTGCCCATGTTTCTGTGGAGATTGAGTGGTTTCTCCACGTTAAGATTTGATAGTTCAGTTCAACAAAACTGTTAATGTTTACGTCTCATCAATTTTATCACCGTTTCATACAAAGTGACTGAACTTCTTCAAGTGAAAGAGTCAATCATTTCAAATGGAAGGTCAGAGATATTTTAATGAGTAAAATTGTTAATCTAAGGTTCCATTATTATGGACCGAAAAACTAACAGAAAAAGAGACGCTGCCCATTATATAATCATAATATATAAATCTTTCTTTCGCAACTCTTAAACAATAGATTTTGGGTTTCTATATTCCTTCATTTTTTTTTTTCTGGAGTATGGAAAAAAGTGATTCTACATTTTCCCATTTACTTCCTCTTCAAGTTTACCCTTCTGCTTACATATCATACCATTAATGAACCTCGCCTACCTTTTACCATACAAGTATATTGTAAATATGTTTGTTTTAATTTCTCCTTTATACTAGGTAAAGTTATTTCATTTTATTCTGTCTCTTACTTTTTTAGTTATGGTTTCATAAATTTCATTTATTTTGAACTAACTTCACCTAACAGGCATTTTTCCACAAAAGGTTGAGAGGCTATATTGCTTAAGGTTTGAATAAGAAATTTTCTTATTCTTTGAAGTGTTAATATCAAATACCGGGACAGATCCAGGATTTTGTGTGGGCTGAGGTTGAAATGGAAAAATTTTTTTTTTTTTTCAAATGAATATGTAAAAAAGAAAATATATTTCAAGCATCAAAAACAAGAAAATAATAGGTGATCCAGCATTTTCCATAAACGTTTGAGTCATAGCTTTTTAGTACTGAAATCATGAAAAAATAAAGTGAAAAAAATTATTAAAAAGATTTACCACAGAAATAACTTACGAAGAATAACCAAGAGATCATCTTACTAATATTAAATGAAAAAAAAAATTAATCAAATTTTTTTTCTCCAAGATTAACATATGATTAATTGGGATTATTTGGGTTTTTTCTTTTTACAAAAAATTCTTTATCTAGATATTTTTTTTCAAATCTGTGCTTTTCCCAAGCAGGTGGAACCTGGAGCCCCTATCCAGAACTGATTTCACCTTTTTCTGATTGGAAGGATGTTAATAGGTTTATAGTTTTAATTTTGATTATCACCAGAGTAAAGTTATATACTTTTTAATATTTTAAAAACTGACAAGATATTTTGAAAGCTGACATAATATTTCAAAAACCGACATAATATTTCAAAAACTGACATAATATTTTAAAAACCTACATAACATTTTAAAAACTGACAATATTTCCATAACCTTCTTAATGTCATAAAAAATGACTCAATATTTTAAAAACTGACTTTTATTATGTACTGGAGCATTTTGAAGCCTCAACTTCCAGTCAAAGCAAAACTGTTTTCCCCTTGTCTAGAACTGTAACCATCGAGTTCACACGATAGATATTTGTGAATAATGTCATATTAACCATGAGGCACAGGCCACAAGCCCCCAACATTCTAAGGGGCCCCATGGTGGATTTAAGGGGCCCTGAGTAGGCAATAATTTTTTATTCTCGGATAGACCCAATTTGAACCTTTTTGTTTGTATACCTCTACCACTTGTTTTATAGAAAGTTAATTTTTTTAAACCAAACTTAGCAGGATTTTATTATTTCAAGTGGAACATTATACAATCAAAATGGATATTATCAAGAATCATTTATGACCAAACTCTACTGCTACATAGTGAAAAATATGAATATGTTTCCGTCCAAACATGAATACTGTATTATATATATATATATATATATATATATATATATATAGATATATAGATATATAGATATATAGATATATAGATATATAGATATATATCTTTAGGGTATGGGAACCCCAAGTTGACCTGTGCCCTAGGCTCTTATTAAGCCTAACACGGCCATGCTTGTGAATATTTATACAGTTTGTATAAATACATTAACCTTTGCAAATCCTTGAATGGCTACGATGGACCAAGTCTCTTTCCTTGAATCAACTTGCAGTAACAAGTGTTACCGTCTAAACACCTAAGAATTATTCCCTAATTGCTTAGTCAATGAGCTTATGTTCTAACAATCAAACTATATCAACCAGTGCTTTTTACCTCTTGAGTTGACATGAATTTTTAATTTTTTGATTGTTGTTAACTTTTATTCTGATGGGTTTTATTCATTTGCTTTTTTTTCCTTTTCTTTCAATTGATTTAGGAGAATAAACTAACCTCAACTTTCTAACATCAGGTATCCTATGTTTATCTGTTGAATACTTCTCCATGCAGATAAACATCATCCCAAAATGATTTCCATGAAAACGTACAGTTATTATTATCTTTTATTAACAATCATTATCATCACTGATATTATTACAAATTGTATAATAGTAAATGTACCAACAATATTAATATGAACTTGAGAAAAAAATGGGTTATATTAGATATTGATGCATTCAAATGCCTTGCATAATAGATATTTTAAAACATACATATGACAAATATCAAGACAGAATATTTATTCTTATCAGGTAATGATGATATATATATATATATATGTATATATATGTATATATATATATATATTATATATATATATATATATATATATATATATATATATATATATATATATATATATATATATATATACATATATATATATATATACATATATATATATATATATATATATATATATATATATATATATTTATATGATTATAAATTGCATAATATTCAATTGAAACTCTTATGTGAAATGGTCTCCCGTTATTACACAGTGATTGTATCATTTGGCCTAGATGTATATATACACACACACACACACACATATATATATATATATATATATATATATATATATATATATATATATATATATATATATATATGTATATTTATTTTATAATATTTATCAGTATATCACATTCTGGCAGATATATATATATATATATATATATGTGTGTGTGTGTGTGTGCGTGATAGTGTGCAAGCACATTTGCCTATTTAAGTATGAAAATAAATTAGTTAAAAAATCCCAAGTTGATAATTATATTTACATTATGTATATATGCGTGTGTGTGTGTGTGTGTATATATGTATTTCTGCATACGCATGTTATACACTTTTTAGTACATAAGTATATATATATTTATCTGCACACACATTATAACAAATTTCTGTATGGCCATACTCACACATGTTATGTAATATAAATAAAGCTGTGTATATTAAATTTAGATATAAATTCAGATTAGTTTTTAAATTAATGCATAACTCTTTTATTCCCAATTGTCTACTTGCACAAATATTCAGCCCTTTTATTCTGAATAGTGTTTTTTTTTTCTTTCAATCTTCAAATTACCAAGATTATTTTCCCAATGTTGATGAAACAGCCCTATTCAGTTTTAGGAGTTTTCAATGCTTACCCACCTCAGCTAGAAAACAAATGCATTAAATGCAGATGTGATATCAGAGAAGGTCAATGCCCAAGATACCAATGTATATATATACAGTGTCACCCATAAATGAATACACCCCTGCCACTTTCTTCATACAGAGTTGATATTCTTCTAAAGCAAACATGGTAGAATCTTATCATTTATAGCAGAACATTACACAATGAAAACAGTTATCATCGAGTGTTATTCATGACCAAACCTCACAGCATTGAAACTCTGTTGCCAAAAATATTTTCCATGTACACATTTTGGAATGGCAATATATTCATATTTGCGGCAAGTTTCAATACTGTACAGTTTGGTCATAAATAGTATTTGATAATATCCGTGGGCTTTTTATTGTGTAATGTTCCACTAGAAATAATAGAATCCTGCTATGTTTGGTTTAGAAGAAAATTAAGTCTTTTTCTTAAAAAAAAAAGTGGTTGGGGTGTACTCATTTATGGGCCATACTGTAGCTTTAGAATCTATAGTAAATACTTATCAGGATTCTTCTAAAATGATATAGTAAACAGTTTCCAAGGTTTAGGTCTGAATTTCTGAGATGAGGAATTATCATCATTTGCTCGTAGTAGTGTCATGATCTGCCCGAGGGTTGTAAGTTCGATCTGTGGGTTGTGTAAAGCAATAAAAAAAAGTCTCTCTGGTTCAGTGGAAGAGGCAGACAAGTGACATTGTAAGGACAAACTGACTTGGAAGAATTAATTGATACATGATATCCTCTGACACAGACAGTTGGATGAAAACAACCTACCATCATTGATTGAATCATGGACTTGGTTTAGAATTTCTTGAAGGTTATCGACTATGACAGACACCTGGAGAAGGCTGGAATATACCATGGTCAAAATATTGTGACTATAATAAATCAAGGTGAAGACATTAGTCTGAGCAATCAAGTCATCAAGGTGTCCACACTATCCTCTCCTCCAAAAAATTTTCCTAGACAAGATTCACAATAGAAGCAGAACTGGAATTCAAAAGCTTGTCTAGGAAAGTCAACAGATATCAAGAAACCGTCAACCAAAACTGTCACTGTATGCTTTCTCAGTTTTCAAATTAATACAGCAATCTATCTATGTTGATCAACTAATGGAGAGAGCAAAAAATTTAAACATTTATTCATTAAATCTACAAAAAATTTTTTTTTGAAAATGCCCCCTTCCAATAAGTTTTTAGCGGGGGGGGGGGGATTTGCAATGTAAGTTTATGCTAAATTGATCCTTTAGGTTATGCCTGGCAGTATTCACTTTTTTTATTTGTTTTGATTCAGACTTTTTCAATGATTACTGCCCAACAAAATGGGAGGGAGGTTGATCATCAATTGATCACTCCTTTTTCCAATTTTTTAATTGATCACCCTCAACACAGCATGCTGCCAAAAGACATTGGTCACTTGATGGTTCTTATTGTGACTACATCAGGATTCGCTTGGATTGATAATTTCAATTTTTTCAGTTTTTTTATTTAACATGCAAAAACACTCTCAATATTTATACAAAGCTATATTTGTGAATAGATCAATGTCTGTACCCTGACAAATAGTTTTAGAAGGATTATGATCTGAAATTTTTGCTGTATAATGCTCTATCTATTTGATTAGCATCCACTGCTGAATTACTGCATTGACAAGGAAAGATATGCTGAAAAATAAATATTTGTTTTATAAAATAAATGTTTCTTTCATCATTAAGCTACTGACATATTGATGTCCCTTTTCATATAGATCAGTACAGAATTGTAATCAATTTTTTTTGCTAAAAACGTAAGGTGACAATGATATTCCTGTTGCTATTATCAACAATTATAAAAATCCTGAGTCATCATGAAATCATATAATATCCATGCTAATATGAGTTGATCACTCTGGTCAGTCAAAAATATTTGAAGAAGATTTTCCCCCTATGTTAATACCTATTTGTTTATTTCTTTAAAAAGTTTAAGGTCTAAATTGCATTTTTATACTCTGAAAATGAAAACAAAGTTTCCACCATCAATTTAAAGAAAAACATTTTCCAAATTCACTTTTTTTTCCTATCATTTGAATCTACATTTACAAACTATCCTCTTAGTCCATTAAGATAAATATCCTTAAACCTATTTTTATTTTTCAAAATATGTCATTTTATGAAATAATGCTTCCACTTTGTTTAAGAAAGGGAAAATTTAATGTTCCTCTTTATCTGCTTAACAACCTCCATCAGAACATACTTTTATCATCATATTTTATTACATATCACAACTATTGCTGATATTACAATGAATTGTATAATAGTACATATAACAACAATGTTAATACGAACATAAGAAAGGATGGTTTTTACAAGATATTTACACATTCAAATGTCTTTTATCATCAATAATTTGAAACATACATAGTATAAATATCATTTTGTGAATAATTATCATCATCAAGAAATTTTGCTTTAAACCGATTGCCATATCATTATCATATCTCATCAAATTTATAATAATGAAATAATATTTCATTATCAATGAAAAAGTAATTTAAATTTTGTTTAAATAAAAATATCTTATCACATTTATGGTAATATTGAAGATATTTCTTATAAATTTCAGTATAAGTATTGACAACATTAATACAATTTAAGTCTATAGTTCTTGTGCAGTTTGGATTTTTAATAACTTCTTGACTATCTAAGACATATATCGGACTAAATACATATGAAACACAAAATCTATTCAAGATAGATCATATTCAGTTATAGAAATGTCAATTTTCAACATAACCACCATCATCTTCTTTAATGCATAGGTTAATACATTTTTGATGCTCACCAAACACATTTTTCTGCTTTTGAGCTATGAACACATTTGCTATCTTGGCATGAAGATCTTTTAGAGTGGGGATCCATTTACTCAATTTATGTTTTAACATGCCTGCACAAGAAAAAATCCAGAATAATTTTGTTTGATACTTATCTTATATAGAAAAGGGGGTATTATACAACTAAACTGCACAAGGACTTTTCAGACACCATGCTGTCATTTGCTTCTTTCTGACATTGTTGTTTCAAAGAGAAGAGAATTCACTGTGTACGACTGTATATAAGACGGATGTTTATTTTTTCTCTTAAACTTTGCAAATATTATACGGCATTCAATGTCCTGGTATCATGACTTGGGAATTGTCTACCGAAGCTTTATTTGGACAGTTGCTTAGATGAGTTGCTGTGGGCAATAGTCCTCCAAACACCCTTTTAAACCATTTGTTTAATAGTCTGACATATACAGTATCAAAAATCTAAATCTGCACAAGGA
The DNA here is from genome assembly GCA_963457665.1 of Thysanoteuthis rhombus. Classification (NCBI taxonomy): domain Eukaryota; kingdom Metazoa; phylum Mollusca; class Cephalopoda; order Oegopsida; family Thysanoteuthidae; genus Thysanoteuthis; species Thysanoteuthis major. The sequence goes on along the minus strand of OY735214.1, from coordinate 19,085,071 downwards.
TCTGATAGTCATCTTGTACATTTGAATTGTTATTATTATTTATCATAACAATAATAACAACATAGTGGCAGCATATTGTTATCATAGTCATTACAAAGCAACAATAATGATCTCATAGTAGCTCAGTAATAATAAAATAATAGTAATTTGGGATCATTCATATTAATACTCTTACCATCCAGGATCACAATTGATGTTTCAATATATTATTATTATTATCATTCTACATTTTGCATTCGTCATCACCTCTGTCTATAGGTCTCCTTAAGTAGGACCCCTGGCTTCTCCTCTGCCTTATCAGGGCAATTGGCTTATGCTACATGCAAGATGAATGCTTCCCAGAATGTAAAAGCACCAACCCCTGTCACAACTACTCCCTACCCAGCACCCCAATTATAATTCTTTAATGAGAAGAACCGGGTTCAAAGGTTTTATTCTGGTTGGCTGAAACTGGGCAATTAGGAGGATATAGTGGGAGATTATTCCTCTGCAACTTTGGAATTGTTGGCACCACCGAGTATGATTGGGGGTGGGGATCCGCTATTCCTACCCAGAGTGTCTTTTCTTTTCTTTTCTTTACCAGTTCATTGCTTTTGGTTTCTCTACCCTCTCTTCTTCCTTGTAATGTCGCACAGTTTTGTGTTGCGCTGTGTGAGCACTGAACCCGAAAGCTGCAGGATATCAACCCCCCCCACCACCACAAACTTCCACTTTGCCCGCCTCAAAAGAAAAAACAAAAAAAAAATAGAAATTGGAAAATAAGATATACCTAAAAAAGATTCCTAAGATAAAATAAAGAAAGATATGTTTTACTTAAGTTTTTTTTTTGTAATGTTCTTCATTCAATAATTCCTTTCCAGCCTGCTCACCCTGTCACTCTCCTGCCTGTAGTTTTGAGGGCGGGGTAATTTACTTATTTCTCAGAGTTCCTTATTCTCCTCCGTCCATCTCTTCCTACAACCCACATTTCTTCCAAAATTGGGTGTGGTGGTTTTGGGGGAAAAAATTTTATGAATAAATAGGAAAGATATGAAAAGGGCCAAAAAAGGAAAAAAGTTGAAGGTTAGGACCCCAGTCAGGTTTCCAGGAGAAATACCAAACGGAACGCCATTTCAGTTGGATATCCGGAATTGAATCAAATTAAATCAAATTGAATCGAATGGAAACATTTTTAAAGGGTAAGACAATAATACAATTCAAAAAGAAAAAGAGTGAAAGAATGAGGTAAAGAGAATGAAATTTTACCAAAATTTCACTGTTACATTCATCTCCAACCCTCCCTCATGTGTAAACAGGAAGGATACCTTTTGGCTTGAGGAAATTCTCATTCTTTTCAATTTATTTTGGGGAGTTTTCTTTTTTCCTCTTCTTGAAAGAAACACAAAAAATATTGTTAGTGCAACATTCATAGTGCATCATATTTTACGTCTCCTTACACCATTTCTTTTCTCTGCTTCTCACATTCACTCTGGATTGGTTTTGTCATTTTTGAAAGTGAGAAATTAGCTGGAAAAAAAAAAACATTTCACAGAAAATTAAGATGAAACCAAAATTCAAAAACTGAAAAATGAGAGAAAAGAAAGAGCTGAATTGCTTTACATTTCTTTTGAACTGTTCCCTGCATATGTGTAAGAATACAGTTTTATTTTTGTTTTGAAATTTGTTTTGAATTCTCTGTTCTTTGAAATTTGTTCACACATTTCCATTTCTTCTTTTTTTTTTTTTCCCGCGTATCATTTGGCCTTTTAAAAATGCTTCACATTTATTCTCTTATTTCGTCTTAAACTTCTACATCCTTTGACAATTTAAAATTTTAAAACAGCTCAGTTTTTTTTTAAATATTCTTTCAGATCTATTTATGTTTTTCTTTTTAATTTTTTCTACATCTTTTAGCATTTTTTAGATTTTTTATGCATATTTTCACAATCTCTGCTCTTTCTAAATTTGTTCATACAGTTAATTTTTTTAGATTATCTAACATCTTTTTACAGTTTTGTAAACTATATTTTCCGCAATATTTTGAATTCCACATCTGTACTAGCATAGTACTCGACAGGATTATTTACTTATAGATTGCCACTTCTACGAAGGATCAATGTTCTGTGCATTCTCTCTAGGATCAAAGTGTATCTTCCCAGCCTTCTGCCTAGAATTAGAATGTAGTATCTGCATACTAATTGAAAAGGGTTACACACAATACATTTCAGTTTTTAAGAGATTTTCCATTGGTTTTCATAGAATTATCTTTCCTCTTTGAATATTTAAAATTCATTTACATCTTTCAATTTTTCAATAACTTTTTTTTTCTCACATTTGTGGAAGAAATTTTCTCTGTTGTGATGCTTTATTTCATCTTTATTTCAATAAGCTTTTATTCCTTACATATTGGAATTAATTTTCCCACCTTTAATACGTTTCTGAGTTTTTTTCGTTTTAGCACATATTAAAATTTTCAACACCTTTGTTTATATTTTCTTTCATTTTATTTAACAAAACTTAATCTTTCAAAGATGATTTCACATCTTAGATAATTGTGATAGCAAGTGAACTCAGCCTGTTTCACACTTGTACAACAAGAGTAGTGCTTGCATGTTAGAAACCGTCAACCAACAGAGTCAACATTAACAGTTATCAACATAGGTATCATCAGTTTTTAAGTCGGTCCAGCTGGCTATCAATGTATGAATATGTTGTAAGTGAAGACTGCACCAATGGAGCTAGAGGGTTGGAAATTCAAATATTCACTACTTATTATGCCTAGGTTTGTGGGTGGAGGTTCAATTTACAATGTAAGTTTATGCTAAAATGATCCTTTAGTTTGTGTTTGGTGGCATTCACACTTGTTTTTCGAAAATTTAGACTTTTTTCATTGATCATTGCGCAACAAAAACCAATAGAAGTAACTTATTCATTGATCACCTCTTTTTCCAATCTATTAATTGCTCACCCTCAACATGGCATGCTGCCCAAAGACGTTGATGGCTTCTATTGAGTATCTAATGAGACCTGTTATTTTTTTTTTTTTCATATCACTCTCCAAAGCTAAAAGCTAATATAGCTACCAAGATGAAAACAAGATTTTGAACAAAGAGTGACAACAATTACTTTTGTTCTAACAATTTCGGGATATATTATTGACCTTTCTGTTCAAAATTGGCATCTTCCAAATATTTCGAATATTTTTGCATCCTTTAAAATATTTCTTGATCTTTTCTAGATTCTACATCCTTTTGAGATATTTACCAATATTTTGAAAAATTTCTAGCATCTTGAAAAATGGAAATTTTATTGGTCTATTGATATTAATAAAAAAAGAATGGAACAACATCACGCAACATTAATTTTCTACATTTCTTGACTGGCACTGATTTATATGATAAATGAACAGAGATTATATTACAAGTAAATATTGACGTAGGAAAATGCTTATTGTGATCACCTTGGAACAGGGTCTTCTAGATGAAAATAACCAACTGATGACATAAAGCAAAGGATATAGAAATTAGGTCAATTTTCATTAATTTATGAATTAATTGTTGTCATTAACTTCATTGTTATAAACAACTAAACATAATTTCAAAAAGTCATTGAAAATTAGTACGAAATTTTTAATTCATTTTGAATAAAGTGTCTGGGATCAACTTATTCTGATAAAAATAACTGTTTGATAACATTACCCACAATTATGATAAATGTCTCCCACTGTATTTCCTCTGTATTTTGATTTACCTAATGAAATATAACTGAATATTTCCTTAAAAAGAAATGAAATAGATATCTAGTTTTCCCTCATTTTAACATTTTCTCTAAAATTTGAGCGCCAATGTTTTTAAAACAAGATTATTGCTTCACTTTTGTCTACAAAGCAGTATTTTTCTGAAATCAAATTGTGCAATTAGCTCTAATGATGCCACACATTAATGAGAGCCAAAGACAACAATTATTTGATAAGCACTAACAGAATTACAGGAATACCTTGATTAGTGAGGTTAATTTGTTCCAGAATTTTCCATTCTGTACAAGGTCTTATCATAATTCAATGTTTTTTTTTCAAGCTTACACTTAGCTACATTGATTTGTACAGCAATAGTTAACTATACTACATTGAAATCCATACAAATCAAAAGTGAATTCAAGGTATTCCTGAACTGAGAGTCAAACTTCACTCCAGATATGTAGTCTAGCTCTTTCACAACGGATGCTATGCAACAAAAATTCACTTACTTTACTGATTATCTGTCACATTTCCTCTGTCTCACTAGACATTTCACACATCTCTCAAGATCACTTCTCTAGGAATTAAGGAATCTTGACCAGTTAGCTGCTAAGTATATTTTTAAACATTGTAACTACTTTGCCAGGTTTTTCTCATACAAAATAATTTGAAAAAAGCCTTCATTTCATATGTAAAACGGTTTTATTGTCAACCAATATTTACAACTGAGTATCAAATAAATGTGACGTACACAGGTTTGTAAAAAAAAAAAAAAGAATAACACAATCGTAAGATGAATTATCTCATCTGTGGCACTGGTCTGAGGACTTGTTAAGTTATCTCATCCATGGCGGTGAACAGGTAAAATATTTGGGTAGGACAGCTTGATAAAAAAGATTCAATGGATGTAAAACTCATTCAGGTACCATGAACTGATGTAGAAGAAAAATGTCTTTTTTATCATTTTAGGAATTCAAAGTATTTTTGATAATGGTGAAGTTTCTGAATATTGATTTTTTTATAAATAAAACATTCGCTGTTCCATGATAATATTAGAAGAATAAACATGAAAAAATTTAATTATAAGAGAAGACTTTAACTTTGTAATCTGTGTAAAGGCTGTTCAAAATAATTCCTTTTTAAGCGTTTTATGGTCTTGAAATTGGGATTATGTGTAGCTTAACACATGAATAATGAAGTTAAAAAAAAGAGAGATAATATTCTTTTGCTTGAACTCCCAATTTGATGCTTCACAGAATACATTGACAAAAGACCAGGTCTCTCTTCTCATATGAAATCTTCCTTTTTTTTCAATGCCATCATCACCTAATGTTTATCTGAATAAGTAAAAGTTGATGATAACAGCAGATTAATTTTAAGCTGGGCAATGCAAGTCGCCCTTGCTAGTTAGTTATATATATCAGTTGAAACCAAGTTCTTAGGTGTCAGTACTTTAACCTACCATCCAACAAAGTTCTACTGTTAAATTCAGTGATTCCTCCTACTTGACTCTTAACAACTTCCTTCTGAAAACTCAGAAAGCAAGCTAACTCAGCCTTGCTTTACACTTGTATAACAAGAGTAGTGCTTCCGTGTTATGTCTTTTAGATCACTCTTCAAAGAATTCGATAGCTAACGAGATACCTAACAAGGTTTCGAACAAAGAGTGACAACAATTACCTTTGTTCTAACAGTTTTTTTCATTTTGTTTTTATTTCCTGTCGCCCTTAACTCTGGTTCATTATGTTCTGTAACATTTATCAAATTACCTTTTACACAACTTTGTTTTCATTTCGCCTCCCTTTTTTAATCTAATTCTGACCACTTCTTGTCGAGATTGTGCAAATTAAGTCGTCAATGTTGGCTTTTGCTAAAAAGTTTTCTTCTCTTCTTGAGAATGGAATTTTTGTTTTAAACTTATTCTATCTTCGACTAATTTGATCCCTTCTGTCCTTTGACATACCTTTTTTATTTAATCAAGTTTAATTTAATTTTCGAAACCTTCAATTGTATGTAAGCATTTTTTTTCATCAAAGATGAATTTCTACATCTGCAAAAATCAATTTTTCTAGTGTTTTCTTTGCGATAATATTGGCATCAAGAAATATTCACAAGAAAATGCACTTCAAACGAATATCTCTAGAAATAACTTTCAAAGCATTTCTTGAGTGAACTATTTTTAAAATTTCAATTATTTGAAATATTCTAAAATATTTTATATTTCTATTGCAAGGTCTTTCAACAGTGAATAATTCCATGTGAATATCTGCAGTAAATAATTTACAATACTTCTCTATAATATTACTTTTTAGATAGCTGATTTGCTATGAAAATAGCTGATAAACAATCACAATGAACTTTCAAAGTAAATTCTCCTGCAGTTCTTTTGTATGTCCTTTTCATTACTTTTGTATTATGTCGATTTCTTATAAAATCTATCTATAAAATGAAGTGTTACTTTTTCTGCTTGTTTGTTTATTTATCTGGAACAATAGTTTCTTTCATTTTGAGGTTACCATTCCACTGATAAATATACCTTTATTCATTAATTCAAACTATGGACTTTTTCACTTGAACAAGTTCAGTCACTATTTGATAAAATCTCAGATGAAATTGATAAGACTTGAATATTTGTTTACTCTACTAACAGCTTGGAAGTATTGAACTAACAAGTCATTGAGTAAGAGAAGAAACCACTCTAACTCCACAGAAACATTGGTATATGTGTATGTGTGTATATATATATATATATATATATATATATATATATATATACATACATACATACATCTATATATATATATATACATATATATATATATATATATATATATATATATATATATATATATATATATATATATATAATCTATTAATTTGACAATTTGGAAGAATGACTAAAGTATAAATTTTTAATGGATTTTTCATTGCCAACTATGCATTTCGCATCTGTAGCATCAATAAATTGTAAAATCAATAAATCATATATTGTTGGAAAAAATGTTTCCACTTATAAAGATATATATATATATATATATATATATATATATACATATATATATATATATATATATATATATATATATATATATATATATATATATATATATATATATATATATATATACATATATATATATATATATACATATATATATGTATTCCTATCTGAAAAAATATTTCATAGAAACTCAAATATATACATGGATAATAACCTGTTTTGTAAGAGAGCAGTAATGCAAAAAATTGCAATGCTGATTATTTTCCCTGTCTATGATTCCATGTAAGTAATTTTAACAACATATACACACATTGTGTTGTTGGTGGTAATTCTTTAACAGACTTTCCTATAATCATACAATCTTGACATTAAAAGTTGAAATTTTTCTGACTTTGGCAGTCACTCTTTCCTATTAGTACAGTCACTGAACCTGAAGTAAAACTGCCCCACTACTGTGGCCAAGTGTTGAACTGAGCTGAACTTGGTAAATATCAAGTATATTCGGCTTCAGTATTTGCAGTATTTGTACACAACAGATTAGCTTAGACTGACACAGGGCTACAATAATGGGGCCCCAAGTGATGTATGAACTCATTACAGTAGTAATAGTCAGTATCACAAACCTGATCGCTATCAATCCATTGATTGTGAAACAAAGGATTTTGTGAAATTGCTGAAAGGTTCAGGGACTTTACAGAATCACCAGTTTCACAATCTTATTGTAAGATGGCTGGCCTGAAGCCCAATTAGATTAAGCACTAATGCTGAAGAATCTTAGGTTTTAGGGGGCTGTCTCCATAAGCAGCACCGCCCATTATACTTACGGGTAGGATCAGGGTCAATCACTGGTGCCTGAGACATCCAAAGGGGAAGTACTTAGAGAACTGGACATTTTTTGTCCCCACTTCCAACTTGATTCTGTGTCACATTCCACCCTCATCAGGAGGCAAATAAATACTATGTTCTTTATGCTGTGTTTGCTGATTCAGCTCAAATGCTTAAATTACTCAAATAAATTCATTACAGATTGAAATCTATCTCACAAACCATTGATTTCTACTTATTTGTCGCATACAGTGATGTTGAATGAGGTTAATGAATAACAATATCTATTCAAAGTAATGCAATCTTGAAATCATCTTTTTCTTCTCTTTCACTGGATCAGAGTATAGTAACTGTTTTTGTTTGAATATCAGGTTTGGATACAAGTAAAATATAATAAAAAGGATACAATAGTAATTCCATAGAAATTTGCAAGCTTAGATTTAGAATTAATTCATTTCTGATTAGCACATTTTCTTGAACATTCTTTGTATATAAGTAACAATGCTGATTTTTATTTCTATCACCACATATAGTATATATGTAACAGTGCTGATATTTAATTGTATAACCGCTGGTAGTATATAATTTTTATTAGTATAACCTATGCTGTATATAAGTAATTATGTTGATTTTATTTATATGCCTGTGTCATATATGTATATCATCTTCAATTCTGATAAATTTTCTGAGAATATACATTTCGACAACTAATTGAAAGCATAGTGTGTATATGTGTGCGTGTGTGTATATATGTGTATGTTTGCATGCGTGTGTGCATGTGTGTGTGTGTGCGTGTGTGTGTGCAAATGCTACCAGGTTAAAAAAAATATGCATTCCGATATCAGAAACCATCAACTAAAACTGCCACCAAAACTGTCAATACAGGTTTCTTCAGTTATCAAGTTGGTCCAGCTGGCTGTCTAGCTGGCTGGTCATGTATGTATGAATCACATGTACAGGCCACACCACTGCAGCTAAAGGGCTGAAAATTTCAATATTTATTCCTTAATACATTTACAATAAACATTCTTTAGGTTTTTTTAATATTCCTCCTCTAAATAGGCTTGGGGAGCAATTCGCAATGTAAGTTTATGCTAAATTTGTCTTCAATTTGTGTCCACTTGTTTTTAATTAAATTCAGACTTTTCTCTTGTGATGACTGACCAGTAAAAGGCGAGAGAATTAACTCATCCATTAATCACCTCTTCGTCCAATTTTTTAATTGATCACGCTGCCAAAAGACAGTGGTCATGTGACAGTTTCTATGGAGTGACTAACCAGACCTACATTTGATATTTTTATTGTTTCGTTACTGGAATACACTAATAAATGTGAATCCAATTCCTTTCTCGATGCAACTATTTCATCAATTTGCCACGAGGAAAAGGGGTTTAAATATGATGAACAAGATATTGAAAACTTAACTCACATTGAAACTGGATGGAAATGAATTCATTTCATACCAAATTTGATTTAATGCAAAATAGTTTATAACTTGCACACACACATACACGTGCACATATGTATTACATATTGTAATGTAAATGTAAATATTTGCATTGAGCATCTATCATAAATATATATGTACATAAACTCACAATATATGAATATAACTTTATGATAACCATGTATGTATACAAACATAGATCAATATACACATATGCTTCATATATGCATATATATCCACATACATAGATGCCAGCACATCTAAGTATGTTGTTTTGTTATTGTTTTATATTGATATGTATAGAGTTGTTAATGTATTCTCTATATCTAATCAAGTTTGTGTGAATATGCAGTAGACTATTACACCCATTTATTTCATATATTAAATCATATACATATATATACATAAATATGTATACATACAGATGTATATATACATATATATGTATACATATACGTATATGAATATATATATATATATATATATATATATATATATATATATATATATATATGGATATATTTATATCCACAACACATATATATATATATATATATATATATATATATATATATATATATATGTATGTATGTATGTATGTATGATTATAAATGCCTTATATCAATTTGAAATGACCTCCTGTCAATACACAGTGAAAGTATGATTTGGCCTAGACAGCAAAAATACAATAAACAATTAGAGAAAAGGGGCTGCTGTAGGAATCAAATCTGTAATCAGTAGGTAGCCACTTTAACATACTGTCACTCTTACGATTATGGTAAACAGCCTGGCAATGTGTTGAAGGCCTGCTTTATACCCTAATTTCTTTCTTGTTCATTCATTGTCCATATCTTTTCTATTGTTTCTCAACGTGAACAATAGCAATAGTTATTATATAGATGTGTTATATTACTTAAAAACTTAAATTGAAATGAGCTCCCATTAATACACTGTGAATGCATCATTTGGCTAGATAATGTAAATGTATTAATGTATGTACATACTGCTAGGGACAACTAGGATGAAACAGGGGAAGGAAGTTGCTTGGTATTAGGATCATATGAAATTTAATCTCTACCCTGATATTTACCCATAGCTGGGGAGAGAAAAGATGGATTCATGCCTTTCCTAGGAGAATTTTTGTCGAGTGAACACCAACTGTCACAGTCAGAGTCTAGATCTCTATTCACCAATACTATTTTTTGTACTGTTAATTATTAAGCCACTTGCATACCCATTAAACTAAAGATTATAAAAAAAATATTGAAAAGAGTATTTAATTTTGTAGTTATTATTTATGGTAAGGATATGACATAATGAGTCAGTACATTAAAAAGTACTGTAATAATAATGATAGTTTCAAATGATGACATGCTAAAAGTGGTTGAATTAAAATGAAATGAAGAGAACATTGGAGTGCTATAGTAATGAAATAATGAGTCAGACCACCAGGGTTCAAATATTTCAAAAGTGTCTATGATTTTCAGTATGCAGGTATATCTTGATTAGTACGGTTATCTTATTCCAAAATGTTCTATACTGTTCAAAACCACCCTGTTCAAGTACTTATTATAATTTAATGCATGTTTTTTCGGCTTATACTTGGTTGAATTAATTTGTACAGAAACACCTCAACCCTACTACATCTAAACCTGCACAAATTAAAACTGTTCTATTCCTGTATTTCACTCCTCTGATACATCAGAAATAGAATCACATAAATAGATTCTTTAGATAAATCTGAGTCTATTTTTCAAAGATTCTCAACGTAGAACGTAATGAAAAATGACCAAATCTAAGATTTTAAATTCGCAAACGGACACAATGTTAATTTTATATATGAGATATACTGGATAAACCTGTTCTTGGATGCATGTACAATAAGTCTAAGAAAGGAAAAAAAAGGGGGAAAAACATCTTTCTTTAATGATCTGTTTGTATTCCTGATAAACAGACAGAAAACAAATTTTGTATGATTAATGTATTTTGAGTTTCTCCGGGTTTATACAAAAGTAAAACAAAGTAGATAAACAACTTCTTTGTATTATTGAGTTTTGTATGTAATGCGATAGATTTTGGCTCTAATGGAGAGCGACCATCAAAGAGTTTGTCTTGGAGCCATCCACTCAGGAAGAAAACAGCATCTGATTGAATTCTATGGGACTGACAGCACCTGGTAGATTAGATTTGTTCTAGTAGGCCATTTATTAAAGATACCAACTAACTCAAGACCCTAGGAAGGGGGAAAAAAATTCACAGAGGAATTTATCAATATTTTGGTTGTGTTAAAAATAAAGACAAAATAAGACACAGCTCAGGAAAATAAATTAGTGCTGAAAATTTACTTTTGAATCCCTGTAATTAATTTGTTTTTTTATTGGGAAGAAAAAAATCTCTTATGATTTATAGGCTCCATTTGAGACTATTTTTATGGGAAATTTTATATTCTTATACTTGCACGAGTGAAATTGGCACTAAGGATAAAGTAGTGAACTGAAAGCTGAGAAGTATGAGGCTCCATGCCAAGTATCTCAGGAGAAAATCTGATTTAAAATCAAAGTGAAAAGCTTTTTGCCAACCAAATAATTTTGTGTTTGCTAAAACCTCAATACTTCCATGAATATTCAGTCTATTCATTAACATGAAAAGGCATTAATATCTGCATGAATATATAAAAAGAGCTCAATAATTACATGAATACAGTCCCTGAGATTCATCCATTTGACTTTCGATTTCCTTAATTCAGTTTCTGTGAAGTGAAAATTTGGACATCCGCACATTTTTACTGAACTTCATTAGATCTAGGAAATTTATTCTTTCATTTCTTCATTTTCCAACTAATATTTAAGAGCACAATGTCATTAGATGTATAATATATTGTACGTAGATCAAAATGACGATTGGAAAGTGTTGAGAAAATCTCAAAAGAGATATCACATCTCAAAATTTTTTTATTATTCTATGGGCGTATTTTGATGCATTTCAACAAGGACCAGCCATCTTTTTCAGAGAAAAAATATTTGCAGTGGTTCAAAGAGAAAAATTTGCTGTTTACTTGCTGTTTTTTATCTGGATTCTGTCGGATCACTTTACATCCACAATTCAAACAATATATTGTATGTGAATATTGCATAAACATATATTGTAGGTTTGCATGAAATAGGCTAGGTGATTATTTATCAAAGAAAATCAATGGACTGAAAATCATCTACATAAGCAGAAATCCATGGGTGAGAGCTATATTTTATGAGACTGATTCAACAAGAATTCATGAATCAATTTTAATATTCAAAATACATACTTTAAGTGATATTTTCAAAGTTTTCATTGCTTTGTTCGAGGTATTGCTTTCATGTCTCTCCTGGACTCTTTTCCACTCATTTATGTCTGTAAACAAACCAACACCATAACAATGATTAACTGTATGGTGCCATTATATGCAAACCATGTCTGAAAACTTTCTAAATACATATTTCGGACTTTTTACTGTATATCATCTTGAAAAAACGGGTACAAGATATAAAAATGATGATGCTGATTTGAAAGTTAAGAAGTATAGGCCCCATAAAACTAATACGGTAAAATTCAAGATGGACATTATTAACCATCTAGAAACTGGCCAATCTCAATCTTCAATAAGCGGGGCTTTGAACATAAGCAAAGCAACTGTGTATTGAACTATCAAGAATAAAAACAGAATTAGAGGATATGTGCGTAATGCAGGAACTATGTCGGCGACCATTATCTCCAAAAAATGAGGCATAGTGATGGAAAAAATAGAGAGTTCATTAAAAGTATGGATTGATGACCAGCATAGAAAAAAATGCTCATGTGAGTCTTGCTGTAATTCAAGGCGAGGCTATTAGTTTATTAACAAATTGGAAGGAACAGTGAGGAGAACAGGTGATTGGTTTTCCAGAATTTCAGGCAAGCAAAGGATAGTTTGAAAAGTTCAAGAAAAGGACAGCTTTGTATAACCTTAAAATGACAGTAGAAATAGCTAGAGCAGACAAAGAAGCTGCAAACAAAATTTATTCAAACTTTTGCTGACATCATTGAAGAAAGGGGTTATACTAAACAGCGTATTTCTAATGTTGATGAGACTGGTTTATTATGGAAGAGGATGCCTGAAAGAACATATTTATAAGCTGAAGAGAAAATTACACCTGGGCAAGAAACTGAAGTTTAGAATAGACTGACCCTACTCCTTTGTGGCAATGTAGTTGATGTTTTTCAACTGAAACCAATGCAAGTATATCACTCTGAAAATCTTGGAGCTTTGAAAGGGAAGTTTCAGGGAATGCTACCATTCATTTGGAGAACAAACAAAAATTGTTTGGATTACAGCAGCTATGTTTCAAAATTGGTTCAGTATTCATTTTTTTCAAGCTTTTTCACACCTTGAACAGAGTTTACAGTTCATAGAGCTATTGATAAAGATGCCGCAGTGTGGTATTCAGTAAACTATTGATGACATTTTTTTCAATTGATTAGTAACCTATATAACATTACTGTAAAATTATAGCAATAGATATGTTTATTAATTGATTAAGACATAAAATCATCATCATTTTTTGTATTTAGGAAAGCTCAAACTTTTTTCCAATTTAATAAATGGTAATTGCTTCTTCACTTTGTACTATTTTGTCTTATAGGAGGTCTTTATAAGTACACTATTTTTCACATACTGAGGACAATCTGTATCTCCATTAATGTATGGAAGGGCCTCAGTACCTCCATGAATTTATGATAAGGTCTCAATACATCTATAAAACAATAAAAAGGCCTCAGTAACTCAATGAATGAAAAAATCCTTAATGCCTCTATAAATATACTTATGGATTTTGAATTTTAGGAATCTCACTGCCTTGATGCCTCCATAATTATATATGCAAAATTAGTGAGTTTTATCTATTCTCATGGCTAGCCACTTATTTTTGCATTTAATGTCATTACTAATTCTGGAAATTGATTTTACAAGTATATTTGGTTTTAGTGAAAGAGACTTGCACAGGGACACTTTCTCTATCTCTTTCTTCCTCTGATACGTTTTGATGATTGAAAAGAATATGTTTCTAGATTTAGATTAGAGAACCTTTGCTCAGCATCACCCTCAGTCTCTCCTCCTGGAACATATTTTGATGAGTGAAAACAACATGTTCACAGGATTATATGAGAGAATCTTACTTGGCATCACCCTCACTCTCTCCTCCTATATCACATTTTGATGATTGTAAACATGTCCATTGGATTATATGAGTGAATCTTACTCGGCATCACCTTCACTCTCTCGTCAGTGACATATTTCAGTGATTTGAGACAATATGTTCATAGGATTATATGAGAGAATGATTGAAAGATTACAAAATGCCAAGATTTTTGAATGCACAAACTCTGTGTATGCTGAACAGCATAGGTGGTTTCTAGCCTAGAAAGTCATACATCAGACAAAGGTGTAAATTCCATATAAATTATATCTGGAGGGTTGTCTTCTCTCAGGAGAAATCGAAGTAATGACTTTAATCCACAAGATACTTGATAAAATAATTAGACCTATGGGCATTCTCACCTTGGCTCTTTGTTATAATCACAAATGCCAGTGTAAATAGACATTGCTGTCATTTTAGTAGACTGACCTCTTGGAGAAAAGCCTACTGATTGTGGTTTGGAATTGCAATTTTATTCCTACTTTGTAGTAAGGACTGCAATCAGCCAACTTCAGTTAGGAGGTCTACATAATCATTTCTTTGTACTAAACAGAGGCTACTTTTGTTAGCATGAGATTAAGACCCTTTAAGTCTGAACAAAATGACAATCAAATCTCTGCTTCTCATCCTTGATTTTGTCTATACAACATTTTGGCTGATCCATTCTTCAGCCTTCATCAGGTGTATAAACCAAGAACAGAGGCAGACCATTTTTTTCCTCTTTCCTTATATCTTTGTTTTTTCTCCTGATTTCATCTTAAATTATGTACCCAACAAGACCTGAAAAATGGATCATCCATAAAGTTGCATAGACAACGTCAAAGAGGAGAATAACAAATTTGATTGTTCAAATAGAAGCATGTCTACAAGTGATTCTCCTAAAAGTTATTGGCAATAGAGCTATCATGACTTGCTATCAGTAATCTGAGAAGAATTATTGTTTTTAAAATACTATTTGCTGACATAAATAAGCCATAGCCTTTGGCTGAGCCAGTGGGGAGATTAGGTCGTCTAGACCTTTCCAACTCCTTCAAGACCACACAGAGATAAAGAGAAGACCGTGGAGGAGGGGGTAGGATAAGGCTAGTCCAGCAGGAAAAAGGAAATGAAAATAAACATTTTTAAAAATCATTGACAAAACTTATATATGATTATATACATCATTTTGTACTCTGATGCATTCACACTTATTATTACAAAATTTGGATTTATTTTAGTGATCACGACTGACTGTGAAAAAAAAAATTTACCAGATATCTGTGAAACCTGAAAATGATAACCCTCATAGGTTCAACAGATTTTCATCTAATGGAGAGTAAGAGGCACAACTGAAGATTTTACAGTAGTAGTTGTACGGAATTATATATATAGATATTTTTTCACTTAATCTTCCCCTTGTATCCGAGATGTGGATACAGTAGGTATGTGATTCCATCAGTCTGTTTTAAGTCACAGTTATTTCACTTGAGAAATTTATTATGATCTAAATAGTTTGATATATACAGAAAGAATCAACAAACAAAATGTATGATTTTATGTAGAAAGAGCATCGCTTTACTACAACACATTATCCAGCAAAATAATTTCTTTTCACTTGGCTATGATAATGAGACTCCCAAGCCAAGCAGATTTCCCTTTATCCTCAGCATCACTACTGGTCTCCATTAAACAAGATATAAGGAGGCTTATTTGATATCAAGGGCTTCTCAGATAGTATTGAAATTCATACTAATCATATTATGGCTGTATTTGTCACAAGAAGAAAGAATGGTAAAAAGATTTATTGCTCTTGGAATGAAATAGCGGAAATCAATGTAAAGCAATGAATAGAAAGCAACATTTTTTCTTATTGCAAATTATATCCAATTTGGCCTTCCATAACATTTCCCCCTATTGAAAGATTTTAATCCATCTAAATTTGAACAGCACTGAAAAAATATTTGCCCTTTTTGAAGTTTCAATTCATTGAAAGTAATTTTCTTTTTTACTCTGTGATTTTTTTCATCGGTAAAGAGACTCTCGGGAAGATTATTCATTTGAAACAGAAGGAAATAACTTTTTGAAGACATCATTAATGCACATACAAGCACACATATTTACA
The DNA here is from genome assembly GCA_963457665.1 of Thysanoteuthis rhombus. Taxonomy (NCBI): domain Eukaryota; kingdom Metazoa; phylum Mollusca; class Cephalopoda; order Oegopsida; family Thysanoteuthidae; genus Thysanoteuthis; species Thysanoteuthis major. The sequence goes on along the minus strand of OY735214.1, from coordinate 19,068,775 downwards.
TAGACATACACACATGTATCTATCTATCTATCTATCTATCTATCTATCTATCTATCTATATATATATATATATATATATATATATATATATACATTTATTTGAAAACTGCATCAGTAGAATAAGGACAAGAAATACTGTTAGCCATTATTAATGATCTACTGAAGGATGAACATATGTAGATAAGCAATAAATAATAGGAAGCAGTTTTAAATATATTGGAAACAGGGGCTCAGTGAATCATGATTTTTTCATAAATGCAAATTCACAATTGCATGTCTACTACTTCCTTTTCTCAAGCCAACACATCCGCCATCTTATTTTTAGAAAGACTTGCATGCTTGAACATTACTGTACCGTGTGCAAGCTAGGGGATCTAATCTTAAACCACAAGTATTATTCAGAAGCACAACTATTCAGAACTTTCTAAATGTGCTAAATGAAGTGAAATTAATATTTTGTAAGAATTATTTCTTGTCCAAACTGCAATCATTGTGCATGCTCTTAAGACAAATGTAAGGCCATCTTTTTCCAAGATCTGAGTTGTCACAGTTAATTGGGGCACAGTGGATCACTTTTTAGGCTGAGCTACTTCAATTATCTTAATTAATCCTGTCAACACATTTCATGCATCATATGAGAAACTGAAAGAGCATTTTGATTTATTTGGTACCATTTTTTTCTTTTCTTGAATTTATATGGAGACTGTGAATGTGAATTGGTTCCACTCAGGATCTTCTTTGAATCTCTCAATCTTATGTTGATTCCACTATGTATTAGCATTGGGGCATAGAGGATCAGAAATTTTTTTTTTAAATGCTAGCCAGCTACTAAATTTGAGATTTATTACTTTCTTAATTTCATAAAATTTAATACACAGCCAACAAAGTTGATTATTCTTCTCTTTCACTCTTCTACCTACAATTCATTTTTTCTGATCCATAGTGCCCTAGTTTCCGATATATATGTATATATATATATATATATCTGTCGGAGGCAAATTTTGCTGTAGTAGTTGTGTATCTCTCTCTATCTCTCTCTCTCTCTCTCTCTCTCTCTCTCTTTATATATATATATATATATATATATATATATACATATCATTGGATCGTGCTGATCAAAATAGAGCAAGAAAACACTTGGAATGAGGATTTTCATATATCCATCATCAGTTATCTATGTTGGACAGCAGATAGGTATGTATGAAGAGAAGGAGGGGTAGAACGGTTCCTGCTGCCTCTCTGTGTGAGGAGGATCTGTGTCCTACAGAAAATCTGAGAATGAATACCTATTCACCCAACTTGGTTTTTATCCTCGATAAATTTTTACTCTCTCTCTCTCTCTCTCTCTCTCTATATATATATATAATGGTGGATATGCAAGCTGACACAAAATTTTTGCTGAATTTTGATCTGAAATTTTCATTGTACAATGTTCAATCAATATGCTTGATGAAGAAGTGCTGGGTTAGGTGCATTGACAAGGAAAGAGATTACGTTAAAAAATGAACATTTTTTATACAAAATGAATGCTTTTTTTATGATCAGGCCAATAATTGTAAATATACTTTTTTTCATAATTGTAGATATGTCTATGTATTTTGAATGTCTGGAAAGGATCAGATACTATACTTTTATCTTAGCCAGAAAAAAGATATTTGGCAAAGAAAAGAATATTATAATGTAAGCCAAATGCTTCTGATTCACAATTAACTAGTCTCACATTTAAATTGACTTTTGATTAGTTATTTAGACATTGAAAGCAGTAATGTCTGTCTGCCATTGCAATAACATTAGGTTTGTATTATAGATGGGAAGTGATCTGACAGGTAAAACTATAAATCAAATGGTTCTGGTAAAATACAAGAAGCAACAGAAAGCAATGAGAAGCAAATGGAATGTTTTTGGGGGTTGATTGAAAAATTTAGGGTTAGTGTTATCCATTGATCAAAGAATCAGCGATGAAAATGGATTTGAGAAAAACAGGTAAACAGTAAGGCTTGGTCTTCAGAACGAGTCATATAGTGATGCATCCATTAGTAGACATTGAACTTAGAAAAAAACAGGAAATTGAAAAGGAGATATATGCTGTACCCCCATGTAACCCTCCCCCCATTTCCATCCCTGATAATATTGATTGAGTTGCTTCTTGTTGCTACTTGTATTTTACCACCACCCAAAAAACAAATATCAATCAATGCATTTTACTTACTTTCTCCTTTTCTCCTTTCAGCCTTTTCTACAACTTGAAACCTTTTCTCAGGATTAAACCCAATTTACATTTAGTTTTTGTGGAAGACATGTGCCAATCATGAAGTTACAGATTTGTTTACTGCTTCTAATTTCTGTTCTACAAGGATGTCTGTGTGTAGACCTTACCTATTACGTGGAGGAAGGAAAGAATCCTGGTACTTATCTTGGAGACATTGCTGCCGATTCTCATTTCAGGGACTCTGTCTCTTCGCAGCACCAGAGCCTAATAAGGTTCAGCTTACTAGGACAGGACATGGATGCTAATTCAAAACTCTTTCGAGTTGCCAAAAAAACTGGAAAGCTCTATACTACACAGACCTTGGATGCAGAAACTCTGTGTATGCACAACACTGAATGTTTTGAAATGCTTAAAGTTGCCGTCCGACGGGGAAAAACGTTTACAAAGATAATTAAGGTGAAAGTTGTCATCCAAGATGTCAATGATCACCAACCAGAATTTCCTGTCCGTCAGGTTAACATACAGTTTTCGGAGGCTGATGGATATGGAATAAGTAAAATAATCCCCAATGCCATAGATAAAGATGTTGGGATGTTGAATTCTCAGATTAACTATCAGTTGAGAAAGAATCTGGAAGAACCATTTACACTGTCTGTTTCAAAAAGTGTTGATGGTATGTCAGACCTGAGTATAACATTAAAAGAAAGACTTGACAGAGAGGCCAAAGACTCATACTTGATCCAAGTTGTAGCCAAAGATGGAGGATCTCCACCCAAGCAAAGTGATTTGAATGTTCAGATCACGGTGACAGACATCAATGACAACCCACCCATATTCTCACAAAGCATCTACAATGTGTCAATAAATTATGAACATGATTTAGTTACACCCGTGACCATTTTATCAGCACGAGATTTGGATTCTGGTCCGAATGGTAAAATTTCCTACCAGTTTAGCTCAAAAACATCTAGTGTCACCAAAAACCAATTCCGTATAAATGAAGACACAGGGGAAATTTTTCTACGGAAAAGGTTCACTTCCCAGCAGAAGCCAACATACAAATTGCATGTGAAAGCCATCGATAGTGGCAGCCTACCTTTAACGTCCATCGCTATGGTGCTAATAAATGTGATTAATCAGCAAAATCATGCCCCATCAATTGATGTTAACTTTGTCTCAGCTATGACGGATAACGCCGCTGCCGTTTCTGAGGATGTGGAAGTTGGCAGCTTTATTGCTTATGTCATGGTCAATGACCCTGACATCGGGCAAAACGGAAAGGTCACGTGTGATCTGAACCATGACAAATTCCAGCTTCAAAGCCTTGGAACTAAGGAGTATAAAGTAACTATAAAGGACACACTGGACAGGGAAACAAAAGCTCATTATGAAATCACCATCTTCTGTCAGGATGGAGGGTCACCACCGTTGCAAAGTGAAAGTAATTTCACGATTCCAATCATAGACGTCAATGATGTGCGACCCCAATTCTCAAAGGAAATGTTCAAATTCCGGATCTTTGAGAACCAAACACCCAAGTTTCCTGTAGGCACTATTAATGCATCTGACCCTGATGAGGGGCCAGGGGGTAAACTGAGCTATTCCCTGCTTAGCGTCAATAAGCAATTCCTTCCATTTAAAATCACAGATGAGGGATTCATCTCAACGATTATATCTTTGGACCACGAGTTCCAAAATATTTACGAGTTCAAAGTTTTTGTCAGAGATAATGGGATTCCTTCGCTTAATAACACCGCAAATGTTATTGTTGAAGTCCGAGATGAAAATGACAATGCCCCTTATTTTACCTACCCGAGTGTTAACCCTTTCTTTCTAGATATTCTCTATTACCCACATCACACGAGCAATATCACCGTCTTCAAGGCATCAGACTTGGACAGTCGAGAGAATGCCTTTTTGAAATATGAAATTGCTGGTGGCAACGATAAACAATTGTTTAGCATCAACCATTATACTGGTCTGTTGTCATTTAGTCGTGAGGTCACCCACGATGATGCAGGATCACATGACCTACAGCTTGTTGTCAGGGACAGTGGTACCCCTGTTCTATCAGCAACAACATCAATGATTGTGACACTGACTGTCAGTAATAAAACATTTGAAATGTTAAATGCTGAACAGGTCAAGTCTGGTAAGAAGATACACCTCTATCTAATGATTGCTATTGTTGTTGTGACTGTTGCTGTCTCAGTGGCCATCACTGCTTCAATGTCCATCTGTTTACTTCGGTGCAAAGACCGGAGAAATGTCCCATGTAGGCACAGGGTAAATCCACCTTTTAAACGAGATGGAAAACCTGAACATTATGCCTGTCCAACTTATCATACAACCTATTGGTCAGGTGCCCCCGGGGCCAGTGTATTGGACTCAGATACAACAAGAAATAACCTTCTCCCGAGATCAAGAGAGACTCACCCAGCTGATGAGACTAGCATCAATCAAAAACCACTAAAGGTTAAATCTCCTACATCATCAAATTATGTATATCAGGTAAGTGATTTGTTTGTTTCTTTCAATTCCATTGGAATGTGCTTTTATTTCTTTATTTCATTTATTTTATTTCTTTAGTTCATTTTTCTATTTTCTCATTATTGCTTATCTTTTTCCTTCCAGGATAGAAAAAAATAATATGATAAAAAAAAAATATGTTGAAAATCTAAATAATTATCATGTTTTTAATTCTTCCTCGTCTACACATCTCCCTCTGCATGTATACATGTAATTTCATATATTTTTCAAAAAAAATAATTTTAAAATCACCTTTTACAAAACCTTAACAGATTTTATCCTTAGCTATACACATATGTTTTAGAAATATCAATAAATCTATCATTGCTGTCTACTGCTATAAGAGGTTTTATTTTTGCTGGAATTTTATTAGTTTATAATCTGTCAAAAAAGGGTAAAAGCTAATAATAGAAACATACATTCCCAGATTATATTAATCCCTTAGTAGAAAACATCCCTTTAGACATCATGTTATTGAACAGAACTGTGGAATAAATTTGTATTTGATGAAATATATATATATATATATATATATATATATATATATATATATATATGATAATGCATTCAAGAAATATGCTTGTATAAGCTGTCACTGGATGTTCAAAGATATACGCATACTCAAACATGTAAATACTCAGACATATATATATATATATATGTATATACATTCAGACATGTTGAGAACTTAATGTATCATATAAGCATAAATCATATATTGCTTTTAAACTTATAAACTTATGTATTTATAAGTTAACCTTTATTTTAACAATTGTTTGTAGCATTCTTAAATCTAAGAAAAAAAATTGCTGCTGATAATGACCAAAGTTTGAATAATTTTAAGAATACCATACACATACATGTGTGTGTGCATGTGTGTGCGAGTGCATGTGTATGTATGTACATGGATATGTGTGTATGTATGCGTATGCTTTTATGCATATCTTCTTATGATGGGTACATGTAAGAATATATAGATGTTTATAAATAAATGTATGAGCTAGAAAGCTAAAAAAGGATTGATTCTATCCAACAAATATTTTTTGACATAATCTCTTTCCTTGTCAATGTTTATGTACAATTATTTTGTGTTTATAAATATTTATGTATATATATATATATATATATATATATATATATATATATATATATATATGTATGTATGTAAACCTGATAATAACAGATTCCTTTTATATGAACATTCACCCACTCAAAAAACTGAAACACAGACATCATCCACTTTACCTGAGACATATCTACTTGAGAACCAAAATTCAAAAAGTGATACCTCAAGCTGATTTTCTTTGACCCACAGTCAAGTTTGCTGATACTCCCCTTCCTTCACTTTGTCCACAAACCAACACTGTTAAGTAAATTATCTCAACAGGTAACAGGCTGCACTTTCTACAGTTTTTTTTACGTGGCAAAAGAGCTTCTGAATATGTTGATTGTAACAGCAAAGTGCATTAAGCCTTATTTTAAAGATAACAAAAAATTTTCAAATTCTAAAACTTTCTCCTGAATCTTTCACAACTACTTTGACAAACTACTACCACCATATCTATGCTGAATGTGTGTACATGAGTATTTTTGTGCATGTATGTATGTGATGAAAATAGAGAATAAACACTTGTGTTTTTATGATATGATAATAGAAATTAAAAGTGAAAGTGAAAGTGAAAGTACAAGTAAAAAAAAAGAAGTATATGTTCATGTTCTATCAGAATAAGATCACAGGACTTCAATTGCAAAACATTTAGATTCTTTAGTTATTATTCCTTCAATCTGACTTGCACTTTTTCTTTTTTTACTCATGGGTGCAATGAAGCAAAATCATCTTGACTACTATCTGGCTTACCAACGAATTCTTGAGATTTTATCATTGGATCATATCCACACGTACCGTGTCACCTGAAGAGGGCTTGAGAATGTTTTAAATGGAATAGTTCAGGATCTAAAAACATGAAATGATTATTAAAACAAAATTAATTTGACTATGTTTCAATAATGGTACTTTGCAGTGGCTATGACTTCATTATGTTTTCTTTATTGCTAGGGGTGGGGCAGACACTATGATCATGCTTCAACGCCTACACAGTATAGACCGGTTACTGGGGGAGTTGGGTGTAGTGCATGCTGGGAGAATTAGAATCCATGCGAAGGAACATATTTTAGACATGAATTTTTTTTTAAACATTGAAAAGTAATTATGATGCCCCTCCCATCAAGAAGATTATTTGAGATAATGACCCCATGGGATGCAAATAATGAGGAGGTTCCTGAAGGGCACTTCAGTTCAAGCCAAGTAGAATAGAAAGGCAGTCAGAGTTAGTCAGGTGGTACTGGTTCAGTTATAGGTTGGGGCAGGTGATGATGGGGTTAGGTTCAGAGTTAAGATAGAAACATCTGGTTTAGGTTTTTTTTGTTTGTTTTTTTTTTCAATTTTTTTATTTCATTTTAAGGGGTGTGGTTGAGGATGATGAGCAATCGTTTGTGAGTTTTTTGCCTGATTAAACTTTTCAAAACTAACAATCGTTTAAGAGGAAGAAAAATGTCTCTTTCTTTTTTCTTTGAGATAAAATACAAATTGAACAACATGCAGTTCTCAAGGAAAATGTTTTGCATCTTTAAAATTCAATAAGCAGTGACTAGAAGATTCTACAATAACAAAACAAGAATAAGGAGTCATAAAAGAAATGAGAAAATAAGATAAAAACAGAAAAAGGAATAAATGAACAATGAACCTAACAGACAGCATATTTCCTGACTAAGTCAAAATCATTCACTTTTTGTCAAGTGAAAATTCCTGGCAGAGTTTACTTGGAAGAAATGTTGTGCTTTCTCTTTGAAACTATTCAGACCAGGTTACTTTTTGTTGGTTTATGTGAAAATTCACATCTACTTTTATTTGTAAATTACCATACTTCCAAGCAGCAAACATACTTCTTTTTCACAAATAAGTCTTATCCTGCATCTCATAGGCCAAGGATTACTTTTTTCATTGGATCTCCCTAACCCCAGAGGAAGGTAATTTATGTCAGACAGTGATTTGAATTCCGCTGACCTTTGGACAAACTGTATAAATAATACTAAGTATAAAATAGTAAATAAACAAAAGTATTATAAACAATGAAAAAATATTCATAATCACAAAAATCATTGTATACTATGGCAAACAAGCCAATGGACTAGTAGTAACTCAGATGTTGCTTTCCAATATTACTAGTATTTTCACTTTTCTCATTTTCCAATAAAGGCAAAAATCACTGCTTGGCCAAAGACATAATTGTAGGACTGAAGTATCTTAGTCTACATACAGTACTACTATGGATTTTTACCGATGGGCTAGATGTAAACTTACTGCCTACTTAAGAGAAAAAGGAAAAATGCAGACTATAAGTGGTGATGAGAATATACATGTTGCTAAGAAACCCACAAAACATAATAATGTAGGTGAAAGTGCAAAGTCTTTAGTTTCATGTTTTTTCATCTCTTCAAAATTTTTCAAGTCAAAATTAGGATTCCTCCTTGAGGTCAACGATAATTTATTTTTACATGATTTTCTTAAATACCTACCTATAGTTATCCACTACCATTCATTGAGGTTAAGGGTGATAGAGAGGTAAAGATAAATATGGTCAGAATAAATTCTTTTTATGACATCACAGGTGTTTCTCATTGAAAGGCATCTAAAATGCAGTAAAAGAAACAAACATCGACAAACATTCAGATTCTGGAGAATCTAGATGTTATAGATGTTATTGATAAACCTGTCAAAATAAAGCCAAAAAAGCTTTTTTTCGAAAAAGCAAAAAAACTTTCTTTAAAATGGGTCTTGTGGAGTACTGATGCCTGTACACAAAATTGTATGTCTATGAACGCTGGAATACACAAACGCATAAAGAAACACATGCATATATAAAAAAAAGGATAGAACCCTTCATCATCTTTGATAGCTACGGTTGTTCAATTCCTAACTACTGAAAATCCTTTTTTTCTCATTTGCTATGTGTTCCTACTGTAAGATGATTTGCATTTCTATAAAAAAATGTTCATATCTTATTATACATATAATAGCCTATTCTGCTTGTTGTAATTGTATTATTTCATGACCTCTACCAATCATTTCTTTTCCTCATTTGCAATACATTTCTATAGGCAACGATTTTATAATCATTATACTCTTAGCATCTGTCATTGGACATAACCCTTCCCCAAGATTCACCCGACTTCTCTATCATAGGCGTCACAGGGCCAGTACTTTCTAAACCTGTCTAGTTCATCAGGCCATCTTATTTTCTGCTGACCACGGTTTTGCATATGATATACATTAATAAAGCAAATGTATATGTATTACCCATATAATATTCCTATTTTGTAAGTAATGCTTGCAATTATTCCTAACCACCAATAATCCATTTTCCTGGATTCGAATGCTCAACTTACAGCCTGAGTACAAAAATTTAGTAAAACAAATATTTGTGCAAAAATAGCCAGTTTTTTTTCTTTCTTTCCCAAATGCCAAAATTTGTTGTAATTATTAGAATGAATAAAAGTTTTGACTTATTTATTTCATAAATCCTGCAGTTTACAGTTTACATGAACAGCTTGTATTCACACATTTACAATACAAAGTGTGTGTGTGTGTGTGTGTGTGTGCATGTGTGTGCGTGTGTGTGCGTGTGTGTATGTGCATTTGTGTATGTGCACATGTGTATGTCACACACTTTCCAATGAGTGCATAGATACAACACTCTGGACCTAGACAAAAGTGCCAGCGAATAAAATTTTGATCGAAGGCAGAACATACTACACTGTTGTCCTATGCATAGGGCTGAGGAGCAACATTTGTATCAGAGGCAGAGCACTTAGATACTCTGACCCTTGGCAGAAGTGCCAATCCATATTTAAATACTTCCATCATTTTTTATGGGTACTATGCAAGTGAATGTAAAAAAAAAAAAACATTTTTTTTAACATCATATCTTGTAGTTTCAGGATATATTGCAAAAACTCTTTCCTTGAAGAAATTCATTTCAGTCGAGTTTCCTTCCCTTTTATTTTGTGGACTGAGACAAAAGGCTAAAAATGCTGAAAAACAAAGTACTAAGCATATTTTTCATTCCCAAGATAATAATGGATCATTGTTTATGAGCGTTTGTACAATCTGAGAAATCATGCATAACATATTTTCAATATCATCATTTTCAAAGAGAATCTTTCTAACTTGAAGCCAGAATCACCAATCAAAGAGTGCAGCAGCTGGTTCAAAATGATCTCAACAATACCAGAGATATTAACACAGACATAGAAATTGTCTCATTACAAAAGATATGATAGTTATTAACAAAGGCAGAAAAATTGTCTCATCATTCAGCCTCAACATTAGAGATATGTTAGTTATTAATAGGTTGGCTATACCCTAATTTCCTAATAGAAGGACTTTGCAGACCAAAAGGGAGGACTTTGGCAGACTGTCCCTCCCCAATATGTTGACAATGCTACTTGTGCATTGTAGCAGCAGTGTTGATAATGGCAACTATATATAATGAAAATACTTTAATGGTTGCTATTACCTTTTTTACTGTTTTAGATATATCTGAGGTAATTTATATGCTTCTTAGTCAGACCCTAAAATGGAGGGAAAATTAACAAATGGAGGACAGAGTGCTCAAAAGATGGATTTTCCAGCCTAAAACCAGACTTCTAGCCTCCCTAGCCTGCTTTGAAAGTCAGCATTCATAATCCTGGCTTTTTATCAGGGTTCGAACATCAACCATTGGCACTTGTGGGAAATGCACAACTATTACAGCCACAAAACAGTTTCACTCCAATTTGCAAAAACAATGTTCCAAATCATGTTACTCTTCTGTGTATCTAAATTTATTCTTACAAGTGATGTAGACGAAGAAACCTTCCTTTTTTTGCATATTTTTTTCTATAAGAAGGAATTTGATGAAATAAACTAGAAGTTTATCCATCGAACCTAGTCAACAAGCAATAGTTTTTGAATTCAACTTTTCTCTTTTTTTTTCATCTGGTCACCATACTTGGAGAAGGATAGATTTTTTTTTAGAAAAAGTCTAGAGACAAGCAACTAAGTTTCTACCAGAATTACAAAGTATGAGTTATGAAGGTAGTTTAAAGGAGTTAAAGTCAGAAAGAAGAAAGGAGCTAAGAGACTTGATAGAAATGTTAAATATCATTCACGGTATAAAACTAGTAGATCCTGAGGCATTTTCTTACCATAATGGAGAAAAGGGGACTGAAAGGCCATACATATACTATGAAAGAGAATAGGGATAGATTGAATACCAGTAAATTCTTTTTTAGCAACAGAGTAGTAGGATTATGGTATAGATTACTTGAGTATGTTGTGCTATCAACTATTGTAAATGAGTTTAAAGTGAATTACGATGTTAATTACACCACCACTATACAAATGTGTATGACTGAGATATTGAGTAAATGTGATTATTTGATATATATATACCTTTATAAATACAAATTCTTTACTATTCTTCACACTATGATAGATGTTATACTATAAACTCTCATTGTAAAGGCACTCATTCTAATAGTACTATTTAATGACATGTTCTAACAGCATGTTTGTTTTTGTATTCTCATTACACTATTCTCAGGGATTAGTTTACAGCAATAGCATATGAAGATTTCTGTATAATATCTTAAAAACTTTCTGGTTTATTCATTTTATTTGCAACCTGGTCATTTTATTTGAAATAGTTTATATGTAACCTGTATATGAGGTATTGGACTGTGAAAGGGTAATAAAAGGTCATTTTTGTCAATACTTTTTTATTTCTTCTTTTTGATACACTTTGTATAAAACCCACTGATTTATTATGATAGCACTCTAAAATCCCCAAGGGTACCATATCAGTGGGTGTCAACTGTATCAAGATTAGTATGTCAAGTCATATACATAGGTTTATCAATAACTCTAGCCTAATGATTAAAAACGCGTTTATTTTACCCTAGAAATACATGTTATTCGACATAATTTCCTTCTTCCTCAAAGTGCTTAACCAACTGAAATTTCAGGTCAAAATTGAGCTAATAACTGTGTCAGGCCACAGACTTATTGATACACTTTTGTACATGCATACATATGCACACATCAGCATTCTCACTTAGTCACATTTTTGTCAACCATTATGACATGCCAGTGACAAGACATTTTATAAAGTGAACGATAGATCTGCACATTAGCCTCAAAAGCTGTACATGCAGAGAAAGACACTCACACATACACATTAACATTAGAAGCTACCCTCCACATACATAAAATGCAAAATGTATCTATACATATATATGTATATTTTTTTTGTGTATAAGACTTTTTCAGTGAGTACAAAGATACTACGCACTGATCCTAAACAGAAGTACCAATCCATACGTGAATAATCCTTTCATTTTTTACACATGCTTTGCTAGTATAGATATATATAAACACGTACTAACATTAGTGGCCCTTTATATACACACACATGGATATGAATAGTGAAACAGTGTCAACTGGAATTCATTTTTCATATTATAGTTCCATTTTTGATGTTTAAAACCATTATAGCCCCTCCCCCATCCCTCATATTATGATGTAGTTCATTATAGCACGTTTTGCATTATAATGTGAGTGGGTGATTGACCCCAAATATTAAAATAGCTGCATTCAGCACTAAAATAGCTAGATCTAGCTGTATTTGCGAATAAGAATAGCTAAATTGATTATTGCTTGGTCATTCATATCTTTTGGGCCCCAACTACTGCTTTATAATGCCTATATCACCTTGTGCCACCATATGTTTGAATAGGGAGATATTGACACAGGATCTGGGGCAGAAATGACTTAAGTGATAATTGTAAAGGAATCCATGTTAAATTTACAAGAAACTAAATAACGCAAACATGGATATTCGTTTTCTTTTCAAATGGTTTATTATGTTTTCATATCCCTCCGATCATTAATCATGGCTGCTGAAAAGGACAAGTGTACAAAGTGTGCGGAGGAGTATTTGTCATGGCTTTGTTGAAAGCCCATTTAATCGAAGACAGCCGATTTGTCTTATATGTAACAGCTCATTTTCAAATGGAGCTATGAAGCCATTAGGACTTTTAGAGCATTTAAAAAGAACTCATCCTCATAAAATGGACAATTCTATTGATTATTTAAAAAATTCAAAAAAAGAATTTTGAAAAACAAGAAGAAATGTTCCTTCTTTATTTATGGAAAGTACACAAACAAATGCAAATAGAATGATTGTGTTCTACAAAATCACACAAATCATTGCAAAAAATGGATGTGTGCATAGAGTTGCTGAAAATGTAAAATCCGCCTCTGAATTTCTTATGAAAACTGTGTTGCATTAAGATTCGTCAAGTGTTTTAAAAGAATTACCATTGAGCAATAATTCGATTTGAGTAAGGATTGATGAAATGTCACCTGATGTATAAACCCAGATAGTTAAAAGAATAAAAAGTAGAAAATTCTAAATTCAAATTGATAAATCAATGGTCAGTGATAGCAAAGTTATTCTTATAGCATAAGGCCATTTTATAGAAGAAGACTGCAAACCGTGTGAAAAAATAGTATTCGAAGTATTGTGGGGAGGTCATCCATTCTTATTCGTTCATCCATTATCATTATTCTTTATTTTATTTGAGCAATTTATCATAATCCTCTTCTGGCTTGACCAGAACCCCTGTTGACCATACATTGTTGGACCATGTTCCATATCTGGTCCCTTTCTAGCCCCTTACAACACTGGTTGAGAGGTTGGATTTTACTCAGTTTTTAAAACGGAGTTATCGATCCCCAAGATTTATTGCCAACCAAGGTTGGAGAGCCCTGTTTACTCTGCTATTTATCCATAGCTGGGGGGGGAAGAAATGGATTCAGACCTCTCCCAAGGACATTAATTTAAAGTGGATACAGACTGTCTCAGTCGGAGTTTGAACACTGGCCCCACCATTAAAGCTGAAAATTAAAACATCTACTCCTTATTATATCTAGAAAAAAACGTTTTTTTCCTTTTTGTGAAAATTCACTCTAAAGTAGGTTTTTAGTTAAGGTGTTTGATTTGCTATGTAAATTTGGCTTATTTGGTCTCAGCTTATGCTCTCATATTTTTTATGAAAATTCAAACTTTTTAATGATCATAACCCAACAAAAGGCTGAAGAAGTAATATTTTCATTGATCATCCTTTTTTCAAATTTTCAATTGATCAACCCCAACACAGTATGCTGCCAAATGCATCAGTCATATGACAGTTTCTATTGAGTGACTAATTTCTATGTTAGAACATATTTCAGCGATTTTGAAAGAAAGGGGAAAATATGATGTGTAAATTGAATCTTTAAATTGCTTTTAAATCCATGTTTTTGCTTCATACCAAGGTTTCTTTTGGTCTTGTATCTTTTTTTTCCTTCTTGTAGCTCCATGCTCTCCCTTAGCGTCAAGCCTTTAAGAATCAGGAATTGATGAGATTCTTAAGGAAATATACTGAATAATCTTGTCTTAACAATCTGTGAAATTCTTTCTTATTCCAAGGGAGAAGACTCACTTCTACCCTCTTGGTTTGTGCTGCTCTCCATTTTCTTTTCCATTTTCCTACGAAGCACGTTGCTTCCCTTTCATCAATAATTCTATTCACGAACACTCACACACACATACACACACGTATACGCATACATACACGCAAAAGAAAACAATAATAAAATTAATCAATTTGAAAATTTCAGGTACCCCCCAGTCTTTATCTCCCACCACCCAATTTCCAAGGAGATACCATCATCACCATTTTTAGGGTCTGGGAATCCTCAAAAAAATTTTCCCATATAAATCAATGCTTTATATCATTTTAGCTCATGAAATGTTCTTATAAGACAGCTTTAATCTTTGGATTTCGGAAACATGTGCGTTATCTACAATTCTTTTTAAAATTCTAAACTTTCATCATCTCTCTATTTAAAAGAATTTGTAGATCCAACCAATTAACTCCAAAATATTTTTAAGCTTAGCAAAGCCAAATTGGAGAAGATGGAGGCATGAATGTCTGCTGGAGTGTCAGGGTGCAAGGCACTTGCTCTTTGCACCAAATCAGTCCTTCTGACCTAGGGTGACAGGGCTTTGAAAGTTGAAATTTCATAGTCAATGAAGGATAATGGTGCTGTAAAATTGTTTAATGGGATAATTATAAATACATTTTGAGGAAGAGTTATATTTCATCCAATACCATTATTAACTGAATAGCAAATTAAACAGTCCTCAACTACGTAAATAAATAAAGAAATGTCTTTATAATTATCACATTCTGTCGAACATAACTGTCCATTCAACTAATATACACAATTGTTTTATGTAAGCCATGTATGTATCCTTATAAGAAGTTGGTATTATTCTTCTCTGGTGACAGAGTATCCACTAAGATATATTCTGAATGTATTGTTTTGCCCCCACCCTAAAAATATATCTTTTCTCCCCCACCCTGGAAAAGTGACTGCAGATGCTCATGGATAAAGAGTTCAGATGTTTGTGCTACATCAGTCTTCCAAGCGGCGAAGACCTACTTGCCTTGAAAATTGGCATTATAAATTCAAGGTTTTGAAGATATGATACTGGGGTCAGTGTATGATATAAAACTATCTCTGCTAAATTCATTGGGGAAAAGTTAATAATTTCACAGTGGAAATAATTCCACTGTAAAAACAATTGCTCGTGAGTCCATTCAAGTAGGTTCCTAAAATGAAATGCAATATTATATTGCTTTATAAAACAACTTGATCAAATCTCAAGTTTCTCTATTGATGAAAATTGTAGAAAAATCAAAAGTAAGAATTGAAAAATAATATTTTCATGCATACTTAGCAAAAATTATGAAAAGTTTGCTGACACTACATAGTACATTCTTTATTTATACTTAAAATCTATATAGTAAGTGAATTTTGACATATTTATCATATACATATGCATATGATAAGTATATAAAGTCTCTTTTGTTTCATTTTCTGGTTTTAAATTTAGGTAAATCCTATCTTTCTGTAGGAAATTTGATTTGTGAAATTCCTGGACGCGATTCATCTAACTCTAAGGGTTTTTGTGACTTTGAAAAAATGATAGTTATCTACAAAGTTTAGCTCAGTCCGTTGTTGTACATCTTGTAGGCATCAAATTCACTGCATGAGCAAATTAGATTATGAAACAGAGCTTGCTATTGATTATGTTATAGTAAGCACTCCCAATTTCACACTAAAGATTCTAAAATGCCAGCATAAAACCTTATTTTCGTATTGTTGATCTTTTGGTAGACTTCTTTATTTTGAGTGAATGGTAAACCTTAAACATTTTAAACATTCATCATAGTATGAAGAAAAAATTTACAAAAAAGTATACAATTTGTGTATAAAAGCATTCATCAAATAATCATATTTACTCAATATCTCAGTCATAGTTATATGTATTAGTGGTGGTGTCAACATTAATTCTTTTTAAACTTATTTGAATTTGTTGATAGCACAACATACTCCAACAATCTATTCCATAATCCTACAACTAAAAAAGAATTTTTCCCAATCCAATATACTCCTATTTTTTCCCATTGTATATGCATGGCCTCTCAGTCCGTTCTACTCCATTTTGGTGAAAAATACTTTAGGATCTACCCATTCTATACCATGCACAATCTTAAACATTTCTATCAAGTCTCCCCTCTCCCTCTTTTTTCCTAACTATGTCAATCTCAATGCCTTTAATATACCTTCATATCTCATACTTTTTCTTTTTTTTTTTGGTATAAACTTAGTTGTTCATCTCTGGACATTTTCTTAAAAGATTTGTATCCTACTCCAAGTACAGTGACCAGGTTTGAACCCAGTTTTCAAGGTGCTGGTGACATGTCTTTTATAATACTAGGAATGATTCCTTGTCTATATAAATTAAAGTATGCTTGATCAGCCTCAGCACTGTATTCATCTTAACATCAACAGAGGCTATATACTTGGAAAGTGAAAGTTTGTCAGTTATTATGATACCAAGATCCTTTTCGTCATTTACAATATCTAGTAAATTTTCATTTATACAGTATATAAATGGATTATACAATATATAACATGGGTTAAATTTTCCTAAATTTAGCACCTTACATTTATCTTCATTAAAAGCTAATAACCATTCTCTTGACCGTAATGTCTATTTAGATCTTTCTATACCCTGTCTTGGTCACTTGGTGATAAGATTGAATGGTACAATTTCGTATCATCTGCAAATATTCTATGATTTATTAAAAAAATTTTCAGGTTATTATGATACCAGTAGATCATAAATAAATAATAAAAATTGCACTGGTCCAAACACTGAACCCTGTGGCAGACCACTCGGAACTACTTCAAAAGATATATATCATTCTAAATGTCATTATTATTTGCATGTAATCCAATATGGTCATAAGATTTTATTACCAGAAAATCCCCTGGTCATAGTAATGCAACGAATGCCTGATTGATTTTACTATTGATGATGTTCAAAATAACTTCGTAAAAACAGTGATTCCTTACTAGAACAAGGGAGGCAAATCTTGTACTTCCTACGGTTAAAGGGAGACAAATGGAAATCGTATTCGTATTTTATATTCCGATGAATTATCATTGAACAAGATTCGAGTTTGAGTCATTATTATTATTATTATTATTATTATTATTATTATTATTATTATTATTATTATTATTATTATTATTACTACTACTACTACTACTACTACTACTACTACTACTACTACTAGTAGTAGTTGCTTTGGCCCTTAAATCTACCTTCTAATAAAATTAAATGAAAAAATTGCCATTATCATCATCAACACCTTATCTGAGGAATGAAGACAGTATTTTTTTACAATTTTATTCCATAAATCTTTTTTAAGTAATTCTTGCTACTATCGTGCTGTATGGTATTTTTTTTAAATGATAATTTTGTCTTAATTTTTATTTATCATATCATTAATTGTAGATTCATTTTGCAGACGTTATGAAATACTATATATTTCAAGTTACCAAACTATTTTTATGAAGCTTTATCAGTAATTGTTGTCTGAATTCCTGAGACAAAGTGTTGTTACTATTATACATTGATACATTCAGATCAGTTTTTCTTTTCTTCATCCCAAGGAAGAACAATGGCTGCTACATCATGATAAAAGCAATAAAGGCAAGAGAATGATGAACCAATGCAAAAAGTTAAGAATGGGATAGAATTAGATTTACGATCAAAATAATATTTAGATAGAATCTTCAACAACTAATGTCTGTCTAATAATATATTGATGCACAAGTTCTAGGTCAGTTTATTTCTTAGAACCAGGATTGATTTCTAACAAAGAAGGAAAAACAGCAAAATAAGAAATGCCATATTCCCTGGCATTTAGGATGTTCCAGCCATAGGCTTACATCCCAATTTTCGATTTGCAAAATTTTGAAGAAAAAGAATAAACATGAAATTATGGTCTCGGGCCCAACAACAATGTTCTGTGGATAGCTGAGCAGTTTTATTCTTTTGTCACTTGGTACTGTTCCTTTAAAGTTAAGGTTGTTAAAAGAGAATAAAATACTGGTAATAATCATGTGCAACATCTAAATTACTACTAGTCCATTAGTTCATCTAACATAGTAAACAAATACAGAATGAATTTTTGTGATTATGTCATTTTCTCATTATTGTAAAACTCCAGTCTAAGTTGGGGTTGATTTTCTCCCAAAACAACAACAAGAACAAGGACAATCCTCACCAAATATTGGGGGAAAAATACTTCACTGTTTATCTATGCCGCCATCTTGAATCAAACTGATCTATAAGATTAAATTTTCCCCGCAGTACTTTGAAATCATGACCAAGTAATTGCTTGGCGGCTCTCTTACTGACTGAGCCAAATTGACAGGTCTTATATATCATCAAATTTATTTATTATATATACAATACAAAGGTTGCTGTAATCATCTTTGGTTAGAATAGAATTTGGAGTAGAGTTTGACCCTGAAGCAGCCAGGCATGGTTATGATACTTATGATATTTATTTACTATCTAAGAATGAATTATACATGTCATTTAGAGGTCAGAGATCAGAGATCATAGTCAGGGGTTCAGAATGGTTTGGAGCTTAGATTACTTCTCCCTGGGGTAAAGATAGGCCTCTGAAAAAAGTAATCTTCAGTAAGTGGGACGCAGAGTAAATTTTAGTGACTTACCTCAGAGAAAAATAGCATCTCTGATTCTGAGAAATACAATATGAATCTATGTAAACATTGTAGTTTTGCATTACACAGATTTATCATGGAAACATTTTTCTCTAATCTAATTTCTTATACCTGAGTTTTTCCTTTTCAAATTTCAAAATTAATCAGTAAATATTTTCTTAGTTATATATGATTTGATTCATGTTTACAAATGTCCCTGTTACATAAAAAGAATTCTTCCGATTGGTGGCAACTCTGCATGACTAAAGTATTCAACTTGGTTACAACTATCTGTTCATCATTCTAAAGTCACCAGTTGGCAATGTGAATTGGAAAGAGTAAGCCTCTGGTGATACTCAAATAAAGAATGGCTACACGGTTAGATTTGGATGACAGCAGCTGGAAGGTTTTTGTGGCCTAACTAGTAAAGCAGCTATCATATTTAGACAAGCTTTCCCAGAAAAAAAGGATGTGAGATTGTCTCAGCAGAGGCTTATTCTTTATTTCTGATCTGGGTTGCTTACTAACAACCATAGAATGATGGTCTCAGAGTTGTGATTTCAAAAGCAACTGAAATTAAGATGGAAGAAATACCAATCAAAAAATTATTGGTAAATCCCAATACTTGATCTATAAATCTATCTTTTTAAATACTCCAAGAACACCAGTGACAAACACAGACTTTCAGAAGGGCAAGAGTCAATTTGGAAAAAAGGTACTCCAACATTTAGTGCAACAGTTCCCAACCTGGGAAGCACAGACCCCACAGGGTCCACAAAGTTCTTACTGGGATCTTTGCGCTTGCTGTGTGGGCAGTCTTTTTAAAAGCAGTGATATTGCTAGAGATTCGAGGGACTGAGCAGAGAGTCTGGCTCCTTGGGGGGCTCCTTCCAACATTTAGTGAGATGTGTTATTGTTTAATTTTATAAGAAATGCACAAGGCAATTTACTATTCATAAACTTTTTGGGGCCCTCTTCAACCAGGGGAACGACTTGAAATTTCCCAACCTCAGCTACACTGTACTTGTGTACCTTTAAGTAAAGCATAAACGTGAAGCCTAAAATACTTATCTATTCATATTCACAAATGTAAAAATAAGACTTAAATATGACAGGCAAGTATAATTACTAGGAAAAATTGAAGCTATTTTCAGTAATATATGATAGCCCAAGAATACTAATAAGACTTCAATACTACTACTAATACTACCACAAGCTATTATAACATATGAGAGATGATAACTATACAACTTCACTTAAATATACTAGATAAACTTTATAGTTACTACTACTACTACTACTACTACTACTACTACTGCTGCTGCTGCTGCTACTACTACTACTACTACTACTACTACCATAAATTGCAATAACATTATGTCCTACTGGTAGAACCAATACCTGGAAACAAGATGGCAGTATAATGCCTATTAAAACATTTTCTGATTTTGACTGGAAGGATATGAAGAAGAAAAAAAGCAAGAACTCAAGCACTCCTCTAGCCCCCACAGTCTGTGCACATGCATGTAGAATACTAACCAATATGGAATGAACAGTATGAGAAACCAAATAAATCCTTTAAATTAGACTTTCTTATTGGTAATTCTTTGATATATTTGCTAATTAACAATACTATAATTGTCTGAGAGTTGCAATTAGAAAGCAACAAAAATCAAGATGAAGGAAAAACTTATCAAAACATTAATAACTCACATTGCTTCATCAAAGAAATAAAATAAAACTATTTCTAGAACATTAACCAAGATGAGAAGAATGCTGTAAGTCAAGGACTGAGATTGTAAATCAATTGGAGGAAACCAGTGGTCAGGAGAATACCACAAAACATTGGATTCCTATGTTTGTCAGCATGAACTACCACTTTTTAAAGAATTAAGAACACCAATTGTTTCAGATTGTATAATGTAGAATGTTGTTTCAAGTTTCAAGCTGAAGTTCACATTCACTGAATGTTCAGCATCTTGATATAGTCGTGTGGTCAGTCTATTCAAATCTCATAAATATATACATATCATGATATATAATGAAACTGCATTTTAATCTGACATTTCCATGCAGTGACTGAAAGCCAACAAAGTCTCATGGTATCTAAGACACTGCCAAGGTTCTCTGGCTTAATGGTAATGATGCTTCAGCCCAAAAACTATACTTGACCCCAGAAAAATCATCTGATGAAGGCTTTGTTGGCAGCACAGCTGTCTTGTTTTATTTTTTTTTTTTTTGCAACAGCATATGTATTGAATTGTACATTAAATTCAATAACTCTATGATGTTGCAAGTTAGGAAAGTCCCTCTCATTGGTTATTGTTTGATTCAATTTGCTATTATTGCTGTTTTTTTTTAATCTCGTCTCTTTCCATTGAGGCATGACATATCTAAATGAGTGTCACATGCAAACTTCCACTATTTATTCTTCCTCTTAAATTCCATCCAGAAATAATACCTCTTTTCTTCTCACAACAATACATATATTTCACTTCGGTACATTAAAAAAAATGGCCACTATTCAAGCTTTTTGAAACGATAAAAGAGAAAAGGAGTATGCTCCCCATTGATTTTTCTATAGAAAAGCAGTTTTTGTCAGACGTATTTTTTATCCTGCCTTTTAATTGTGAAAGGTCACTAGCATTTGACCTTTGTGTGGGTATAATAAAGGGATAAGACAACACGCTTATGAAATAATTCTTCGTAGCTTTTGTTAATGCACAAAAAATATTGAGCAAGAATAATGCATTACGAAAATAAAAAGATCATTTTTTATCAGTTCTCCTATCATTAAAATGTCTATCACAAAAGCTTTCAAAAACATTGAATTAGATTGATGTTTGATGTCATAATGAATATTTGATAAATATTTGATTGCATTAAGTTATAGAAATTAGGAATAAAAATAGTATCACAAAATTTGGTTTCAGTTATCTTCATTTTTATTCCTAAAATTTATGTTATAACGATATAATTTCTGTTTGTTTGTTTGTAGGTTTGTAGGTTTGTTACCACAACTCAGTAAAAATTGCATATTGAAGAAACAATTTTTGTTGGCACAATACTGTTAGAAAGGGAATTAAGAAAAAAAAAAATGTCTCTCCAAGGGAAATAACTCCAGGTCTATTGACGTAAAATTTCAGCTTTTTTCAAGAAAATAAGAAAAATAAACCAATTATAACACAAATTCTTTAAATAGAAAGTAACTTGACATCAAACCCGAAAGTCCTCAGAATATATTCATATTTACTTTTGTATGTCTTGAAAATTTGCTCGGAATACAGTTCTTATTAAATATGAATAACGTTTTCAACAGTGGTAATTTTTCATGTAATTTTTATGAGCTTAAAGCTTCCTGAATGTATGGCAAATTTAATCCTTCTTTTTCTCTTCTTCGCCCAATATATCACCAACCAAAGATCCAATCACTTGTACAGAAACAAGAAAAGGTTACTTAGAGATTAAAAGGATGCTCCTTGTCACTTATATTTAATGAAGGGTGTATAAAAGAAGCATATATATATATTTTAGTGAACATGATTGTAAAATTTTGTCAAGTAAACTTTTAAAATATTTTTTTTGTTTATGAATACATAGTTTTATTAAAAGAGTAATGGTACTGTTCAAACGTCATTAAATTTTCCACCGAGTACGATCACCGGTCATTTTCAAAATTAGATTTCAAAGTTTGACTATTATAGATATAGTAGAAGTGAGAAGTCAGAGTACTAATGGGGATTTATAGCTTATATGTAAAGCGTGTCACATGATAATATATACTACATTTTAATTATAAATCCTTATTAATACCATAAGTTTTTACAACTACCATTAATGTAATCATCATTCTTTTAAATCCAGTCTTCAAAATGACCAGTTATAGTCAAAAGGGCTCAATGAAATTCAAACTGTTCCTTCGCTCTTGTGATCCGGCGATAAAACAGCTTATTTCCAAACGAGAAAAATTATTTAAGAAGTTGACTTGACAAAATTTATCCATCAAGTTTAACAAAAGAACAGGAAACAGAAGTAACAACCAGAAAATGTAGCAACAAAGAACCAGGCTGGATATACAGAAATATAGTTTTAATGTCTGCGAAGTGCGGATATGGAATAGTCTACCTAATGAAATAGCATGTTCAAAAAATGGGAATTCTTTCAGAAATAGATTTGATGAATATTTGGATGAATAGGAGGTTATATATAACTATAAATCCACAATAAACATTTGGAAGTCATGTGAAAATCTAAAATGATTCCAGGAGTTTGGAGAAGAGGAATTAACTATAAATCCCCTATTTCTATTATTATTCGGACTGTCCTCATCTTGGTTGTTTTTCATACAACATTTCGGCTGTTGTACTTTATTTAACCCACAGTTGAATAAAGGGTTCAGTTCATTACTTCCCCACACCTACAAGATGATAGGCCGTTGAGTACAACGGCTGAAACTTATGAAAAACAACCAAAATGAGGACAGTCTGAATAATGATAGAAATGATAATAATACCTCATCTCAAAAATTCAGAGATATAATAAAATCCCTTCTAGAAAATATCACAAAATTGAGCAAAGCTAAAACATGTTTACTGCATTTCACCATGTATAGTCTCCATATTTTTCCTGAAAATTTTGAACTGAAAATTCGAGGTATGTATTATCTATGTAAACATGATTGTTAAAGATATTGTTACACATAATTGTATGTATGGGATAAAGTATTTTTCTTTTGACTGAAGCTCAATGGAGATAAATTATGCATCGTGAAATACGATAAAAAGAATTGTTGCCTGAATACATATTTTAAACACACACACACACACATATATATACATATATAATCATTACAAAAATGTGCAGCATAAAATAATAGAATACAACCCAAATATGATGTTTATATAAGTTTGCTTATCAAATAAGTATTCATTTTTATAAATGCATTTGCTTAAAGGCTGTTTTCAGTGACCATTAAGCTCAACCTCAAGTCCCTCTGCCTTTGTATTGAATTGATCTTATAATTATCAACAAATAGACAGATAAAAATTAATGATATAATTAGCACATTCCCTTAATATGGAAAAAAAAATTTTCCTTGCTTTTTACATTTAAAGGAGAAAAAAAGTTTGCCCTCAATTTTACCCCTAAAAAGGAAAAAAGAGTTCCTTCTTACGTTTGATCCTTAAAAGGAAAAAGTTTCCCCTAAATTTTGATCTCTATAACGAGGAAAAAGTTTCCCCAACTTTTGACTCCAATATCAGAAAAAATATTTCCCTTCAGTATTGACCAAAAGAGGAAAAATGTTTCCTAATTCTGAAAAAAAGCAAGATCAGAATATGAGGTCTGGTAAAATGAAAGACAACCTTTTTATTTCAAATTTGATGAGAAAATGAGGCAAGGAGAAAAAACATCTTTTGAAAAAAAAAAAGAATAAACATTCTCTTATGACGTTACAATGTTCTCTAACAACATCACAGCAGCTGTATACAAAATAAAGGTCTACTTCAGCATCATAGTTAAGTCATAAATAGAATACCCCTCTTAAAAGATAATGTAACAGTTGCAAACCACCCAGATTTGTTTTATTCTTGTTTTACCATTTTGATGGTGTAGCACTAACAAAACTCAGCCTACAATGTGCTGTTTTTGCTCTGACATACACACATGCATACATACATAGATACATACATACATACATAGATACATACATACATACAAACCCACAAATAGAAATCCTATTTTTATCATATAGATTCATGAATAAATAAGCTTTATAGCTATTATTGCCATATATTATTATTATTATCAAATCCTGCATCATAGAATTTTTATTATCATCATTATTAACCTCATATTGAATTATTTCATAACCTTATAAATACTATGTTTACAATAATTTTAGCAATTGTCTGCAGTTCTACAGTTATTGTTGTTATTTAGATTTGGGCAATGTTAAATTTCTACAAAAAAGCACACTGAAGCATAAGTGGAAAATATATGATACCTCCTTCAAAACTATGGTTATTATTCGATGCTGCACAATATAAAATTTTCCATGAAATACATAGACCCATATAAATTGAAAGAAAAATGTAGAATAAAGACCTGAAAGGTTCTGTTATCCATGTTAATTCACTGAATAATACAGGTTGAATAGAAAAATGGATGTGGCAAGGGGAAGAACCCATTTCCGGACCGACATAACACAATGCCGTTTTCAACACAACAAAAGAATTGATTGAAAAAAATATTGCAATGAAAACTTAGATAAAGTATATACATATAATGAAAAAATCTAAAATGTTATTTGATATCACTCAAGACCCACAGGAAATATGAAGTCATGGTAGTACTCCTACAGAAAATAATAACGATAAAAAAATATGTGCACGGTGTCAACAATAACATAATGCACAATAAATACTTCTTTTCTTCTTCTTCTTCTTCTTCTTCTTCTTCTTCTTCTTCTTCTTCTTCTTCTTCTTCTTCTTTTTATTATCATTATTATCATTATTATTATTATTATTGTTATTTCGCAATTATTATTATTATTATTATTATTACTATTATTATTATTATTATTATTATTCTCCCTCCTGTTCTTCATCTTTTTCTTCTTCTTCCTATTAATAATAATAATAATAATAATAATGATAATAATAATAATGATAATAACAGCTGAAGTTTTCAATATAGAGAAAAGAATGAAAGAAATTGAAAACCTTAAAAAATAGTATAAAATATTTAATGAAATCATGCAAAACCCACAGGGAAACATGAGTTGCAACTATTGAAAGTAATGATAATGATGTTAAACTATCAACAACATTAATCATTACAACTACTGTTAACAATAAGGAGTCATGTATGTCTCAGGATATTACTATTTCCATTTTTTTTTTTAAACAATAAAAATAAATGAATGCTTCTGTTAAGGACAAGAAAAATTGATGAAATGCATGATGAGCAATATTACTTCAACCACTTCTAATAATAATAATCAATATAACAACTTGTGATTGACGATTCCACACATGACAACTCTGCGCTGACAAATCAGTGTATGACAACTACGCACACCAAGACAATTCAGTGTTCACAATTTAGCAATTCAAATTTATCATATTTGGTTAATCTAGTACAGTGTTGCTTTCTTTTCACATTGCTATAGAATTGGTTTATCTCAATAAATCACTTTAACTCAATGTTTGTTTTTAATCTCATACAGCAATAAAAAATGACAAAATTAATTCAAAGAAAGGTAATTAATGACTATGGAAATTGCAAGTAGTACAGTTTATTGCTCAAACTTAAAAACCGATTTCAATTTTTGTAATAAATTGTTTCAACTCTAACAAAGTTTGTTAATGAGCATGGAAAATGACCCATAGATTGTAGTATCAGGGAATTCAATAATAATTTTGATTTTTGTAATGAATTTTCTTATTTTGTTGGTCCTTACACCAAATTGTCCTGGTGTAGAACTATTGGCATGGAATTGTTTTGTAAGGAAATTTTGATAAACCATAATCATTATTACTAATATATCAGATTAGGATTATTAAAAAACTGTCAACCAAAACTATCCATCCAGATTTCGACAGTTTTTAAATGGGTTTGGCTGGCTTGCTGTGTTGTATATGTCAAAGATAAAGACCATACTAATAGAGCTATTGAGCTGAAAATTTTTAATATTAACCACTTATTATGTTGGGAAAATTTATTTTCAGATTCCTCCCATAAATAGGTTTTTGGTCAGGGGTCCAATTCACAATGTAAGTTTATGCTGAATTGGTCTCTTACTTTGTGCCCAGCAGCATTCATGCTTACTTTTTTTGAATTTTAGTGATCACAACCCAAGAAATGGTGAAAGAAGTAACTTATTCATTGATCACACCTTTTTCCAATTTTTTTAATTGATCATCCTAAACACAGCATGCTGCCAAGAGGCGTTGGTCTGGCGATGGTTTCTTTTGAGTGACTAACCAGAGCAGTTCTAAAATAATTTTAGTCCAATGTGTGGTTAATGGTATACAACATCGGTTACCAGTGCCATTTTTAAAAAAAGGAATAGTAACAGTTTCTTCAGTCACAGTTATAATAATGATGATAATGATAATCTTAATCTGTTACGTAAGTAATAATAATCACAGATGTTATGTTTTTAACTACTACTTTTGATAATTAGTAATATTAACAATAATGATAACAATGATGTTATTGATATACATATTGACATAGAATGTGTGTTTGAAACATTACAGAAAATCTTCACAAAAGGGTCACACTATGGAATATGATAAATAAAGATGTATAAAATGGAAAAAATTACAGCATTGATTTAATTCGAAAAGAAAGAGAAAATGGTTTCAGTGTTCTATAAGGCAGGCTTTGTTTACACGTCTTTGTTAGAATCTAAATGTTGGAACTTCCATCTTGTATTTCTGGCCGGAAGCACATTCTTATTAAAGAATATGAATCATTTTTTTTTAATAAAGGAGAAAAAATAATACCAGTGTAAAATGAATAGAATCAAACTTACAGTTACATACATAAAACTATGGATACAGATTTTAAAATCACATCTTCCTAAAGATATTTTGTTTTCTTTTTAATATTACATCAAAGGATTTTTCTCATTGAAAATATATTTTCTCTTAAAAATATTTTGTCCACTTTTATGTTCACTGTCAAGTAACAGTTGACCTCTGAGAGAAAAACTGCCCTTGAAAATGGAGATGGTTCTATCAAACCTGTATGGCCTCAACAAAATTTTTAGAGCATATTTCATACAAGCATAATACCCGTCAATTAGGACGGGATTTTTATGTTATCTATTGACATATTCATATTTCAGAATATATCTATTTTCAAATATTGTTTTCAGTCACATAAATCTCCCTCTCTCCCTTTCAGCTCTAAAGAGAGAAAGAGAATAAAACTTACAATATTCTCCTGCAAAACTTACACACAGACACAGCAAACTTACTTTAGTTCAGTAATTTTGCTGTGTCTGTATGTCAACTACATCAGTCAATCACACTGTCACTGTTGGCCATACAGTCACATGAATCTTCCCCTCTTCGTCTCTTTAATCAGCTTTAAAGAGAGGAGAGCAAAACTTACGTCCTCACCATGGAGTGAACAGATGGATAAACATGTTAACAAACAAATTTTGTGACTATGGTCTTTGTACTTATAGATTGTTATCAATCATGGTGTGTTGATACAAATGACCAAAGCTGCACCTAATTTGATCATTTCAATCATTACTTGAATGATAAAATACTGATGAGTAATCTCCCTTTGGCCTAGAGACGCCATGAAAGACCCAAAATGACACCATGATCATTTCTTATCAAGATGCCATTTGTATTGAATAGAATTGTCCCCCAACATGTCATGTTTTTATATTTGTCTTCATACCTTACAAATTTTGTTGACTTTAGGATTTTTCTGGAACATTAAGGAGATGTCCAGTTTTAGGCCAGACAGTTGGGCTTTCAAGCACTGTCCGGTGCCACCTCACGCAAGACATGAATTTTTTCCTTTTCGGGGCCTGACTAAAAAATTCATATAAATACTTCAGATACACTTAAAGCAGTGGAAAATGAAAGCTACAAGATAATTCTATTGTATGTAGTTGCTTTTAATGAGTGGCAGTCAATTTATCAACTCATCCAAGAGGATCGGTCTACCCAAGCAGGGGTGTAGATGGAGATTTGGGGGCCAAGGGACTTGGCTCTTCGAGGGCCCCCAACTCCAATATTTTAATGCAGTTGTTCTCAAGCTGGAAGTTCCACAAAGATATTACTGAAAGTCCGCAGACAAACCTTTCAACAGCCTGGGGTCCACGGGCTTGTAGAGTAAGTAGCCCTTTCAAAAGGAGTGGCCTTGTCAACACATCTGAAAGGATCAGTTTACCCAAGCGGGAGCATAGCTGGAGATTTGGGGGCCAGACGCTTGGTTCCTTGAGAACCCCCTCTCCAATTAGTGCACTTGTTCCAACCTGAGAATCCCTGCACAGAAATTTTGAAACCAATGATATAGCTAGATATTTAAGGTTTTTGGCTACTGGGGGCGGGTTGGGGGTCAATACTTAGTGAAATCACTCATTGTATAATGTTGCCATTCTAGCAATATGACCAGCCCATTGCCATTTGAGTTTTCTAATGGTTTCTAGGATATTTCGGACTCCTGTTTTTTCTCTGCTGTCTTATGATTTCTCCATGAGGTTGAGCATGATTCTCTCATGTGCATGTTGCATGGTCCTCAGGTTGAAGGTCAATCTCTTGGTTAAGTTCCATGTATCAGCTCAACACATTATAGACACTTCTTTCTAGGACTAGAGGGATTTTCTTATTTTGGGAGTTAAGCTTGCTCTACCAAAAGCTTGCCAGCTTGATATCATTCTTCGCTTGATTTCTTCTTCTAAATCATTAAAGATGAAAGTATTTCTGGAAAGCATATTCTCAGGATGATATGACTAAACCTCAAGTACATAGCTGGATATTTGGGGGCCAGGGATCTTGCCTCCTTGATGCCCCCCCCCCCATGCACCAACATTTAGTGCAGTCCCAACCAAGTGACTGTGAACCCTGAAAGTCAACAAAGGTATTACTGGGGGTCCATGGGCAGACTTTTCAAAAGCCTGACTTCCATATGAAAATTCATTTGAATAAGAAGGATCCTTGGTAATTGGAAACCCCTGATTTAGTGAGATTTGATGGAAAAGGTGAATTTTCAATAAACTGACATTAGAAGCAATAGTTTAGTTTTTTGTTTTTTGTAATTTAAATGAGTAATACAAATCTGCAGAAAAAAAAATTCATATCAGTTTAACAGCAAGTGAACTGTTATCCATAAAGCTTTTGGGGCCCCCCTCCATGGATGGGGATAAAATCACAGCATATCCCACCCCCTTTCTCAGCCATGCCCCTGGACTAAACATCAAGATATGATCATTCGATTACTCAAGAGAGATAACTCCAGGGTTATTAAATGCTAATCATACTGTAGTTTGCCTAATTCATTTTTTTGCAGTGCCCCTGTTATAAATAAGCTCCAATCTTGAGTCATCGAGTTGAATTTGTAGATGAGTCAGAATAGGTGTCTATACTTCTTATTTAGCCTCAGTAAGTCAAACATTTGTCTTAGTATATAGTATAGAGCATATATTCTAAAACATAATTAATTACCTTTGCTGCACATGTAATTTTTAAATCATAGAAAAGGCCTTGAGCCTTTTCTCACAATGAAGCAAGGCTCACTCACTACACTGATTTTGATCCTTTAATCAAATTATTGATAGCCTTTCCATTTAAATAATCAAACTACTGCATTGCTTTGTAGCTTTAATCAGGGGAAGCCTTTCACAGGCTCTATTATTCTCTCTTCATCTTTTAAAATTGTTCTGATCGTAGTTCAATGCTTCTCCAATGACTGATGGCATTTCACCTCTTTCAAATCCGTCTATTATTTCCATTTTATTTTCAAGAAGGGTTGTTTACCTTCCTTCAATGCATCACCAACACTTGGATCGGATTTATGCTTTTTAGGCTTGGTTACAAGAGTAAAAAAAGTGACAAATTTAAGCATCTAATATATTCAATTCAAAATTTTAATATGATAGGCTTTATGGCAGTTCGATCATAAGTACAGGTTGTTTGTAAGTCGAATGTTCTTAACTAAGGGAAATTGTATTTGAAATATAAACACTATACTATATTCGGGAGCCCAGGGATCTTGCATCCTTGATCCCTCCCACCTCACACACCATTTCGTGCAGTGGTTCCTAACCTGATTGTGGACCCCCTGAGTGTCGACAAAGGCATTACTGGGGGTCCATGAATAGGAAGTGAATTAACATTGAGTTTAATGGGCATCAAAGACTACCTCTAATAGAGTATTCTTGAATATACCTAAAAAAGATTTTTGTGCATGAAAAGGTGAAACATCAAAGATAATAAAATAGACTAAGATAAAAGAGGTATTCGTGTTTCAAAAATCCATGAGATTACAAAATCATGTTCACAAGGCATATGTTTGATTTTCCTGTTGTTCCCCTATTGTATGAGTTAAAGGTAATACATTTACTGACCTTATCGATGAATAGCACCGAGAATATGAAATTTACTGCTTCCCACAACAGACTGGTTTAAACACTGTTCTTGTGTGTGGGTTATTGATGTGTTCTGACATTTATATGTATCTATGTATCCAGCCCTTTACCCAGCCCTAACCGTTCATAGTAGGAATTTGAAATTTTATACACACATTCCCCTCACTAGGTAGGGAAAACATTTTTTTGATTTTTTAAAAATTCACCCCCAAAACAGGTTTTTAGCAGCGAGTTCAATTACAAGGTAGTTTTATGCTAAATTAGTACCTTTGTGTCCAGCAGTATTCACACTTGTTTTTTTGATAATTCAGACTTTTTAGGCAAAAGAAGTAATTTATTCAATGATCATTCCTTTTTCCAAATTTTTCATTGGTCATCCCCAACATGGTATGCTGCCTAAGTACATTGGTCACTGGATATTTTGTTCATGAATTTATGGTTTGAACCATACTGGTAGTATTTTCGTCAAGATAACTCAATTTTGCAATCATTTCTGCCTAGTTTATGGGATTAAATCAACATGAATGGGTGGCGGTGATTCATTGTTTCCCTTGGAATGCTAGTATTCATTATAATCATTTGAGCCATATGTTTACTTCATATCAAGCATTGTACAACACGGCCGCCATCTTGAAGGAAGGGAGAGAAATCTATAGAGAATAAAGAATAGCAGTATTTAAGAGAAGAAATGATATTGGAAGAAAAAAGATGACATTGAATTATCAGAAAAGCCTTTTTTTCAAAATAACAAAGAAAATAGTTTGGGATATAAGATTTCAATGTAATAGTCACTATTTTCTTTTCTTTCTCTCTATTTCTCAGCATAAATGACTGGCCTCTGCAAAGGTTGACAATATGTAACAGCTTCTAATCTTGAAGCTGCCTGGGCAAGTAAGGAAGTAATGAGAGAGTGGTATTAAAGCTTTTTCTCATTACAGACAAACAAAAATATTATTCGTATACATTGGAAAGATATAGGATGAGTTGAAAAGAAAAAAGAAAAAGACAGCAGCATTGAGTGAGATAATCAAGTAAAAACAGAAGCTCAAACACTAATTGTCACTTTTCATGAGATTTCACTCATAAACTTCCAATGAGATTTTCAAATTTATGGTGAGAGTAATTTTTTTTCTCTCAACAAACAGTTGATGATCATAATTTTTAGTGAAATTCAAATAGCAAAAAGACAAAACAATAGAAAAAACATTTATCCAAAACAAAGGGTTAAGAAATTAAATTTTTTCACAACAATTTTCAAAGTTTATACTCTCAAATCTCTTCTTAAATCTCATCTAATTCTGACTTATATCTAATTATTCTCTGTGAGTTTTTCTTTATCTCCTGTCAAAAATTCACCTGATGATGTGAATATCAACCAAAACTGTCAGGAATGACTCCAAAAGCCACTTTAACAAAAACAATTCTTTGGCCCTGTAAGTTTCAAATGAAAAGCCTCAATTAAGTTGAGTTTCTGTATGCATTTTTAAAGCCTTTACTGTTGCAAACAATTAAGTATCCAGAGGAGAGGAGATATGAGAGAACAGAGGGAGTGTAATATCTCAGAATAAAAGACTGTGAAGAATTGATTATATTTTTATTGAGTGTGAAGGCTGCAACGGAGTGAAGAAAGATCAAAAAGTGAAGGGTCAAATGGAAGTAAAGATTACTCATTATTGAGGGCAAGTGCAGCTGACTGTGGAATGAAGGTCAGGAGGGGGGGATTCAAGTCAATGTGAGGGGATAACCCTTATTGTTTGGGCTTGAATTGATTTAATAGGATCAGAAAAGGAGACAGGGGAGAAGAGTCATGCATCAGTTATTTTTTTCTCTGATAAAGAATAGCTATAGACATAATTTCAAATGGTTCATTAAAAACCTGAGGGTGTGAAAATTGTCTGATAAATAGGATGAACAAACAACTGACAGGAGTTCTATTTGATTTCCGAATGAAAAAATAAATACTTATAAAATAAAATTAATGCAGCAACAAAAGAAGAAAAAAAACAAAATGGGTCTGGTTGGCCGCTCAATAGAAACCATCAAGCGACCAGGATATGGCAGCGTACAGTGTTGGGTGATCAATTAAAAAAATCGGAAAAAAAAGGTGATCAATGAATAAATTACTTTTTTCACCTTTTGTTAGGCAGTGATCACTGAAAAAAAGTTTGAATTTAAAAAATGAACTGAGAGTGAATGCAGCTAGACAGAAACCAAGTGATCAATTTAGAATGAACTTACATTGTAAATCGAATCCCCTCACTAAAAAACCTATTTAGCAGGGGAATTTAAAAAAAAACAAAAACAAAAACGTTTCTTCTCTAGATATAAGGAGCAGATGTTTATATTTTCAGCTGTCTATTTCCATTAGGGCGGATGTATACATGACATATATATATATATATATATATATATATATATATATATATATATATATATATATATATATATATATATATATATACATGCATATATACAACTAGCCAGACAGGCTCTAAAACAGAAGAAACCAATGTTGACACTTCTGGTGACAGTTTTCGTTGATAGTTTACAAAAGCAAGAAAAAAAAATGAATGCATCAGTTATCTTCAATATTAAGGCACAAAAAAACATTAGAAAGAGAGGGATATTATGATTTGTTTGAATAAAAATGTCTTATCACTCAAAGCCAAAAACATAGCTTTTGTTAAATTGTTATAAATAATAAAGATAAAAAGAAGTCTGAAAAAATATTGTTTTGATAAGTAAATAGTTTTTTCAACCTTGAATGACGAAATAAATGGATGAATATTTTAAGCAATGAAAATTTGAATCATTAGTCTATCATGAGATTTTAATCCACTTTTTTTGGTGGTATGGGCAACCAAACGGTCAGAATCACAGAAAATGGAATAAGCGAACCAGGTTCAAACTCAAGCTTAGTTAGTTTGCATTCATTTTGCACAAACGCTTTTGGGAAGGTAAAAATCCATTTCTTCCTCCCATTCCCTCTTCTCGGTAAAAGTCCAAATTTTTCAAAAAAAAACAAGCAAGAACACTATCAGACACAAACTAAGAGATTAATCAATCTGAATTTACATTGTAAACTTCACTTTAAGAAGTTTTTTTTCTTGACATAATAAGGAGTAAATGTTTAACTTTTTAGCCCTTTAGCTCCATACACATATATATACATACATACATAGCCAGCTAGCCAGACCCACTTGAAAACCTATATTGAAGGTTTCTGTGACAGTTTTGGTTGATGGTTTCTAATAAAAATAGACAAATGAAATAGCGCAACCACTTCCCCACGACTCCACAAGTACAAGTGAAATTTTTTAAAAACTTTTAGATGCATAACTCTTCCACTCCTAAAATCTTTCAGAAGTCAAGTTACTTTCAAGAGTGCTTTGGCCTTTATCTGACATGATTAACAATGGCTAAAGTAGCCATTTTACTGCTACTACTCTAAAATATAATCATTGGAGAGTGGATCGCAAATACTTTTCCCTATCTTGCATTGTAACAGAACAACTGACAGTGGGGCAGAGGAAAGCAAGAATTCATCTTATACTATTCCTTGAGACATCATGACAAATATGATATGGGCAGTCATGGCTGGAATTTGAACTCAGCTTGCTAATTTTATTTTGAGAATCACTAAACATTATATCAATTTATATTTTCTAGTATCAACTCTAAAATTCATATGAAAAAAATAATTAATGTCATTATCAAGGGAAATAACTACTTATTAAAGTTACCTCCTTCAACCATCAGATTATAGAAAAAAATGTATTTATTCTATTCAGAAAAGAGTTCCAAAATCCTTTATGAGCAGTATCAAGCGGTTAATGAATTTAAGAGTTAAATTTCAAATTAACAAAAAAGTGAAGATACGTTCAAAATTTTCTTAGACAATTGAATCTCTTCTTTGTGTACTTGATAGTTTGAATCCAACATTTTAGCAGATCCATTCTACAGCCTTCCTCATGGACACTTCTCAAAGTTATTGACCATCCAAGATATGCTTTATAAGATTGTTGCTGTCGAATGTTTCCAGTCATGAAAATAGAATTATTTGTCAGATAAGACAATGTCTCCATGTTAAAAATACATTCCAGAGAAAAAATAATCTGCATCAGGAACTGTTTTACAAAATTGTTAGATGAAAAAATGATTATTTGAAATACAAACATCACACTAGTCTATTCAATCTGCAGAGAAGGCAATGCTCTATTGTTGAAGAAAATTATTTAGATGAGAACACTGAGTTTGTATTTTTTTTCTACATCATTTTTTGCTTGGTTAACTTGCTATTCTGCCGTGTTAGATTATTGGGGGAATTCAAACCAATACTTTTAAGAATAAAATTCATATCATTGAATCACTGGGAATCTTCATAAACTGTACTTAAAAATTGTAAATATTGGATCAGTTAGAATCTTCATAATTTTTTTTTTAGTTATTTTGGAGTGGGAAAGAGGTTCAGAATGAATGCAGTGTTGTGGTAAAAAGAACAATTAAGAATGACTGGATTAGTGAATGCAACAAGCATTTAACTAGCAATTAAGTTGAAATTTAAATAGCGATAACCTTACACACCAATTTCAAACTTGTGTTATATTTTTTATGGTGTTTTTGTAAGAACATTAATGAAATTCAATAAAGACTTTTTGTTTGTTCAGATACTTCTTGCATAATGTGCCTTCTTTTAACTCTCATAACCAAGTGATTTGAGGCAAAATGTCTGTTCATGTATATATATATATATATATATATATATATATGTGTGTGTGTGTGTGTGTGTGTGTGTGTGTGTGTGTGTGTGCGCGTGTGTGTGCATATGTGCTTACGTATATAACATGTATGATGTAACATTGTAGCTATTTGATACATTATTATAATTGCCTAGCATTTTTTTTTGTTCTTCCTAAAATCAATTTTATTGTTCAAAAGGAAAAATGAGATAGTATATAATATAATTAGTATGTTGAAATGTTATGACTGTTTATCTGAGTATTTTCATTCCTCAAATTTAATAAGACAAAAAGTATAAACTACAATCAAAAGATTTCTCCGACCTTTTTGAAGGGAGTGAATGCATGTAGAATTGAAAAGATTCACACACAAGAATTAATTGTGTATTCCATTTTATTATATGAGTTATCTCCCTTACACTGCATCTCATGCATGATGCCATGATTGAGGTGAATATCTGCTATGATGCTCCAAGACCCATAGCAGTCAGCTTCACATACCAGCTTTTGCACATTGACAGTGCTGGATTTATGAATAGCTAATCAAGATATAGATTAAGGCTTCACAATCCTGGAGGGGTGGGTAAAATTCTGGCTTAATCTTATCAACAAAGGGCCTCCAAGCTTGTAAGTCCAACATTGCAAATAGATTTTGCCAATAACCATTGTAACTTTATACTACTTAGAGCAGTGATTCTTAAACAGGGGGGCATCCCCAACCTCAGGGTAATTTTCAGGGGAGGGGGCTCCCCCCCAAAATTTCCCAATTATTTAGGGAATTTTTCTGAATGAGTGTTTGTATACTATATCAAAATTTATGTTTTCTTCCAAGATCTGCAGTACCCATTTCGAAATAAGTATTTCATTGAAAATTATAAGTGCAGAGGCAAGGCCCAGCTTCTGAAAGGAATGGGGCGATCAATTAACCAAAAATCTATGTTACAAATACTCAAGGGCTTATTTCATCCTATTTAAATAGACATATTTATTCTAAAAAAAATATTTGTTGTCGATGATCATTTATTTAACATACATACACCAACATAGGTTTCTTCAGTTTTCAAGTTGGTTGGCTATTTAGGAGTTGCGCATCTAAGCCTCCCCTATTTCAATATTCACTCCTTATTATGTCTAGAAATTTTCTTTTTTCTTTTCCACCCCCCCCCTGGATTTTAGTGGGGGGTTCAATTTACAATGTAAATTTAAACTATCAGTTTGTGTCATGCAATGTTTGCATTTTTTAGTGATTACAGCCCTACACAAGGTGAGCAAAATAACTTATTCGTTGATCATCCTTTTTTTGATTGATCACCCTAACTTGCTGCCAAAAGACATTTGTCATGTGACTGTTTCTATTGAGTGACTAACAGTTGTAGTTTCTATAACAAGTATGTTTTACTGGATGGATTTTCTTGCCCTATGCCCAACTATACTTCACTACCCAGGCTTTGGAACTGTTAAATCAATAGCCAAGCTGTAATTTCTTTCTGTCAGGATAACCCTATCTTAGAGCTCTGGAAGTGAATTCATACCTTTCTCAAGAGCATTAGTGAAGTTAATGTAAACGGCCCTGTCCCAAACTTGAACTTGGTCTGCCAATCCCATTCTGGTAACCGTTACACTACTCAGCACTCCACTCTTACTATTAAACTTGGGTAAAATAACCTTCTCAACCTTAATAAAATAGAAGCCAAAAAAAAAACTGGATTTACTGGAATTGTGAGAAAAGATTCAGAATAAGAGGTTTGCCAATTCTGGGTGTCTCCCAAGAACAAGAGGGGGGGGCATGGTTGTTATGCTTCATGTTAGAAACTGTCAACCAAAACTGTCAATAAAGGTTTCTTCAGTTTTTAAGCTGGTCTGGCTGGTTATATTTTGATGTACAGGCTGCATCAATGGGCTGAAAATTTAGACATATACTCTTTATTACAACTAGAAAGGAAGTGAACTCTGTCCAGAGAAGTAAATAATTAATTGATCACCCCCTTTTTTCCAATTTTTCAATTGATCACCCCCAATACAAAATGCTGCCAAAAGATATAGGTCGCATGACAGTTTCTATTGAGTGACCAACCAGACCTGTTTAGATGAAAGGGAAATCAGAAAAGCAGTGATGTGAAAGCTGAAGGCGGGGGTCAGTAAAGCAAGGTCAAGCCTTAAGAAAAAGGTTTTCCCTCAGGTGTGAAGTTAATCTCATTGACTGTTGAAAGAAAATCAGAAATATGATGAAAGTTCAATCGTACAGCTAAGCTCCTGGAGAGATTCCTCTCCAGTGAATTACCAGGCGAAGGAACAGTGCGAGGGGATGTCAAGGGGGTCCACGTCTCCCTGCACCTGCTTGGGCTAAGCACAATTAGAACAATTCTTTAAGAAATCATGATGAAGAAATTCTATGAATCAAAAACCCAAATAGTCATAAATTAACACTGAAAACAAATATTCATTGTATCCATTGTTTAATTTGACACACGTTGTAACAAGAGAGTGCTTAGCAAGTGCATACCTCTACAAATGCCATGCACTAAGTGAAAACTCAAGGAAAATAAAATATTAAAAAAACGAGAGAAAACAGGAGAGAATATAGTTGTCACAATATTGATTTACTACCAAGGATATTTTAGATGTAGCATTTTTATTTACTGTCCATTTTTAACCCTTCCTCAAATTTTCATTGAAATTCAGAAAAAACTTTCAGAGATATTGTGTGGACATAAACGAACGAGTACATAAATGTGTGAAAAAAAACTTTTAAAATATCTCTAAATCAGGATATATTTTTTAGATCTGTCTCAAAATTTAATCACGTCGTCCTCATCCTATGGGCCACTTTTCCACAGAATTTCATTACAATTCATAGGGAACTGTTAAAGACAGACAGACAGAAAAATTGATGGAAAAGCAGATGGAAAGATAGTGTAATACATATAACTTCCAACTTGGCAGAGGTTAAAAAAAATTTGGATCCTCATTCCTCATCAAAATTTTAATTAATTAGTCATATTTGTAGACTTTTGGCTCCTTTATTAATTATTACTACTACTACATGAACTACTTTAGCTAATACTATTGTTGAAATTATTATTTTTTTGAAAGTTTGTATCAGTAATAAGACCAACAGACAAAGTTGAAGGTTCAGGAGTAATGTTTTTGTGGAGGAGTAATGAAAATCATCATTACAAACTAAACATGAAGTAAGAAATATCATTTAGAATTTGAAATCAATGAATTTTCTCTTGAAATAATTTGTGAACATAAAAAATCCATCGGACTCAAATGGTGTTCATGTTTGTATCATTATGTCGGATATTGCTGGTTGTAGAATGTGAAATCACCAGGCCGGAGAGTACAAGGCGGGAACACTGAATAAATGAAAATGTAGATAAGAAAAATAGTCCAACCATGTCATACGTAATGATTAATACATCCTGTCTAACAAAATTCAAAGAAGAAACATATGTTTGTATATTCCCAAACAGACACTGAAACTCATTAGATAGAAAGAAAGAATGATAGGCAGAGATATGTGAATGTATAATACTCAGTGAGACCAGCTCAAAAACTGAAGAAATCTATGTTGACAGTTTTTGTGACAGTCCTAGTGGACGGTTTCTAATTTCCTTTTTGGTAAGTTCATTTTGAGACTGTCTGTATGACACTGAAAATAGATGATGTGTTTTGATCTTGATATCAGTTTTCTCTTTTTAAACTGTAACACACTTGGCTCATATCCAGGCCCAGAAGGAAATTCCTAAGACGATGCTGACACCCGACAGACCTCTTCATCTGATTGTAAAATTTACAAACCCCCAGAGATATAAAAATTGCTATGTTTTGAAGGCTGAACAGTTTTTAGGCACTGAATAGCATTCTAAACTTAATGCGAAACTTTTTATCCATTATATCTGCTGTATATGTTATAGCCTGTGTTTTGAAACTCTGTCACATCTGATGAACGAAATTCGACACTGTTATATACAGGAAGGATCAAGACCATCTAAATGACAGTATAGAAGTAGAGCGTTCCTATAAAAAAAACCTTTCATAAGTTGAAATGGTGTAAATTGAAGAAGCAATTACCATTAATTTATATAGGAAAAAAACTTTTAAGCAGTCCAAGACCCTCAAAAATGGAGATGATGATATATCAGGCTGAGTCGTTGGAGTTTGGGGATGTAGGAGGTACAGAAGACTGGAATGTATGAAAGAGTAGAAAAGCTGCTTCTATAATGGCTCACTGTAAAAGTAACACTGAATACTCTTTGGGCTTTTCAAGAAGTAGGGACACATGTATAAAAGTAAATATTTTGCTTGTTTTTATCACAATAAAAGCGATGAGAAGCGTTTGTGTGTGTTAATAGTGAGCAACATAGAAAATGAAGAACTTATAGTAATGAAAACTTGCTTCAGTCTGTTGAAACAATTTCAATCCCAAACAATTGCATCTCACTCCAAGAAAACAATTCTACACTTTAGATATTTTGTGGGGATAGATCTTAAAATATATTTCCAAAGAGTTCTGTGAATCTGGAAGTGAAAAAAAGGATTTTTTTTCGTTTGGCCAAAACTAATATCCATAATTTTAAAATACAGATGGTTAAAAGGAATTGTAAATGCTGTTCCCACTGGTTCATTCATAAGTTAGCAACAATGACCTACTTTTGGCTGTGTTTTCTATTGGTTTGGCCCGTAAGGTAGCAACAATGACCTACTTTAGGCCGTGTTTACATTTGGAAAAAGTATGGCAGCTTAAAAAAGATCATGGTGCATTTTCTCTTCTCTTAACTCAATTCTATTTTTGCTTTTTTGCAATGAATAAATTTATCCTAAAAGATATAAATTTAACTGTTTAGTTAAATAATTTCTCATTTCAGGATTAAGTATCAGTTGAGTTTTTATCTAGTATTAGAAATAATAAAAGCATTAAAAATGATATTCATAATATGATAATCATTTATAGTGATGGGGACTATCATAAAGCTACGGATGATAATGACAAGAGTTATGATAATTATATTTTATTTAGAATGATAATGATGATAAGGAGGAAAGCATTGAATGTAAGAAAGACTATAATGATATTAATGATAATGATTACTTCTATGAGAAGTAGTTGTAATAGTTTTAGTAGTAAAAAGAATAAGAAGAAGAAAGTCACAGTTGTATCCATCATTGTTTGAATGTTTGGAACAGTCCCAAAGAGCCTAGCAAAATGTCTAGAAGAACTGGAAAATCAAGGAAAAATTGAAATCATCCGATCAACAGCATTACTGAGAAGAACCAGATAACTAAAGAGAACATTAGTGTATTGAGGAGGCTTGCTATCATTTGATCTCCAGTGTAATCCACCAGTGACTGCTGGTGTTAACACATACTAATAATCCAAAGAGCCTTTCAAAGAGGTCACTAGAACTGGAAGTCCAAGGAAGAATTGAAAACATCTTGATGGCAGCTTTACTAAAATAAGCTAGAATACTGAGAAGAGAACTAGAAAATTGAGAAGACTTTTTGTCAATTAATCTCTTGTGTAAACCATTAGTTAGTACTTGAGTGAGAATTCAGAGAGTATAACAGAAATCAAGATCATTCAGTCGGCAGCTGAAAACAGCTTGAATACTGAGGAAAGTACTTGATTCGTCAAAAAACTTTTTCACTTGATTTCCTGTGTGAGCCACCAGTTGCTACTGGTGTAAAAACTCCAAAAGTACGAATGATAATAAAACTGGATTTCACTGTTCCAAGAGATCAAAGAATAAAATATAAAGAATTGTTAAACGAATACGTGTCTGAATCTTGCAAGAGAATTGAAAAATATAATTGAACATAAAGGTGACAGTCATACCAATCTTTTTTAGAGTACTTGTAAACATTCTCAAAAAGCATGACAAAAAGGCAGGAGGAATAGGAAATTGGAGACGACTTGAGAATATCCAGAAAACTACACTTCTGAAAAAAGTTTGAATAGTAAGGAAAGTGCTGGTGAAGTGAATAGACTTGTTACTCAATGAATGCATAAATGATAAACATGAAAGGGTAGGAAATGAGATCCATTCTGAAGAGTGCAAATGACCGGGATATCATAATTGGAGGTCATGAAACAGGGTTTTGAAGCGCTTTGCAAAAATATTGGGAGAGTTGGAAATCCGAGAAAGAATTTATGTAATTCAAAGGTCAATATAACCGAAATCTTCAAGAATATTGAGGGAAGAGATTGAGTATAGAAGACACTTGATACCCAGCAAGTGATAACTGATACTACTCATCTGGAAACTCAGTGAGTAAAAACTAGGATCTTGCCAGAGAGTTGAGAACGTGAAGTATGAAGGTTGAGATTGGACCCTCAATAGTTGACGCACTCGGAACTAAAATTGAGATCGGAAGAGTTGGAAAATCAAAGATTGGTTTGAGATGACAATGACATCGGTGGTGTCTGTAAAGATACTGAGGAAGGTGCTAGAGATTTGAGGAGACCAGCTGTCACTCAGTCTTCAGCAATGACTACCTGTAAATGAATGAATATAACAATATTAGCATAGAACTCATCAAAATGATAGGTAGTAGTTTTCCTGTATTATGGCAACAAGGTGACAAATATACAGAATTTTTTGTTTCAGATTAAGTCAAACCAAATGATACTAAGCAAAAGCAGGAACCGTGTCAGTTTTAGCGTTTGTGTTTATTTAGTTTTTGTGTTTTGTGTGCTTTTAAACTTGCAGTGGCAAGAGAGTAAAATATATCACTGATTTTTACAGAAAGTCAGGGTCACATTATATTCGAGATTGCATTGCACTCAAGTAAATAATTTCATAGATATTGAATATTAAATTTATGAATATCCTGTAATTGTAGCCCATTACTTACTCTTTATATCCATCAGTAATTTCTGATTTCCGGTGATATATTTTTGTTTTTTGTTTTTTTTAAATGAGACTGTCTGTCTAGCAACTTTCACTGGTTTGATATCTGCTTCCTGCAACTCTATGTGACAGAATGACAAAACTGCAGGCTTGTAATCCTGATTCATTTCGTCTCTATAGTGGTAGCTCATGTGTATGTCATCGGTCTACTAAGGTTCATGTCCGGGGATCGAATCGCAGTTGCGTCAGTCTTTGTTAATTTTGTACATCAGTTTGGTGTAGCATGACAGACGAACAGACATCATGGCAATAGTGACAATGGTTTTACTGATAGAAACCAATCTGCCAATTAGATATATGAGAAGACCGAAGTTCTCTTAGACGTAATATTAATAATAAATATGATTATAATTACAATTATATGATCATTAATATAAGTGCAGGTGGTTACGGAAGAGGATGCTGTGGTAGTAGCAGTAGTGCTAAATTAGAAGGTATAATGATTGCGGAGTACAATTCTTAAGTAGATGAGATACAAAAGAGGAGGAGAAATTAGAAGTGAAAGAAAAGATCTTTTTTTTTACTTTTTAATGTCTACAGCAATCATCTTCCATCCACTCTAGGAATGGAGGACATTTTACTTATTTTTTTCACTGCCTCTTCCTCCTCTTCTTCTTCTTCTTTTTCTTCTTCTTCTTTTACTTACTCTATGCATGTCTTCTTCCTCCTCCTCAATCAATATCTCTACCCTCTGTCTTCTCTCTTTTTTACTCTCATCTTCTTTTTTGTCACCTTTTCAATAAAACTGTAGTCTTTCTCACATCATCATCATCATCATCATCATCATCATTGTTGTCATCGTCATCATTATCATCATCACTACTACCACCACCATCATCATTACCACCATCATCATCACCACCACCAAAATCATCATCATCATCATCATCATCATCATCACCAGCACCGTCGTCGTCG
This sequence comes from Thysanoteuthis rhombus, assembly GCA_963457665.1. NCBI lineage: Eukaryota > Metazoa > Mollusca > Cephalopoda > Oegopsida > Thysanoteuthidae > Thysanoteuthis > Thysanoteuthis major. The sequence goes on along the minus strand of OY735214.1, from coordinate 19,025,106 downwards.
TCATCATCATCATCATCATCATCATCATCATCATCATTGTGGATAATATAATGAACATTCCTTTCTTCCCTATTCTTTGTAGTTTGCTGACCTTTTTTGTATTCTATTTTCTAATTCATCCCTTTTCCTCATTTTCTACAGCTCATTCTACTCCTTCACAACTTCCTTCTTTTTCTTCCTTCTTCTTCACTATTTTCCCACTCATCTAACTTTTTCCTTCCTCCTCTTCCCCTTTCATCTTATTCCTTTTTCTAGCATTTTTTCTTTCATTCTTTTCTCTCCTGTTTTCTTCATTATTTTTCTCCTACTTCTTCTCCTCTTTCCCTTAACTTCTCTTCATCCTTTCTTGCTCATTCTCTTTTCTTCTTCTTCTTCTTCTTCTTCTTCTTCTTCTTCTTCTTCTTCTTCTTCTCTCCCTCTTCCTCCTCTTCCTCTATTAATTTTCTCCAACTACTCCTTTTCCTTTTTTTTTTTAATTTTCATTATTCCTTCACCTCCTTCTTCTCCTTTTAATACGACACTTTGTTTTCTCATCTCCAGAAAATTTACTGCACCTATAAAAGACGGAACAAGAACTGAAAAAAAATAATAATAAATGAATAAAATAGATTTACAAAAGACAAGAAAGTGTTAAAAAGAAAGAAAAGAAAAAAAAAATAATAAAAGGGCAGGAGAGAAAGAGATGATAGAAAGAGGAAAAAAACCCGAATGAAATTGGGTTCTCTTCATCAAAGCAGCCTGTAAAAAAAGGGAAACAGAATGGGTAACTAAAAGAGACGATAATATTTTTCACCGTAGCTTTATCTGTGAATCATTAGTAAACCACTTGATATCATTATTTCCTTCATTTCTGTTTTTCATTCGTTACTTTGTTAGTATTCTTTACCTCATTATTTCAACCTCATTATGGCTCTCTCCAATATTCTGTCTTACGTAGCCTTTTTCGTCTGTTGTTGTTCTTCTTTTTTATCCTTTCTCTTTTATTTGCTACTTCAGCATCATTATCCTCCGTAGCCATTTTATTCTCCAAACACTACCATCAATAACTCTCCTTTTGTTGTAGATCTTCTTTTCTTTTTCTTGTTATTGTTTTTCTTTCAAATAGTGAAAATAATGATGTTATCATTAAATATAGTGTGTGTGTATATTGATGTATGAGTGAGATTGCATATAAATCATCTATGTGGACTGGAATGTGTGAACAGAAAGTTATGAGTGAAATTAAGATAAGAAATCCAATGTGTAAGAAAGTGACTGAAGTATAAGGAAGTATTTGTAAAAAAATTCTTTCTAATAGAGGAGAATGTGTGGGAAACAAATTATTCCTATTCGCCTGCGTGTGTTTTCCTGTGTATGTGTTTACAGTTGTAAGAGAATGTGTGGAACATATCACAAAGAATGTGTGTGTGTATGTGCACGTGTGTGCATGTTTTGGAAGAGTGTGTATGTGTGCAATTAAGATTAGAATTGTGTCAACATGCACATGAAGATGTTCAAGTATAAAACTTACATTTTTCGTGGTTTATATATGAGTTAATGAATGTACATAAGATTTGTGTATTCATGCATTTAATATGCCTTCATGTTTTAATGAGTTAATCAAAAGGTATATGGCAATGAGAGTATATATATATATATATATATATATATATATATATATATATATATATATATAATGGAGCTGCAGCAGGAATTGAACCTGCAACCAATAAAGTAGCCACTTCATTGTAGCATCACTCTCAACAATTTGAGCCGAGCAGCCCTATGGAAAGACAAGGTCCAAACAACCACTTTCTACTCACTCTTCTCATTCTGTTAATTCTTCCTGTCCATGTCTGCACTGTTTCATTTCCAGCACCAACAATTATTTCATTGAGAAACGGATACATAATCTGACAGAATATTTATGAATGAATTTGAAACTCTATTTGAAATGACCTCTCGTTGTTACATGCAGAATGAGTCACTTGGTTGAATAGAAATGAAATTCCCGAAGCAGCCCTATTTTTCTTTAATCGTTCATTTCAGAATGTGATACTTGTAGAGACAATTTATTGGAAACATATTTCGTCTGGAACCGGAATTAACCAAGTAGCCAACCATGTATTCATTTAGGCGGTCGACTGTTCGATTTCCTACTTGGTTAAATCTATTGCCGGATGAAATATGTTTCCAAATAATTGTCTCTACAATTATCACATTCTGTCAGACATAAACTGTCCGATCTAAGGATATATACACAATTAAATATATACATAAACTCACACATACACACACACACCTACACATGTGAGTACACACATATATATCCCAATGTGAGTATATATATATATATATATATACATATATATATATATATATATATATATATATATATATATATATGTATATATACATATTTACTTACTAGCAAGGACTTCTTCAAAGGACTAGCGCTACTATTCGTGTAATGCTTATGAGAAAAAAGAGTTATAAATGAACAGAACAAAGACAAAAGTAATGTTCAATAATAAAGTCCCGAAAAAGACCATAAGAATAGAGGGTGAAGTCTTCAAAGAAATTAAGGGATGCATTTACTTAGGTCAGACAGTAAAACTGCAGAAAGACAACAAAAATGAAATAAAACAATGCATAATGAAAAGCATTTGGTATAAAGAGAGACATACTGATAAGCAAACAGCTAATATGCTGGAGTATACATTTAATGCATAATACCAGCTATACTAATCGGTGCAAAATCTTGAAACTTATAAAACCACTTGAAAACCAACCCAGAATTACACAGAGGACAATCAAAAGAGCAATGCTAGAAATAACTCTATGCAATAGAAAAAGGTTGAGCCACAAATATGGAGATGGGCAGGGCACTTAGCAAGATGAAAAGACAACAGATAGAATAAAATGCACACCGATTGACTCAAGATGGAGAGATGAGGAAGGTCAATTCACCAGTAAGACATGGCAGATGTTAACACAGTTGCAGTCGTCATGGGAGAAGATGGGGAAGGTCTATGTCTAGCAGTAAATTGATAGTGGCTAATGATGTATTTATATATATATATATACATATATGCATTTATACACACGTGAGTACATGCATGTACAAATCTCAATGTAAGTATACATGTACATAAACGTGTGAATATGCATGTTACATGGAGAATGAGTCACTCAATGTGAGTGCGTACACACACGCATACACACATATACAACTCTAAACCAACTTAATATTGAAAGTTGAATGTATCGAGCACTCTATGAAATAAACCCATTATGCATCAGATATCATACTATATTACATTATATTATATCATGTTATATTGCTTCCCTTGTTAGTAAAATATTTATATATATACATATATATATAAATTCATATATATATATATATATATATATATATATATATCAAGATGAGTATATATATATATATATATATATATATATATATATATATATATATATATATATATGAATTAACCTATACACACAAATGTAAGTGTATATATCCTGTTTATGCATACATTCATTGGTACATTAGTCATATATGCATATATCAACATTTACATATATGTACATATCATTTTAAGACTCTACATCTCTCTTGGTTGTTTGAATTTTTAGATTACTTTCATCTTTTGTTCCTTTTATAGGGTATCAAAGCAAAGATAAATAATTTTTATGCATCGCACTCGTAAAGTCACCCGCAATATCAACAGTGTTGGGGGGTTGATTCATCTTCAGAACGGACTTTGCTTCTGGTGATCTGGATCTCTAAGATGAGCCTGTTGGGATCACAAGTCATCACTCGACAATGAAGACTTGGGGTCAGCCAGGGAGGTTCAACCAGAAATAAACACATGGGCATTGAAAGCAACATTGGTGGGGGTTGCCCACACGACTCTTGGAAGACATCTGGCACGAATCAAAGTGTATAAAACGCAGAAGTGGGCTTTCCATGATTCCAATGATGATCAACAGCTTGCATGGTTTGACATTTGCCGCAATTTGCTTTTTCATTAAAAAAAAAAATGACCCTTTTCTCGATCACGTGCTTACTGTTGATGAAAAGTGGTTTCTGCATAATGCTTGGGAACCTGGCTTTCTTTGAGTCAACAAGTTTCTCAAAGCCAAACTTTCACCCAACAAAGATACTCCTGATCAATTGGTGGAGCTACGATCAAGTAATCTATTTTAGTTTCTTACAACCTGGTTACACCATTGCGATAGGATCCTCTTGTTGTGATTTTCGAACTGATGCATCGAAAGTTTCAAACATTTTGGTCTGCAGTTGTGAAGAGGAAGGGACCTATTCTGCAACAAGATAATGCCAGACTTCATATAAAAAAAAATATCAACGCAGTGGAACATGTAATTAATCTTTGTAAAATAAGATTGTTTAATTTTGCCACTGCATTAATACTTTTTTTATCTATTTCATGTTAAAATACTCGTGTTTGGTGTTTTTTCAATTTTTTTCAAGTATATATATACACATATACATATATACATATATATATAGAGAGAGAGAGAGAGACAGACAGACAGACAGACAGACTGACTGAGAGAGACAGAAACAGAGACAGACAGAGTCTAGAAAGCTTTACAGCTTTAAATACTAAGCACAACAAAATCTCTTCCAAAAAAATTTCATTTTATGTCACTTCAGTCACTTATTTCCCAATATCTCTCCCTACATATACAGGTGTGTGTATATGTATATATATACATATACATGCATATCTGAGGTTACTTAGATATTCGCTGTCTATTCTGATACGTACTTAAAACACAGATTCTACAAAGAAAAGAAGTGCATATGTGTGGGTATGAGGAGATAATTGCTAAAGTGAAAAGTGTATATGTTTATGGATAGTGAATAATGTGTGTATACCCCGGGTGACACTAACAGAGGGGTGGCACCATGATGTTTCGGTGGCCTCAAAATTCAACATTTACCACTACTTTTAGTGCTATTTTTCAGTGATTTTAACTATTTTCTAGCTACTTTAAATGAAGATAGCCATTTACAACTATCAAAAATGGATCTTTTTTGACAAAACTTTTTGCATTTACAACAATAGGGATGACACCCTGAGTTACCACCCTGATTGACACCAACCCTAGGAATGCCACTGTGTGTGTGCATTTGTGTAAATATTTGTTTTGGCATGGTTAAAGAAGAGAGTTCAAGTGTACTTACATGCGTCTATTGGTAAGAAAATGAATCCCTAAAAATGTGTATGATCATTTGGGGGAGGGATGTACGTTTCTAGTTGAGAACAAGTTTCAATGAATGTAAATGAATAATGATAAATTACAAAGAGGAGAAAAGTTTATTTTTGTAACAAGGTGATTCAGTAAGAGTTTGAATTGAAAAGGTCACTTTAGGACACCTTTTTTTTAAATTGAGCCGGAATAGAGGCAGTATACACCCTCATCCTCTCTTCCCTAAACCCTGGTCATCTGTACCTCCTGCAACCCTCACCTCCAACAACTCAGGCTAATATACTATCATCATCCTTTTTTAAGTCAGGGAACGCTCAAAAAATTTTTCTCTTGTAAATCAGTGGTAATTGCTACTTCACTCTATTCTATTTTGACTTACAAACGGGTTTTATAGGGAACCTCTACTTTTGGAGAGTGAAGAAAACCTGTGTGTGTAACTGTGAATGGATGAGAAATTACTCATTGATTGAATGTAAACATAGAACGGTGAATGTGTTTTCTGTGTGTAAGCATATACACACATGTGAAAAAGATATCATTACATAAGAAAGGGCTGGTTAGTCACTCAAAAGAAACTTTCGCATGACCAACCTATTTTGGCAGCATGCTTTGTTGGGGGTGATCAATTAGAAAATTAGAAAAAGGTGTGATCAATGGATAAGTAACTTTTCCCACTTTTTGTTGGGCAGCGATTGCTAAAAAATTCTGAATTTTCAGAAAACATGCATCTACGCTGCCAAACACGAATTAAGGGACCAATTTAGCATGAAAAAAACTTACATTGTAAACTGACTGGCCCCCTCCCCAACTCCTAAAAACTTATTTAAGTGAGAATCGAGAAAGTGAGAAAAAAACAAAAAATGTTTTTTCTTGACTTAAAGAGGTGTGAATGTTCAAATTTTCCACCCACTAGCTCCATTGGTGCAGCTTGTATGTTTGAAACATACTTAGATAGATAGCCAGTAAAACTCACTTAAAAACTGTAGAAACCTATTTTGACAGTTTTGGTTGATTTTTTCCTAATGGAAGGGTGAATGTGTTTCCTATATGTATGCATACACATACTATAAAGTAATGTGTATAAAATGTGCTATATGCTGAGAATGTTCTCTATATAACTGTGTATAGGTGGAATTGTAAAATTGTATATTTATATGCAAGAGAAAGTATATTTACATGCATTTAAAGTGAGAGTAAGTGAAAATGATGGCTCTTATAGAAATGCATTAATATCCTTGTCTTTCCATGCAAAAATTGGCCAAGAAAATGTTTTAATGTATTCGTGATGGGATGATTGTGAATAGGTATGTGTGCATTAAAATAAATGTAAGATGAAGTAAGCAATAATGCGTGAGTATATGTGTGCATCCATAGGTGAGATAATGATTTTGAAAAACGTCTATGCAAAGAGCAGTGTGCAAGTATGTGTTTCTGCCTGTAAGTGCACGTGTAGCAGTAGACACAATTTGCATTGATACGTGTGTGCGTGTGTGTATGTGCAAGGATGAGTCAAAGAATCTCTGTATGCGTGAGTGCATTTATGTGTCTGTGTGTCTGTGCATCATCTGCAAAAGTAATGACAAAATAATAAGGCTTAATACCAGCCATTATTTCGACCCACTATTAGAAAATTACTGTTCCGCAGTTGTATAGGAACCATTCTTTGAGACATTATATTTCTGCTACAAAATATGCAGACTTTGGTATTATTACAAAGCGCCATATGCTTCCATTATTCCTGATTATTACCAATTCCATTACAGATTCTTTGCTGCAAACTTGTTTTCATTTTAAGTAATTTGCTGCACGTAGACACATTCAAGAGATCTGGTTGAATCTATTTTCCACAGTTGCTATTAAGATGTTCATCTCAATATTGAAACCATTGTATTATGTTTTATTCAGACTAATTCCTTTGTTTTTGTTGATTTTTTACCAAAACATTTCAGTTGCTATATCCTCAGGCTTCCCTCACGTGTCAGTTGGGTTTTGGAATGTTGAATCTTATTCTGAGAGGGTTACAGCTGGCCCGAGGCATGAGCAAACTAAGCCACTGCTTAGGATCCTGTGGCCACCAGAGGAACCCCAGAAGTGATGAGGGAGCCACAGAGGCGGTGAGACCCTCCAAAAGGAGGTCGGAACACCCAAATCAAAATCTGCTTGCGGCCCTATAAAGGCTTGGGCCAGCCTTGGCAGGGGACATATAATTGCCTTCATAAAATAATGACATCCTCAGAAGGAGGCTTCACATTCCAAAACACTACAGACACCAGAGGAAGGCAGGGGAGTAGGAAGGCTAAAATGTTGTGGTAAAAATCAAGAGATGAGGAAATCAGTCTCAATGAATATCTGTAATCATTAAAAACCTCACCCTAAAAGAAAAAAGAAATTCAGACAAGGATTTTGGAACATAATCCTTTTTTTTTCCCTTTTTTTATCAGATTATCAATATTTGACTTGTATTTTCTTTCATCGGAAATTTTTTTAGCTGCTCTTTAACACAACTCACACAGACCATCAGTCAACAGTGAGCAAATTGCACATGAATTCATTTACGTACATTGATACTTCTCTTGATGGAAGATAATACTTGTCAAAAACTGATAAAGGATATGGAATCTAATCAAGAGTCTGGCCTTTAAACTGAGAACCATGTACACATGTTGGAATCATGCTCAGCCTCATATGAAGAGATCGTAAAACAACACAGTATATTAGAGAAAAAAACGATAGTCTCAGCTATCATAGAAAGCATCAGAAAACTCATATAGCAATGGGCTTGACATGCTGCAAGAATGTCAGACGACTGCTGGACACCACAACTTACAACCTGGATCCACAGAGATCATATGCAAAAATAGGATGGTATGACAGCTAGATCAATTCAAAAAGCACTGGTTCTGAGACGTCCATTATAGAAAGGTTTGGCGAACCATGGGGAAGGTCTATATCCAACAATGGACGTTAAAAGGCTGCTGTTGATGATGATTGGAAGTTTGGAATTATCTGTGTGTATGTACAGGTGTGTGTGTGTGTGTGTGTGTGTGCGTGTGTGTTTATAATCAAATGTAGATATTTCTGTGTGTATGTGTGTGAGAGACATATGTAGTCTTTATGCTCCCTCAATGACAATGCCACTACAGTATTTTAATCTTTTCATTTATATATTCATATGATATGAGAAGGAATTATCAGGCAAAAATCTTTACTTTCTGAATAATTTTCATTTTCTTCCCTTCATCTCATCTCTTCTGATCACCATGGCCCAGTGGTAAAGAGCTCTCCTCCTTTTCAGTAAGCCATGGTTAAATTCACTGCCAAGTCATAACAAAGACTCAAGAAATGGTACTCCTTTCTGCCAAACACTCAGCACCAGAACTATGACAGAGAAACCTCTTCCTGAAGTCAAGGAGTTACGGCCAAAACCCAAACCAATAATCAGCCAAAGACAAAAGAAGATGAGATGTCAGTACTTGAATGGATAACAATCGGGAAATACCGGGTGCCATAAGCTGAATGTAGTTTTGACTGGCCTAGTAAGCCAGGAGTAGGTCTTACTATCAATTGCATGTATTTATTTAACCCTGCATTATTCTTGAGGTGGATATGAGCAGAGAATGATGATACATTCAACTCATCTTCTTTTGTCTTTAGCTGATGTTTGTCTTATTCTGGATAAGAATTAATTTATGCAACGTGACAATTTGTCACAGCAACTTACCCAAGCTCCATGAATGTCTGTATTGAGCATAGACAGCCCCTTAGTCAAAACACCAATGCATTGAACAGTATAATAATTGAATAGTTTCCTCTAAATGATGTCCAAATGGTAGTTGGGGGCAGAGAAAATTTTTGGATATAGGTGAAGACAAGTGGGTTTTTTATCACAGTATATTAGCAGGAAAAGATCTTTTGTTTGATATATATATATGTATAAAATAATACACTCCTCAGCAAAAGGCAATTTACCCAGTGAATGTCAGCATTATGTGTTTAACGCACTCTTAACTTGTAAAAAAAGCAATAAAATCTGATCAGAAGAAAAAAAAAAGAATTATGTACAGTATGTATATATGTATATATATGAACACAAATACACTTGCACATATATATATTTGTGGAAAGTAGACAATATGGAAAGGGGTTGGTGGAGGTTTGGCTCCATGAAAAAGGGATGTCTTTTTAGTTGATAAGGCTGTCTGGGTATGTCTGGAAATATCAAGAAAAAAAATTAGTGTCATGGTGAGTTGGTTGGTGCGGGAAGGTGGAATATCATAGGGATCTATAAAAATGTATGTATGAGAGGAAAGAGATTTGGGATCATATCCTTGAGCTATGTTTAACCAGCATCAAATGAGTTGTCGGTATTATGTAAGCTGTTATTCTACGTTGATTAAGAATTCATTTTGCTAATGGTTGAGCAAATTGGAAGTTACCTGGGGGCTGGATAATCATGTTGCAGATTGAGATGAGGGCAGATTCAAGTCATCTGCATTTCCTGGAATTGTTACTGGAATTGTTTGATTATTTGTGGGTTTTTTAGGTCGAAATTATGGTATAAAAGATTTTGATGCTGACCAAAGCATTTAGGAGATTATCCAGTATCAATGCTGTTTGATGTTTGTAGGTTTGCTTTCCGAGACATCTGACCTATGTTGATTGAGTTGCAATTTTGGCAAGGTATCTTGTAGATGCCAGGTTCAGAGGTAGAGTTAATGTGTGGTCTTCTAATAATAATATCAATAATAGTGGATACCAGATGTACGTATTATGGATACCATATGACTACCTGGATCTTTTAAATTTTTGCTGAGTTCTATGGTTATCAAGTTGGTGGATTGAGTGATATATTTTTTTATTATTTTGTCCCTCATGTTTCTGTTATCTATATTAGTCTTCTGTATTTTATGTGCTTTTCTTGATGCATTCTCTACAAAAAAAGAGTTGTAGAGAAGAGATCAGAAGGATTTTTCAATGTATCCTTCTTCATTTTGTAAGTGTTGGGGTGTGTAGATTCTGTAGGTCTCTAGATAAAAACTCATTACTGTGCAAGATTTGATTTCCTTAGTGTGATATGAGTTGTAGTTGGTTTTAGATGTTCAGGGTATATTAGTAGGGCATCATTGATGTCCTAGAAGAAGTGAACAGTGTCAGGTATGATACTTTTGGAAGGGCTAGATTTGAGGAATGGTTCTTTGAATTTGACTAAAATGGTAATCAACAAAAATTCGGCTCACCCATGGGTTCACCACTCAGTGATGTCTTGGCTTGTCTTTTTTTTAATCTTTTTCCTCTGACATTTCCACAAATATACCCAGATGGACTCATCAACTAAAACGACATCCCTTTTTAACAGAACCCCACTCCCATCATACCCTTTTCCTTTCATTCGGTGACAAAATTCCTACTCCTCCATCCAAACTGCAACACAACATTTTCTCCATCCCATTATCATCAGAATATTTTCATGTAGTATAAACATCTTCCCAAACACTATTCACTCTGTTGGTCTTTCCTTGGGCAAAATGTGATTGCTTACATTTCAATAAAGAATTTGAGATGTACTAGTTTGTTTCCAGTCTCTTCCTTTCCACATTGTCTACTTTCCACAACATTCTCTCAGATCTACATTCATTCTTCTCAAATATATATATATATGTACAAATTTATATATACATATATGTATATGCACACAAACAATTAATATATCTTATATATATAGAAAATTACATACACTCACAAGAATTGATATGAACAAACAAACACATACACATGCATATATGTTTATATAAATATATGCATATATATGTAAATGTATACCTACAAACAACTTTTGCATGTTATGTATTCACCTAACATGCAAAATAAAATTACACCCACACATATCTATATGCCCACCTACTATGACACACACATATATGCAGCAGAAATGCATACACACATGTAGGCGCATATATATATATATATATATATATATATACATTCTGATCTGATGGATATATATAAACCTGACATATAGATTATTGCAGACAAAGTGGTAGCAGCAACATAGTAGATATTACATTTGGTTCATGTGCACTCTTCAAATTCCCCCAAATTTTGAATACTACATTGTATATATATATATATATATATATATATATATATATATATATACACAACTGATTTGTTCATGCACCCCTATATACACATTCATGTCTAAGCACACATGCATATGTATCTATGCCCAAACACACACACACACACACATATATATATACACATACACACACTGACATTCATGAGCTCATACATGCAGTATTTATTCCTGTACAATGTGATCTCCTAGCATGAAAATATTTCATTCTCAGTTCTAATACAATCCCTAATTCACTATGCATGGAAGGTGAAAATAACCAGTTTTCTGTTCATATGATGCATTGTCTTATTGTTAGGGCGATCCAAGAAGCCAGTACAAACGGGTCTGGTTAGTCACTCAATAGAAACCAACACATGACCAACGTCTTTTGGCACTATGTTGGGGATGATCAATTAAAAAATTGGATAAAAAATTGTGATCAATGAAAATGACACTTCTCTTGCCTTTTGTTCATCGTTTATCATCAAAAAAAGTCTGAATTAAAAAAAAAATCATGAACACTGCTAAGGACCAATTTAGCATAAATTTATATTGTAGGTGTACGCATACACAAATGATTTGTGCATGCTATATATAATGAATTATATACAGACATACATATATATGCAACCCAGCATATACACTCATATATATACACATATGCATACATATATATGCACAAATACATATACACACACATGCCCACACAAACACACATACACACACACACACACACATATATATATATATATATATATATATATATATATATATATCCCCATACATAAATACATATATGCAGCATTTTATTCCAGTACAATGTGATCTCTTAGCATAAAAATATTTTAACTAAAAACCGTGTTTTGGAGGAAATATTACACACAGATAGACTGATAGGCAGCCAGCTAGAATCACTCAAAAATTAAAGAAACCTATACGACTATTTTGGTTGACAGTTTCCAATTACTGATATGGTTATCTTGGGATACTTAAGAAGCAAATATGTGTTTTTCTGTCATGATGCTATGATTGCCTTGAATGGCTAGAAAATAGCTAAACACTGTCCCAAAATTGCCTAAAATTAGCTAAAAATAGCGCTAAATGTTGAACATTCATTCTGCCAAAACAAGATATGTGCTAGATTTAGCACAAAAAGTGCTAAATTGGCAACACTGCAAATTTCTTACATTGTACATAAATAGATAGTGTGTGTGTGTGTGTGTGTGTGTGTGTGTGTGTGTGTGCCTTAAAGGTACTTCAAGTTTAAATTGGTATCATCTGATCATCATTAGTCATTGGACATAGACCTTCTCAAGATTTGCCATAATTCTCTATTGTGGGCATCGGGAAAACTCTCTGAACCTGTCCAGTTTGTCTCACTATCCCATATTCTGCCAGGCCTTGGTTCTGCTTTTGATCTCTGGGGATCTACATTGTGAGTTGTGATGTCCAACGCTTGTCAGCCATTCTAGCAACTTGACCAGCCCATTGCTATTTGAGTTTCCTAATGGATTCTATAATGTCTTGGACACCGTTTTTTTCCCTAATATTCAATGGCTTTTTATGATCTCTCCATGAGACGTTGAGCATTATTCTTTCATGTGCACATTGCGTGGTTGTCAGTTCCAGACCCATTCTTTAAACCTGGTGATGGTTTGCTGGTTATATATATATGAAGATAATAAAGACAGGTCTGGTTAGTTAGTAGATGAAAACATGAGTCATATCTTTTGGCAGCATGCTGGTTTGAGGGTGATCAATTCAAAAAATAGAAAAGAGTGTGATTGATGGACAAGTTACTTCTTTTGCCTTTTGTTGAGCATTGATCAGGAAAGATTTTCAGAAAACAAGTATGATTGCACAAACTGAGGAAATGATTTAGCATAAACTTACCTCGCAAATTGAACCCCCTCTAAAAAGCTTTTAGGGGATTTGAAAGAAAAGTTTTAAATTTCCAGCCCTCTAGCTTCATTAGTCCACTCTGTGTGCATGACACACAGATACATAGCCAGACAGATCCACCTGAAGACTGAATAACCCTACATTTAAAGTTTTGTAGCCAAATTTGGTATATGGTTTCCAATACATATATATATATATATATATATATATATATATATATATATATATACACACACACACACAAACACATATACATATATATATGAATATGATTGTAAATTGCATTAAATTTTATTGAAAATCTCATTTGAAATGATCATAAACAATCAAAAGGATTGAAGTGGTTACACTATTGGTCACAGGTTCGATTCCTGCAAAAGCCTTTTTTTTAATTGTTTATTCAATTTATGTTGTCTAGGCCAAATGATACGTTCACTTAGTAATAATGGCATATCATTTAATATAAGAGTTTCAATATAATATAACATAATTTATAATCATTCTGTGTGATCATATATCCATTCCTTAATCATATATATATATATATATATATATATATATATATATATATATATATATATATATATATATATATATATATATATATATACAAAACCTCTAAATTTTTCTTCTGGAATCTGCTGCCAGGGCATTAATAGCTGGTCCTACAGTAAGTTATCTTGTGGAGGTTCTTCAAAACAAACTTGTTGGGTTTTCCTGATGTTCAATGATGTGAATCCTGATGCTAAGCGCCTCATTCTATATTTGATTCATTTCCTCTAGAAATGGCATATGGTGAGTTTAGTCTAAGTACCTCTACAGCAATGATAGAATTTTCTATATTCAATTTATGAAAGGTTTTCTGTTGAATGTTGGGCCAGATTTTTTTTTTCTAATTTATGAATCAAAAATATCACAGGTCTGGTTAGTCAGTCAATAGAAACTGTCATATTGTGACCAATGTCTTTCAGCAGAATGCTGTGTTGTGGGGGATTAATTAAAAAATTGGGGAAAAGGTATTATCGATGATTAAATTTCTTTTCTTGCCTTTTGTTGGGCAATTATCACTAAGATGTCTGAATTTTCAAACTGAGAGACCAATTTAGCAAAATCTTTCATTGCAAATTGAACCCCCCACTAAAAACCTTTGGGAGGATTTGAAAAAAAAACGTCTTTTTCTTAACATAATAAGGAGTAAATTTTTAAATTTTCAGCCCTCTAACTGCATTGGTGCAGCCTGTACGCGTGACACATACATAGCCAGCCATCCAGCCTGCCAGACCCACTTAAAAACTGAAGAAACCTATGTTGAATATGCTGACAGTTTTGGTTGATGGTTTCTAATTATCACCATTGGTAAATATTTTCTCTTTAGCTCTAATATTTTGCCCTTAATTTACACCGAATATTTACCAATATGCTATGTTTTTGCTTATGTTTATTTATCTTTTGTGATCTTTCGATTGTCTTTTTTCTCTGAGAGGTAAGATTGACATAATAGCGAGCATCATAGAAAATGAAATTAACAAACAGACTTCAAGTTTCGGGATGAGGCTACCAATGCCTTTGGGAAAGGCATGAATCTGAACCCTCTCCAGTTATTGGTACATAGCAAAGACCATTCTGCTGGCCAAAAGTGCAGATAAAAGAGGGGCTTGCAACTCTACCTTGTGAAAACCTATTTACTATTGAAACCGTGGTGTGGTTGTGGCCTTATACTCCAGAAGGAGTCTGCAGGAAAAAAAATTTTCCTGTTGGAATAACCAAAAAACAGGTCTGGTTAGTCACTCAATACAAAGGTCTTTTGGCAGCATGGAGGTGATCAATCAAAAAATTGGAAAATGAGATGATCGATAAATAAGTAACTTCTCTGGCCTTTTTCTAGGCAGTGATCACTGAAAAGTTCAAATTTACAAAAAACCAGTTTGAATTCAGCTGAGCATAAACCATGAGATCAATTTAGCATAAACTTTTATTTTGAACCCCCCCTAAAAACCTTTATTTATTTATTTATTCACTTTCAAAAACTAAAAAAACATTTTTTGTTGACATAATAAGGAGTAAATGTTTAGAATTTCAGCCTTTTGGCTCCATTGACTGTATACTTTATAGATTCATAGCCAGCCAGCTATGACCCGATTAAAAGCTAAAGAAACCTATGTTGATAGTTTTGGTGACAGTCTTGGTTGGCGGTTTCTAATATCAAGAAGAAGAGGAAATGTCGTTTTGCAAAAGGCATTTTCAACATAAATATCCATGTGAAAATGTTTATATTTGGTTTTGTAACTATATTTATTCTTTATCTTACAATGGGAAAAAAAAACCCTAGAAAGTGGAAGTTCATTTTATATACATTTGTTTCCCCCAAACACATTAATATCTGGGGAACATCTCCATATAGACACAGCCTTGCTTTATATATTCATATAATTCTATCAAACCAGCCAAACCAACGGAAATTCCATGGGTGTTAATAAATAAGATTATCCATTATTTCATGCCTCTGTTGTTCTCTTGCCCTTTGCCTGTATTTCACCATTCTCTCCCTTAACACTTCCAATCTTTGCTACCATCCATGTTTTTATCTAAATGCTATACAAACATGGATTAATTTCATATGTGAAAATTTTCCTACCCACTCAGTAAACTACCCTTCTTTTCTGCCCACTCTCTTCTTTCCCTCTTATTAAACTACCTAAATTTTTTTCCCCTCTCTCTTTTCCTACCCTCTTATTGAACCATTTACTCTTTCCCTTCTGCTATTTCTGGAAGCATAACATTCAAACAAGGGAAGGAACAAGCAGTGTTATAGATCATTGCTTCTTAAACCTCTCCAGTGTCATTCACCCTTGAGTCTTTATCATGAAATTTCATTCACCCATGACTAAATTTCCTTGTTTTGATCTTATTTTCATATCCGTTTATATATTCTATTTTTATCTTATTCTCCTTTGTGAATAATCTTACACAGAATTCATTTTGTATCATAAGCAAAAAACAAAAATTAATCAATTTCTGAAGTGTTTCTTTTATTCAAGTTATTGGACATCCTAAAAAAATATCTTAAAAAAACAGAGAGCGACAAAAGAATTAATCCAGAAAAATTATTAGAATTTTTCTAGTTTTCATAAAGTAACTGTAGTAAACAACAGCTCGAGAAACTACAATTTGATTCTTAGAACAATGTTCTCTTATCTATGTTCACCATAAAAAATATCTTTTTAAACATAAAAACTATTAATAACTGATAGGATTAAGTCATTCTCTCTTCATGTTACATTCACTCTGAATTCATCCCTCTTGTTCAATTCTCACTCCTAATAATTTCACTCACCCTTGGGTGAATCATTCAGTAGTTTGAAAGGCACCATGTTAAATCATACTTGATTTCCATCCAATAACTAAGGTAAGCAACAATTGTTAATTTTTACTGTCTTTTCCAATATTGAAATTCCTAGTCCTGGCTTAAGCTCACATTTCATATCCAAAATTCTGTTACGTGGTCTGCCATGTTTTTTTTTTCTTACTTCAATACATAGAGAAAGGGAGATTGAAGAATATCAAGGTGTTAACAGAGAAATGGAGACTTTTTTTCTGTATTGTAGTGTAAACTTGAATTCAGACATAGAAAATCGCATAATTAATCTTCACTGCTGAATACATACACACACTTTGTCAATGGGTCATAAAGTTATAAATGTCTTTATAATGATCAAGCAAGCACTCAGTGTAGTCATGTATATGTTTAACTTCCCTTTTCTTTAGAGATTTTTATGCTTTTTGTTGTCATGTTTGCAAGGTTTTAGGTTTATGCAATTTGGACTCCAGCATGTGAATTTTAGATAGATATATGAGTGTGTGGAAAATTCCATGTATTTTAATGAACATTCAATGTTTGTATATATATATATATATATATATATATATATATATATATATAAATACATATACACAGATACAGATAACCTCTTAAATACACGTAACTTTATCTACCAATGTGCATATATATATACATAACTGCAGTGAGTCAACATATATGAATAAATATATATGTATGTATGTATGTATATATATATATATATATATATATATATATATATATATATATGTGTGTGTGTGTGTGTATATACACACACAAGAGAAAAAGTGTGTATCCATATATAAATAGAGAAAGAGAGAGACAGAGAGACAGAGAGAGAGACGCATGTGTAAAATGTGAAAGTGTGTGTATGTATATGGGGAGTGTGTGTATATAGGATTATGAGAGAGAGTACATATATATGCTTATAAGAAAATGAGTATGTATGTATATATATGTACACACTCATTTTATCATAAGCATAGATATATGTATATATATATATATATATATATATATATATATATATATATATATATACATACTATTTCTCATAATCCTATATATACACACTCCCCATAACCACACACACACACACACATATATATATATATATATATATGCATATATGTGCGTGAGTGTCTGCGTATATATACATATACATATAGATACATATATATATATATATATATATATATATATATATATATATATATATATATATATATATACATACAAACACTCTCACATTTCACATATATCTCTCTTTTTCTCTGTGTCTCTCTCTCTGTGTCTCTCTGTGTCTCTGTCTCTGTCTAAATATATATGTATATATATGTATACATTTTACACTTTCACACAAGCCACTGTACATATATATATATGTATACATATATATATATATGTATATATATATATATATATATATATATGTGTGCGTCATAAACACACACCATCATAAATGCCCATGTATATATTATTGAGAAATACTGTCTTTATTATAAATATATATATATATATATATATATATATATATATATATATATATATATATATATGTATATTTGTATATATACATACATACACATATATATTTATATATAGGTACTTGTGCACATCTGTCCATATTGATTATGTATAATGCATTCAAAGTTTGTCAGGACTTTCGACAATAACTTTAAATGACAATGGTCGAACCTATCGGCTAGTCATGATGTTCACTGAATGGAAGGGTCCGGAAATGAATGTTCCAGTAATGCTTCGTTGGCTGCAGGCAGTTATCACCTCTCTCCTCCAGATTTAGATTCATCACCTGCTCACTTATCAATAAGAAGATAGAAGAGAAGAGACAAAATGGAGAGTAAGGTAGAAACTGGTTGAGAGTGTGTCATTCAACAG
The DNA here is from genome assembly GCA_963457665.1 of Thysanoteuthis rhombus. Lineage (NCBI taxonomy): Eukaryota > Metazoa > Mollusca > Cephalopoda > Oegopsida > Thysanoteuthidae > Thysanoteuthis > Thysanoteuthis major. Next base: position 19,006,603 of record OY735214.1, on the reverse strand, counting down.
AGAGAATGAGAAATAGAAAAAGACAGAATGATCAAGAGAGTGTGTCATTCAACAGAGCGAATGAGGAAAAGAGAAAGAGAAAATGATCAAGAGAGTGGGTCGTTTGACAGAGATGATGAGGAGAAGAGAAGACAGAATAATCATCATAGAATGAAAAATTATTAATAATATAAGATGAGAGAGAGAGAGAGAGAGAGAGAGAGAGAGGAGATTAGTATTATGATAAAGAGAGAAAGAATGAGAAGAAAGACAAAAGTAGCAACATTGCAAGAGAGTTGGTCATTAAACAGAGAGAGAGAAAAATACTAAATGATCAAGTGAAAGGGAACAGTATGGAGAGAGTGATATTAATTCTAGAATAAGGTGAAAGAGCAAATGAGAAAAAAGAGAAAGGTAGCGACATTATTGCATAGTGTGTCATTCAACAGAAGCAATGAGAAAAAGAGAAAGACAGAATGATCAAGAGAGGGGTAACAGTATAAAGAGGATGATATTAATATTATGATAAGAGGAGAGAGAGTGAGAAAAAGAGAAAGAGGGAGAGATTAATTTAAGGAAGGGAGAACTTTAAAAAAAAGACAGATATCAATAATGTGATAAGGGAAGAGAGAGAATGAGAGAGAGAGAGAGAGATTTTGCGAGAAAAAAAGGAAGAAAAATGACAGAGAAAAGCATACAGAATGAGAAACAATCAGTGTGAGATGAAATTTAGTAGAAATAAGGATATTGAAAGAATTTTCAAAAAAGATATCAGGTTAGGAGAATTGTGAAGGGAAAATGAAAAAATAAAAAAATAATCATGGACAAAATCAGTAGATGTGGTAAAATCTGTTAGAGTGAAAGAGAAACATCGGGAATGATGAAGAAAAATCGAGAGAGAGGGTGTAAACAAGTGGGAGTTCAGTAAAGAGAAGAAAGGAGGAAGAATCAGAGAGAGAGAGAGAGAAAAATAGAAAAAGAATGATATGTATCAATGATATAAGACAAGACAGAGAGAGAGAGTCAGAGAGATCTAGCTGAGTGATAAGGAAAGAGTATGAGAGAAGAAGTTATTATGATCAAGAGAGGTAGAACTGAAAAAAGAGAATGATATTGATGAGAAGAGAGAAAAATGAGAAAAAAAAGAAAGAGTGAGTGATTCATAGTGGGAGAATTACAGAAACGGTGATATCAATAAGCTGGTAAGAGAGAGAGAAGATGTGAAAAAGAAGACTGAGAGAGGGAGAGAAATCAAGAGAGGGAGAGCAACAGAAAGAGAGTGATATTAATTATATGATAAGAGGATAGATGAGAAAAAGAAAGTAAGAATGAATAATCGAAATAGGGGAAAAAAAGAGTGACAGCAATTATGCGATGAGAGGAGAAATGAAAGAAAATAAAAAGTGAAAAAGAATGAGTGTTCAAGAGGAGAAGAACCATACAGAAAAAGCAATATCGGAGAGACAAAATGGTATAAAGGGGATTGCGCCTGTGATGGAGAAAACAGTGGAGAAATATCAATTTTTTTCCCACTCAAAACCTACCAACCCCGACACCACCAAACGCCCACCTCCCCAAACCCTCACTGTACTCTTCTTCATATTTGGTTCTCATTCTCTCGCCTGTAACGCTCTGTCTATTGTAGCATTCTCAGCAATTATATTTCAAGTGAGGCTGAATATCAGCAAATGAACCCAAACAATGGACGGTCAGACAGGCCGTGATACGCTCTAACAATGGAGAGCGACCCCGGCATTTGGTGTGTCATTAACCCTTGCACCACTTCACAATGACAGCCAATCCACTATAGAAGATGGTTGCTTTTCAATAGTCCTGATTCCTTCTGCATTTTTCATTTTTATTTTCTAATGGATTTAGTGAAAGAGAAGCCCTTTCACTCAATGCTTATGCTTCTCTAACAGTGCAAATATGTTAACCTCTTGTCGGCCATCTTTGATAGTTTCATGGTAAGAGCATTGGTATTGAAGCCATAAAGTCTATGGGTCAATCAAACAGTGTCAGTATTCTTTTTTTTTTATAATTATTGAAATAATGAGAACTTGTAGCATCATCAGATTTGTAAGCTTCCATCATTGTTTCAATTTTCATAGAATGAAAACAAGGCTCAAACACTACAAATTTTACCAAGGGCACAAAGAAAATTATTGCATAGGATATATGATTTACACGATCAAGGGGTACGAGGCAATAGTGCTCTTCTGTGGAATATATAGCTGCGAGACTTGGACGCTATACCAGAGACATACCCGGGAACTCGAGTGTTTCCTATGTTCAATCATGATAATTGGATGGCTGGAGGAGGTCACCAACCTGGAAGCTCTTGATACTGCAGCATTCCTGTAAATGAGCTGGAGTCTCATGCTAGGGACAGAGCCAAATGATCCAGCATAACGCACATTGCCTATACACGCTTTTAAGAGAGGCAAAGGAAGCAGATCATCTGCGCCAGCGGATGCCAAAAGAGCTCATCATCCATGCCCACAACACTCCTCTGTCCTTGAGTGTACACCTCCAGAATTGGACTCGTAAGCTACATTTCAGTCCTCCTATAGAAGCACAGACATGAATGAACAATGTTAAACCAACTACATATGGTGTAAAAACTTACCTGAAAGGCTTGTGCTGGATCATTTTCTTAGATGAAAATAATCAAAGCAACAAATTTAATGAAAGAAGCTAACACTTTGCTAAAAGAATTACAACATGTTGAACCTTGATTATGGTTTGGGAATAGGAAGTGGGGATTTCAAAAATTAGAATCAAAGCCCTTGACTTGAAAATTAAACCCTACTTGATGTTTTTCTCATTTGGAAAAAACAATCTTTTTTTCCAAATTCTGTTGTTTTATTGCTTTAAAATCATTAAAAAGAAAATATGAAGAGTAGTAAAAAAAAAAATTGACCAGAAAAATTTCAATTAAGGTGTACATTTTTTTTCACAGTTATTACATTTATACTAAAACATTTGTTTGTATCATTTACCGATACATAATCATTTTTCACTGGCACTATGCTAGTCTTGAAATATGTCTCAAACAAAATTATCCCAAAAGAATAAGTGACCATTTTCAGAGTATGGTGTCTAATCAGAAGAATGATACTCTATATTTGCATGAAAGATACTCATTTTTTAAGAGCTAACTCTGCAATTTCCAACACTTTTTTTTATATTGATGTACTTTTAACAACTTGAGAGAAGATACTCAATTTCCCTGGGTAAAATAAACTTGGTGGGAAATTAGTTGGAATCAACCTTTTTCTATGATTTAATCCGATCTTTTCCATAGCAATTTTATGAACCCACATTTGACCCTCAAATCCCATCATAATTTAAAAAAAAAGAAAGTAAAAGATATGTTATTATATCATAAAATGCCATTTTTTCATGTTCTGAAAATCAAGAATGCATTTAAATTTCAGCCTCTCTGTCATACAAATCTTTCTCATACCAAATCATTCGGGGAGGAGACAGGTCTGGTTAGTCACTCAATAGAAACCACCCATGTATGTGTCACACATACAAGGCTGCACCAAAAGAGCAGGTGGAGGATGAATATTCAAACATTTACTCCTTATTATGTATCTAGAAAATGTCTTGTTTTTTTTAGTTTTTTTGAAAATTCATCTCCAAAACAGGATTTGAGTGGGGGGGAGAGGTCAATTTATAATGCAAGTTTATGATAGATTGATCCCTTAGTTTGTGTCCAGCAGCATTCATGCTTATTTTTTGTTTTTTCTGGAGAACTCCAACTTTCTTAATGATCATGGCCCAACCAAAGGTAAGAGAAATAATTTATTCGTTGATCACCCCTTCTTCCAATTTTTTTTTTATTGATCACTCCCAATGCAGCATCCTGACAAAAGACATTGTTCATGTGATGGTTTCTATTGAGTGAGTAATCAGACCTGTAATATATTCTGAGTTTGGATTGATAAGTAAAATGTCTCCTTTTTTTCTATCGCTTAGAGTTCCAGTAACAATGAGTTTAGAAAGTAAACATTTTTTAGTGCAATCAGAGAGATGGTAACAAAAACACACAGTAATAATGAATTAGTTACAAAAAAAAAAAAAAGAGGCAAAAATTCTGTTATATTCAACCGAACATCAGATGAGCCAATCTGGTTCCACCATGGTTAATGTTTATCAACTCATTTTGACAAGGTGTCTATATTGTGTCTATCAAGTGTAGTGGAAAGATTTCTCTTTCTCTCTCTTTATCAAAAAATGAGAAAAAGGGGTGATCAATGAATAATTCATTTGTTGGACAGTGATCACTGAAAAAGGTCTGAATTTTCATTAAAAAAAAAACAAGCATGAATGTTACCAGACGCTAACTAAGGGATCAATTTAGCATCAACTTACATTGCTAATTGAGCCCCACCTCCAACATCTATTTAGCAGGTCAATTTTGATAAAAACAAAAACATTGTTTTTTTAGCTATAAAGGAGTAAATGTTGAAATTTTCAGCCCTCTAGCTCCATAGCCGGCTAGACCAACTTGAAAACTGAAGAAACCTGTCTTGACAGTTTTAGTGACAGTTCTTGTTGATGGTTTCTAATAATTAATCTGAAAGCTTCTTTCCTGTTCTTATGAGTGACTCTGTTAGTAGCACAGATATGTAAACCTACTTCCAGCAGATTCTGGTAAATTGGTTCATGGTGTCATGGGCTGGTGCTAATGAAGTAGAGAAATCTGACTAGACAATAGACATCGATTGATATGAACTGAGGTATGTGGTTGTGGAAATGATGGACAAGGCATTATTTGAAATAACAGCAAAAGGTTTTATTCACAGTAGTCCAAATAACAAGAGTTGGTAAGTGCATTCCCTGCACACTACAGTTTAGTTGTCTTAAAAGTAGTCTATGAAAGGATGCATGACATCAATGAGACTAAGATTAAAGTGTTGAAAAGAAAAGTAAATCAAAGTTTTATGTTATTGTGACTTGAAACCCTAATTAATTTCTTTGGAGAAGAATGTTTGTTCAGTATTATTTTGCTGGATTTGTAAGCATTTGAGTAACCAGATTTGAAGGAACGTTGTTTCTTCAGTTATTTATTGGTCATTAAAACTTTGGTGGGAATTTGGAGTTTATGGTTAGGTAGACTGATCGCTGCTTGCCAAATATGCTTCAAAATTTACAGTGGGAAAACTGACTTCCTTAATGATTGAAAAAAAAAAAACAGCTTTTTGGTTCAATTGCATATTATCATATTTTTCCATACCTTCAAAATAAGTATGCACATGATATTGGGAAAAAAAATAGCCCATGTTCAGAATGATTTTTAATACTTACCAATACATATGAAATGCAATTTTTTAATAGTACGAGGGAAGGTGAATGAACAACAAGAAATAGTAAATATTTAATCAAAACATGACCCATTTGAACCAAATACTTGTAATGATGAATTTGTTTTTTCCACTTGTTCAATTAAATGGAAAAAAAATTAATGGCTAAAATTAAACTCGATCTTTAAATGTAATCAAATTTGAATTTGCTTGACTACTAGCATAATTAATGAAGCAATTAGTTTTTATTTGATTTTAGTTTCTCAATTTGATTTCTATAAGAGAAGCAGGAAGATTTTAAGGTCTGTACATGTTGGAACTTTTGCAATGTCTTGTTAGCAAAGGGTTCATTTTCGGACATTTTTTTAATGTTCAAGCCTGTGTTAAGACTGAGGAGCTTGGTAAGCTTTGTTGTTTGTAAGATTTTATCCCAGCAGATAAATTCAATCTCACCAGGATGATGGCCTTAGGGGAAGGAACTGGACTGAAAATTACTGCGTCTATGATTTAAAAACCAGAGATATAATAGATATAGTTATCCCTTACTTCTTGCAAGTTCAATCGATTTTACAAAACTTCACATTAATACAGGTTTTCCTGTTATCTGAAATGACGTAATGCAAAGAAGTAATAATCATTAATTTAAAAAGGAAAAACTTTTAAGCATTCCCAGACCCCCGAAAGTAAACTTATTCTATATCAGCTTGCCTTGATGCCCGAGGCCCAGGTTTGTTGTCTGCTGTGTCTGATGTAGAAGGCTTGAAATATGACTGTATGCTTGACCGCTTCACCTGAAACATTTTTCTATCATATTGTTGACACTCAAAACATCTTGCAAACCTCCCCTTAACTTACGTTCCTTTTTCAAAATTAAAGTCATATATTTCTGTGATCATTGCAACACTGTCGAGTGTAGCAAAAAATCTCATATAAGGTTATTTTGAGGATCTGGTAATAATCAAACTGTTTTCCCATATCAGTTAATGTTAATTGCTCCCTCAGTGTACACCATTCAGGCTAACAAAAGGTTTCATAGGAACACTCTACTTTTGAATAATTAGGGAAATGTATCTGCATATCAAACCCTGCGTATCCATCCTGACCAAAACTCTGCTGATTAGACAATTCTGTTTCAGAACAAAGCCATAACATCTTATGTTCATCAAATATAAAAGATGAACGTGGAAATGAAGTCTTTGACAATTAATTGTGTGGACAAAATTGTTCAACTCTACCTATGGTAATAAGGAAGCTATTATTTAAATTCAAAATGAAAATTTTATTCATCTTGTTCCAACATCAATTTAAGAAATACTAAAATAAAATAATGACCTTTATTCTCATTCTGGAGAAATTTATTTTTTGAATGTAAATTTTTGAATTTGAAAAAAATGGCTGAACAAGACGCCTGTTATGAAATAAAATTGATTCAAAGCTTTGGCAAAATGGGCCCTAATTATGACGAGAAAAGCAGAAAAATAAATTTAGATTTTGAAAGAATACATGTTCTTTTTTAAATTAAAAAGCATCTTTTATTAAAAATCTCTTCTGGTTCTAATTTTAAAAATAACAAAGGCAGACTGATTAGGGTTATTGAGACTTTTTTAAAAAAATTGTCTCTTTTTTTGACTGCTGTTGTTTTTGCTGTCATTGAGTGACAGTTATCAAAATTTGAAAGAGATGAATTCATCATCTGAAAATGTAATTCAATACAAATTATCTGTAGGCAGACTATGACACAAGATCAGTTTATCTCAATCTCACATAATACAGAACCTAAGTAAATGTCATTGTAAATTTTTGTCTAGCATTTTGTTCATTTTGCTTTTCATCACAACTATTCAGACATTCAGTTTACAGTATAGAATAAACAGTGCAGTTCAGAAATAAATAATAAGCTCTAGTTGAAACTTGAATTTGCATCCCTTTTGCCTCGGGGAGCCTACTTATGTACAGCAACTGCAATTGAGCTACCAGAACACTTATGGTCGGTGGAAGTTCAAATCTAACCTTTTAACCTATCCTTTATTTTTCTTTGATCACTTGGTATCTCGGTCACTTGTATTTTTGTTATTGTTTTTATGTACACTAGCTTTAGTAGTAGTAATATTGTCTTGATTTACTTCTCATTTTGGAAAAAAACAAATCATAACCAAAACTTTACCAAAAAATATTTCAAGCTTGACCAAAAGGTGCCTCAAGCACCTCAATAGAACAACAAAGAAACATATCTTCAAGAGCTACAGGGAGATGCTGTCCTGGAGTTGGATACCCAGTGCTTAATCAAGTTATTAGGTTGATGCAAAAGATCTCAGTTTTGCACATTTCCAGGACATTTAAGAAATGTCTTTCAAATTTTCTCAGCTCCTAATCTTTTTTCCATCAAAACTTTTCATTTCCATCCTTCCTGTCAAACTTTATTACCTTCATTTCTTTCATTCATTGTTCATTTTATATTCCTTTATTTCATCTTTATTTATTCAAAATTTTCAGTATCAACACCTTCATATCATTATACTGTACTTTGGGTGGACATCACAATTCCTTTTCTCCCCCAAAACATTTTGATTCTAGGGTTACCACTTACCTCAATACAAGTGACCCCATTAAAACGTTGGGGGTTGAAAAAACCAACCCCTTTATAACCAGGGTTACCAATTCTGCTATGTGCTAGATCTTGCTCTTTTGGAGGTACACAAATATTTTGGGGCCCACCATCCATCTGTGCTGTATTGTGATCTGCTCTATAACAAACCATGTTATAATTGGTGAGGCCTGTATTAAGAGATGTATTAATATCTCTATTGGGATAGAAGGACCATTTCTTTGCCATTCAATAAAAATAGATTGTGTCCAAATTCAAACTTTACAAGATTAGAAACGAAATAAAAATGAATATAAGTAAAAAATCATTGCTTGTTATATGCAACAGGCTAAAAAAATTTGTTTAAGACCTCTAAGTATGATTAATGTTTGATCACAACAAGAGATACGTTGAAATAAAATGAAAATTTCAAATTGCTTTCATGTTTTTTTTGTTTTTAAAAAATATGATTTGAGTTTCAAGCAGAGTCAGAACAAGGCATAAGTGAACTAAGTAGATGCTTAGGACCCCATGGTCAATGAAGAGTCCCCAAGAAATTTTGGTGCACCCTTAATCAAATTCTGCTTGGGAACCTATGCATGAAGGTGCATAAAAGCCCTGGTTTCAAGTTTTGTATTCATTCTATAGGTTTTTTTTTCTTATCGGGTTGGGTAGACAAATAATGTAATTGTATGGAAAAATGATTGGTTGAAAGCTTAGGTCCAATGACGCAATTTGCAAAGTGAAGGGGCACAAAGTTAGCACTTATCGGAGACACTCCCATGAAAATTTAAAAAACTGACTTCTCTAGATTGCCAAAAATGCATTTAAGTAACATCATTTAGTAACGTTTTGACATCAAGTAATATAAGAAATTGATATTTCAAACATAATGAAGTACATCATGTTCAAAATACCTTTTGATTTCTGACTGTAATTTTTCAAAATGGAAAAAAACGAAACAACAATACAAGCCCAACAACTACAGGCCCATTGGTTTGACACCACAAATTTGTAAAACCCTCGAAAATCATTTGCTGATGACACTAAGCTGTATTCATAATTATCAACAAAAGAGGTAGCTTTTCAATCAGCTGAGGATCTCATATGGCTTGAAACATCAGCTCAGACCATTTAAATGTGTTTCCGCCCATTGAAATGCCAAGTGCACCTAGGCATTTAAGACCTTGATGTTCCTAAATAATGCAACCAGAGGACACATCAAGAAGCTAAAAATCTGAATAGCCATTAGTTAGAAAGCTTCGTCTGAAACAGATCTGCTCCTTTCTGGAATATGCTATCAGAAGAACTGTCTCTTTTCAAAATATAAAGATATTCAAAGATATCCAATTACAGAAAAGATCTCAGACCCCTAATGTTCTAGTATGAACTTTTCAGCTAAATGATAAACTACTGTAGGACTCCATGGGTTGACCTCACTAACCTAATATTGTCCTGATTGTGATACAAATAAACTTTGCTTTAAAAGTCCAAATTTATTAAATTTACTTAATGTGAAGAACCTGTTCTCATGGAGTGCAACAAAATGATTTCAAACTTTTAGAAGGTCAAGATTGTCTGCTAATACCTTATAGTTGTTAGATGAAGACATAACGAACCACTTCTATGGAATACTCAATAATAACCATGTCTTAAACCCAAATGCTAGCAAAAATGGTTGCTCTGGTGATGCAGTTGTGGCAAGATTGGAGAATAAAAATTTACACTTCAGAATGATGTTTGGGATGAGTAAACTTTTTTTTTGTTGCATCACCTTGGAATATTGTTCTGAAGATTCTAAAATTCTGTTTCAAAGACATTGATATTGATATCACTTCCATAGATCTCTTGTAAGTTATTCAGTTCATCACTGTATTGCTTGCTATGAATGGCATTGAGAAGATGTTCAAACATAGCAAAGGTTTTGAAACTTGACTGATCAAATTTTACCTGGATTGAATAAACCATTATATTTAAAAATACACTTCAAAGTGTATTCTTTTGTAGAGATCTCCAACGTAGGTGGTGAGCAGAAGCAACTTCACAACCATCAATGAGTCCCATCGCCAAATAATTCTTCCATCAATGGATGTATTTTTTAATTTTACAACTACAGTTTCAAAGGATAATATGAAGGAGGCTTCACTTCGTATCCCTTCAGATGTTTGAACAGTTAGGTTAGTTGTCCACTAATAGCTGCCATCTTTTCACTTGACCAAGTTTCAAACAAGTTAATGAATATAATCTCTGTCCGAGTGAAAGACCAAAATAAACTTTTGCATTTATAAATTGCACCCCACAATTCTTGCTCCAACACTTGGGAAGCAGCACTGCATGTAGCTTGCACTAACATTTTCCCCTGCAGTTGGACAAAGATAACTGCATTGGAATTAGCATATCTGTTATTGCAGAAACTATTGAGTCACTTTTCACATTAGTCAGTTCGTAAAAACCAAGAAAGACTTCTTGGACACAAACGGATTGGGTAACTGAGTGAATACACAAGGAAAGTTGCTCCTTGTTTGTGATGTCAGTGTATTCATCACTGGAAAGAAATAGTTTTTCTCTCATTTCTAACAACTTTTTTCTTTAAGCGCCAGTGTGCTAGGATTGTTGACAATTCGTTCTGATAATCCAGACAAGTGAATTTTTTTTGCCTTTCCAACTGCTTGATAAACATACCAGGAATTTAAAATCGTTGCTTGCACATTAATTGGGTTGAGTTGGCGTATTCCAGAGATGTATTTCCATAAAACGCCAACCCTTGTCTACCAAAAAACTGCAAGCATTCTATAATTTAAATGAAGTATTTTGTTCCCTCTTATCTTTCTTTATGAGCTTTGGTATTCCCATTTTCAACTGGGTCACTAGATTTCGTAATAATACCAGAATGGAAGCTGAATGGAGCGGTTTAATAATACTGTGATGCTTGATGGTTGATGAAACATTTTGGTACCCTTTTTCATTCGCGAAAACCTTTGCTGGTATACACAGGGTCTTTATTCTTATCTTTTCGCATATTCCTTTTCCTCTCATGAGCCATACAAATGAATCAAAACAAAGAATCGCTCTTTCGGTCTTGATGAAATCATTAAAACATTTCAAACCAACTAAACTGACACAAACTTTCTTTCATTCCAAACTTAGTTTTTGGAAAAAATGCTTTTGTTGGTTGATGAGGCTACTGATGCCATCTGATGAATTTCATGAGTTTTGAATGTTAACAGAGGATTTTGACTGTTTACTGTAAAAAGGAAAAATGAACATGCAACAGACAGAGAATAACGTAACATTTCTACTCATTCACAAAGAAGCTATCAATTTATTTTCATTGTTTTCCAAACAATATGATTATTCTTGACACTGATACTTACTGTAAGGACTCTAAGCACAACAAATACATGCTCAAACACTCCTTTAGTCCAAACACAAGTGGGCATAAGTATAAATACTGAATTACATCACCATCAAAGCATTTGCCATAAATTCATTATATGAAAAAGTATCAACACCTGGAACCACTTACATACTAACATGGATAAAGTCACGGCAGTGGAAGAATGCAAGCATTATTTGGGTAATGACCTTCTCATACCATGTAATTACGACATCCATTATCACAACTAACACATAACTAACAAGCTTGGAAATATGAGAGTGATACCCAGAAAGCTGACAAGATGGGTTTAACATTAGCTGTAAGTGTTCCACTAATGATTAATTTTGGAGTTGAAATATTCCAGGGCATTTAAAGAGACTGACCTAAAAAAAACAAAAAACATTGCATTGTTTTTAATGATGCCCATCTATTTTGTTGATTCCAAACATTTCAAAATCACAGATAAATCTGCACACCAGTTAACCAATCACATTCTTGAAATCATACAGAATTCTTGACTAATCAGGAAAAAAAGAGATATAATGTTTTTAAAACACAACAACTCTCTCCGATTTCTATCTGTTCTTTACAGTTAGGATTATTGGGATGGGCAATGAGTCATGCGTAAATTGGGGAAGGGGCCTGTGCCAACCCGCCCCTGAAGCTTGTTAGCTTTTAGGATCAAATGGTAGATACTCATTGCTTTTCCAACCGTATACCTAAAACTGTATACCTAAAACTGTGTATTGTATCATTACACAGTAATTTGAAAGGTTAATGCAAGGTATTCCTAACTAAAATCCTTGTATTCATTTTGAATTGAGCTTGCAGTAATCAAGAACTATAAACTGAAATATTTTTCAAATCAATTCAAGATTCAAACAAGAAATAAAAATTAGTAGAGTTTTTCCCCCTTTGCCAGAATTGTCTGCCCTATATGGTGTGACAGATGTACGAGTTGCTTTTTATTATAATATTGATGGATGAATGGATGGTTGGATATTTATCTTTGGGGCACATATACATATATATATATATATATATATATATATATATATATATATATATATATATATATATATATATATATATATATATATATACTGTCAGAATCACATTTAAATTCTGTTTCCAGAATTATCATAAATAGATAAATATAATTAATTCTTTTAAAACATTTTTTTATTCATTTGTTTATTTATTTGTTATATATATTTTTGTTATTCTTAGGAAATAGGGGGGACCCCTTGTGTTGGTGGAGAGAATGATCAAAGGCAATTCATGAATCCAGACTGTAACAGTGAGAGTGAGGATGGTTGGAGTGGGGGAGACAAAGGGCAGGGAGATGAAATTGCAGGTAGGTTCCATTATTTAAACCATTTTCCTTTTTACTCTTTTCATTCCTTTTCATTCCTCTCTCTGTCTATTTCACACATTTTTCTCATTTCTCTTTCATACACTTTTTGTCTTTGTTTTTTTTTTCAATCATCCTTCCTCTTTCCATGGATTTCTTTATCATAAATTATGGCTTGGCTTCACGAATGAAGATTTAAGAGGGTTTTCCACATCAGTTGCAGGCCCTCAGAGAGAGGCAAGTTTTCCACCACTTTTGCTGTAGAAGGTCTGGCAACTGAGAGAAGCTCCCACCTTGCAGTGCAGCCTTTTTTCTTCTACTCTTGCTCAGAGGTTTGCTTCAGAAAGGGAGGCTGCATGGCAGACCTTATGTTGCCATGTGTCCCGGTCAGCTGCCTCTGTTGTCCGTTGTCAATGGTTGATTCCTCAAGAGATAAGGGTCCTTTTTAAGGATTCCCTGTATCTCTCCTATGGGGACTTAAATACAACAATAACTGGATAAGAAAGAAACTTCTGTTACTTAAAATACCATATATTTCCGCAGATTACACCATCTTCTGTTAAGATGGGACACCAATTTCAGTCTGAATTTCATGATTTTAACTCACTGTTTAGTCACTGTTTTTGTGTCTGGTCTATAGGACAGCTCCATTTTTTAAAATTTATTTTTTGGATGAATCAAGTGTCGGCTTATCAGCCAAAACATACTGTAAGAAACATTCAAAAAGGCATATATATGAATTTAAAAGATGATAGCAGAGAAAATCCTATAGTGAAGCTATTTTTCATATTTGGCAACATTATTTTTATTTCAATATGATCACATGGCAAGCCACACACATAATCCATCCTCAAAGAGGGACTTTTTTTTTTTTTTATTGGAGATATATTGAAGAAGTCATTATCATAATATCTGTTGATAAAATGTATTCGTGTCAATCTTAGTATTTGTTTACTCAACAAGACAATTTATGCCTGTGGAAGTTTAAAATGAAACCTATTCCCAATATGATAGATATATTTCTTTTACTTTCTTGCTTTTATCCTACAATTCTTGAATTCTCTTCATTCTTTTCTTTCTCCTTGAATTCCTGGCTATCTTCTCGTCTTTGTTCTTTCTTCCATTTTGTTGCAACTATTCCATTCATTTCCATTAATCCTTTTTGATTGCTTTCCAAAGGTTCTTTCATGCCAATGCACCAATTCTTTTTTTATACATTTTTGGGGCTCCTTCTCTTCTCTTATCTTTCACTTTTCTTCCAGCCATCATCATTCTAAGAATCCTTCCTTCATTCCTTAAACAGAAAAAGAAAGGAGAAAAAAAAAATTAAAAGCCAAATGAACACAAATCTATTTAATCAGCTTTAGCTTTTCACTGAGAAGATTATGAGGTATTGGTTATATTGGAACAAACCTCGAGATTATCACTCCAAATTTACCTTTGTCAGATAATTTTACTTTATGAGATCTGCATTCAACAGAAATACATGCCCAATCTGGTCATGTATGCTTGTCTATCATAAGATATCTCAAGGAATCAACCTATAAAAATGTATAATCCAGTAGCTATAAGCAGTGATGGAAATGGGTTTTGGGAATTAGGTATTTGGTAAAGCTTGGTTCCAAGAACTAGGTATATGGTAATATCTCCATTAGTAGACATTGAGCATAGGTATACACCCTACTCCCACTTACCCCCCCCATGTTATAAAATCACTATTGTTATAATGGTAATTATTATACAAGAAAGCATTATGCATTAGATACAAGAGTTTGCAAAGTATCCAATAAAAATGACTAAGAGAGCATCTAGAATTACTTTAGAATTTGTAATGCAAATATTTAAAGAATATTAGAGAAATAATGCCATTGATTTAGAAAAAGGATCCTAATCATTTGAATAGGTTTTTTAACCCTTGATCTGCAGAGAGGCAGGGATACTCTTTACCATGGGTAGCCAAAAAATGAACTAAGATATTGTCTGTTTTTGTCTTTTCTATATAGGTAAGCACGGACATAATTCAAAGCAGCTTCCAGTTCACAAAATTTTTGCCAACGGGTTGTGAATTTTGTGTTTTCTTCTAGTTTTATTTCAACTCATATGAGCCTGTTAAAGGACCTAATTGGTTATAATTTGGCGAGAAAACCTTTCTGTATTTGGTCTAAAAACTGTGTGATGGAAAATGTATAAAATATTATTCAAGTCATTATGGAATATGGTGAAAGTTGTGTTGAGTCACTACAGTTTCAATAGTTTACCATCATAAAGTAAAAAAGGTCAAGTATTACTGTCTGTATTGATGAAAAATTAATTATATTCATATAAAAATAATTTGGCCTCTAGTCATTTTTAACATCTTCCAAACCAAAGAAGATACTGTATATGCCAGTGAATATAGATGAATTGCCTAGAATTATTATAATAGCAGATAGACCCATATCTTGTGTACATTAAACATGTGGAGAAAAAATATGTAATGTTCTAACAAATTATCAAGCTCAAAATATTTTCACCATATTTTACGAGCAGTACCATATGTACTGGTATATAAGACAGACAAGAAAACAATGCAAATACTAAACTGCATCCAATGCACTGGTATTATGTCTAGGGGACTGCCTACCAAAGCTTGATGAACGTTTAAGGGGCCTGGATGTGTTACAGTGAGCAATAGTCCTCCAGATACCCTTGTAAACAATTTGTTTTATACTACAGCACATGTGGTAGATAACTCTGTAGCATTTTAGACATCAAACAAGATTGGGTGATTTTTTCAAAGTGTATAATTAACTTGAGAATTAAAAGAAAAAAAAATTGGATGTTCTAAAAAAGGTATACCTGGATAAGTAGCTGATGTTCCATCCCTGCCATGAAAAGCAATTAAAAAGTATTCCTGCATCAAATTAATGGTATCAACCTTGCTCGTATATTCCAAAGAAAAAAATTGATTGATGTGTTAACAACAGAAACCTTTTTTTGTCCTTCTACAGCATAAGTATTCCACGTCTCCTTGAATTCCTTAAATACAAAATGCAAATAGAAAAAACAAAAACATTTGAATACTTTAGCAAAAATAATATAAAATTAAAAAAAAAATGCAGAAAGATAATTTGTGAACAATCAACCATGATATTCTTTTTGGTTTTATGTTTTTGGTTTTTTTGTTTGAAAAAAAAAAAAAAGGATACGAGAAAATGTTACCTGCCAATTTTACCATTGCATCATTAATTATCTGTAATTGTGCTGTGGTAATTTTGTGAAAAGGTTTTTTTTTTCTTTTCTCCCTTAATCGTCATCAGAGAGTCTTATTTATTTATTTACTTAATCATCCTTCGTGTTCAGCTGTTGTGTCTCCTAATCATTCTCTGTCTCTTCTCTGCCTGGAGATGCCAATCATATCACTGCACATTCACAAATAGAAAAGGATGAGAGATAAATGTTGGAATAAGAATAAAAAGCGATGATAGAAATAGATTTATTTCATGATAAACTGACTGATTCGATGTGCAGATGTCATGACAAATACATACAGAGAGTATCCAGCCATTTTGAATATCTCAAGAACTGGTTGCAAAGCCTTGTTTCAACATGCCAACCAATCAGAGCCTATCACAATGATCAAGCCTGGCCATTCTTCTCATCTTGTGTACATCACATAATCTAGATCTATTAGCCCTGCTCCCCCTTAAAATCCAGATTTGGCTCTCTGCAAATCTTGGCCTTTGGACATTGAAAGGTAAGAGATTTCCGACCATAAACGAGGATAAAGAGAACTGTAGCACAGCAGCTTTTCAACACAACTCACTCAGATCGCCAATCTATGACACTGAGTAAATAGCACAGATTCAAAACGAAGGATAAAGAAGAAGCTCTTGGTAACATCCAAACTCACACTCCC
This sequence comes from Thysanoteuthis rhombus, assembly GCA_963457665.1. Lineage (NCBI taxonomy): Eukaryota > Metazoa > Mollusca > Cephalopoda > Oegopsida > Thysanoteuthidae > Thysanoteuthis > Thysanoteuthis major. Next base: position 18,990,094 of record OY735214.1, on the reverse strand, counting down.
TTCACCATAGGAAATTGCCTATGCAGGGCATGGCTCTAACCAACTCAGCCACTCAGTTCTTCCACGGACGGCAGAATATCAAATCCAACCCCCGAATTCATCTCCTACCCTTCTCTATTTGATACCATATTCATTATTGTTTCTGAGCAAGAGTCTTGCCGAGACCTTATTCTTTATTCTTCACTTTAGAATTGCGCTATTCATTCATTGTTGTAGACTGATAACCCAAGTAAGTTGCAATACACAGCAATTAAAAAATTTCAAGATGGAAGAAAATACTAGTCAAAAATTAATAATGGTCAAAAATATAATTTTGTTTACACTTCTCTGTTTTATAAAGTTAAAGCAAAGATGGAAAAGAAGGGGTATTTAAAGGTATGGTGTTTACCTACTTGCCAATTTCCAGTTTGTTTGTTTTTTCTGCTTGTTAAATGTCGACTAATGGAGATATTATTATATACCTAGTTCTCAAACCCTAGCCTTACTGCATAACTAGTTCCTTAAACCCATTTCCATCATGGAGTAGGAACATTCTATCACTAGTTTAGTTAGTAAAAATCTCCTCTAGAAAGGTTTTTAGCATTTAATGGAAGTTACATACAATTTCTTCCTATTTAAAAGTTCATGATAAACTTCCTTGATTTTCAAATCCTTTGGTTGTCAAAGAAAAAAAAATATTTTGATGAGCTTGTATGCAAAATTTCACACAAAATTATTCTAGCTGTATTCAGAGTGGTAGACGCATTTATAGATACAGAAAAATACATTCGTATATAAGATTATTTGTGTTGACAACACCAAACTTAGTGAATATCTCAAGGGGAAAAAATGGTGATTGTTTGTTTTGGAGACAGTCCAGTTTCCATCACTATTGCTTTACAAAGACAAAACTGAGAAGAGGTAGAAAAACACGCAAATTTTCTTGAACACTCTAATTAATAAACAAACCCAGACTTTGTTGTTTTTCATATCTTCTAGCTAACGTCTGCTCTCAATTTACTGTATACAATTGTTATATTATGGTAACTTTTTTAAAATAGAGAGAATGAAGGTATTTCTAAAAAAAATGTATTCTTTTCTCTTATCAGTACTCAATTAAAAAGAGAATGAGATGTAGTGGATTTGTTAATATTTTAATGTTTATTCATGCCAATATGAATAGAAGTGTCTTATCTTGATTCTGTTTTTTATCAGATGAAGAAGCATTGTCAACCACCATTGATTTTTTGGCTAATATTTCTTTCATCTTAATTTTAGTAGCTCTTCATCGCGACCACACAGACTTTCATTACAAGTGATTAATAAACAGTGCAGATCGTATATGAAGATTATATTCTAGATGAGATTAGAACTCACATTCACGTGAATCCACCAGAGAGGGTGGGTTTTAGAGAGAGAAGGTTTGAATGTTGGAATCTCAAAGTCAATAAAGAATAGAATAATGGTGTCGTACAATTGTTTCAACTTAATCCAAAACGATGTACCCATAAAAAAAAAATGGCAATGATATTCACTGGAAACAGGATTGCAGCCAAGCAATATTTTGAATATATTTTTTTTGCCCTCTTCTCTTCGAAATATATCCTTTTACACCACTTCCCCTTGTAAAAGTGTCTGCGGACACCTATGTTTGCCACACTTCACCTGTGGTAGCTTGATCAGAAGAGATGTAGCCGTACATAGGCAGTTTCCCTAAGGTATAAGAGATACAAGTTCAAGTCAAAGATAAATGAAAATTATACATGAAAATCAAGATATAAAATCTACAGATGTGTGGCAATAAACATTTTCAGATAAATATACTTGGGAAGATATGAAACAATAAAAAGGGGGATCATGTTATTGGATATGTTCAATGAAAATGAGAAAAGAGAGATTTCTAGATCTTGCAATATATTTTTGATTTGTGTCTTTGTCTTTCTTATGGAAAGCTTCATAAAAGTTTTACCTTTGAATGTCTGTCTAATAATTTATTTCTATTAAATGAAGCATTATCGACCATAATCAATTTTTGACAGATTTCTTCCATCATAATTTTTGTTGGTTTTCATCACTCAGACCATCAAGATTCCTGTACCTCCTACAACCCAAGTCTCTGATGATTCAGTCTAACTCATCATCATCACTATTTTGAGGGTCTGGGAGCGCTCAAATTTTCCCTGTATAAAATAAATAGTATTTGCTTGTTCACTCCATGCAACTGTGAATTACAAAAGATTTCTATAGGAACATTCTACTTTAAAATAGCAGGAGAAACTTGTAGAAATGACAATTAGATATGGCTTTTTTTATACTGTTAATGGCCTTTGAAATTTAGGTCAATCAATTCAACATTTGATTTTAGTCGAGAGTGAACACTAAAATTAAGCGCACAGACCTGCTTTGAATAAAGAGATATTGTTCTGTGACGTAATAACAAATTATAATTCTAATGATAACAATACCCATACAAAATTGTTACCATAATAAATGGTATTGAAAACAATCACCCAATGTTACAATAAAAATCATAAGCAATAACCAGTGCCATCTGTCAGAAACTGTCTACCAAAACAGACAACATAAGTTTCTTTGGTTTTTAAGTTTTTAAGGCTGGCTGGCTGCCTGCCTGCCTATGAATGTATCATGTATCATATTTACAGGCTGCATTGATGGAGAAAAAGGGCTGAAAATATTTACTCCTTACTATCTCTACAAAAAGCACATTTTTTTGTTATAAGCTTTAAGAGGGGGTTCAATTAGCAATGAAATTTATTGAATTGATTCCTTAGCCCAACAAAATGTGAGACGAGTTACTCATTCATTTTAATTGATCATCCCCAACATGGTATGCTGCCAAAAGACATAGCTCACATGACAGTTTGTATTGAGTGACTAACTAAATTGGATATATGTAATTGCTATGAGCATAAATAACAGTAATAATGTGAAGAATTATCATTACAATTTTTAGTCTTTCTTTTGCCCCAGTCAAAGTTTAACTATGAAACCATCACAGCATGTCTGTTGAGATAGCTAGGCAAGGGGACAAAACACAAGGAGTGGTGGATTCATGACTCACCTATGGGTACCAGTGTGAAGCTTATGCTGAAATATGAACAAGATTTATCAATTCTGTTTACTATGAAGGTTATTATGATACCAATCGACATCTCCCAAGGAGATATAATTCTGTAGTAGCTTAAAGAAAAATAATTACTATGATTTGTAATAACCAGTTATTGTGATTCTAATAACTATACTTATTATGAAATTTTTTACCTTTGAAAACTTGCTAAAAGCTGACTTTAGCAGCCTTTGATCATGTTGAACACATTGATCATATACATATTCCTCATATTTTCTAATAACTGCAATTACCAGTCAATACATCTGGAGTTATCTCCCTTGGGTAGATTTTTTGTTAGTGAGTCAATTTCTGCTTGATTTACTCAGAAACCAGTTGCTCAAATGGACTGGGTGTGCTTATAAAAATTATACAATGATGTGCTGTTTTTACTTAGTTATGATAACAACTTACAAACTTACCCGTGGACATAAAGGAATGAGATCATTATAATATAGATAATAGATATTTTATCGATAGCAATAATATTACAACTAGAATGATGAGCAACTACCATCTTCAATAGTCGCTATAACAATAGTAATGATGAAATGAATTCATATTATCAGTCTTTTAACATCCATTATTGGACCTCCCCAATTTCACCCCACCTCTTCATCATGGGTGTCGTGGAGCCAATACTTTCTGAATTAGTCTAGTTTATCTCTCCATCTTGTATTCTGCCGGCCTCAGTTGCACATGCGATCTCTGGGGATTCATGCTATGAGTCTTTATGTCTATTGGTCGGCTGCCATTTTGCAACGTGACCAGCCCATTGCCATTTAAGTTTTGGATTCTATGATGTCTCAGACTTGTGTTTTCTCCCTGATACATTGTGATGTCTTGCGATCTCCTGATGTGTGGTTGAGCATGATGCTTTTATAAATTACTACTGCAATAAATATAACAGTCAAAACTGATACTGTTGGGACTAATAACACAGTATCAATTAATAACAACAACAACTATCCTATAGTGTTACTGTCAATAATGATAATAGTAAAATGATGATAATAATGATATAAATAATAATAATTAAATACCTTCCCCCATTGCTACAGTGATTTGAATTATAGCTCATTGATTTTTGTGAGGTTTAGTTTGATTTTTAATGTCTTTTTTTCTTTTTTTTCTTTCTGCAGATCTCTTTTCATCCGAATGCTTTAAATCAAACAACCAGTCAACACAACAAAGCATAACGGAACCATGTACAAAAAACCAAAAATCATTCTGTCCAGCCAACACAAGCTTAGTTCCCCAACCTTTGTGTAAAGCAAACATTGGACACATCCCAGACTGCAGTCAGTGGATTGATCTAAAGGCTGCAAATGATGACAGAAACTCACCGGATACACATTTGTGAAAAGAAAAAAAAAAAATTTATGTGACAAACTGAAATACAAGGGTATATTTTCCTTGCGATCACAATTTATTTTCATTTACCTTCCCAACTATTCATGGTCAAGCAACATTAAGGGAAAGAAGCTAGGTAGAGTAGTTGATGGTATATAAGCCCTCTACCTTGTTTCAGTAGGGAATATTAAGAAATAATGCATTTCCTTGAATTCGTCTTGCTTTTTACTAAGTTTTTTCAACCTCCTCAAGACCTGGACAACATGAGCCTAGATAAAGAAAGATTATGTTTACCTTTTCAGACATTTTTTTTGAGGAAAAAAGGTTGGGGGCTCTGACATGTTGTCAATTACAGTATTTTTTGTAAAAAAGATTCTGCGGCATAGTTTATGTTAAATCCGGGAGTTTCAAAACTTAGATTTGTTATATCTAATCTCCTCTACATTGTGTTGTATAAACTGCTTGTTGTTCAAGATAAAACCAGCTCTTTATACAAATGCAACTAAAAGGAATGTGATATTGCTAATCAAATGCAGGTTTAGGATAAATTCTTTTGATTGAAGTATTTCACCTGTGAAACATTTTCGAAAGAATACTTGGACTGTACACACATTCTGGTGCTAATATTTGCATTTCTACTGTTTTCTCTTCTTCAGATAGTAACTCATAAGCTGGTTCAGCTACAGTGTCGCCCATTAATGAATACACCCCTACCACTATTCCATAGAAAGATAACTTTCATCAAAACCAAACATAGCAGGATTTTATTATTTCTAGTGGAACACTACACAATCAAAACATATTATCAAGTATTATTTATGACCAAACACTTCTGCATTAAAACGCTGTTGCCCAAAATATTTTTAAGAAGATTTCTCATTTTTGGATGGCAACATATTCATATTTCTGGCAATAGAGTTTCAATGTTGTAGAGTTCAGTGATGAATGATACTTGATGATACCTGTTTTGATTGTATAATGTTCCACTAGAAATAATAAAATACTGGTGTATTTAGTTGAGAAAAAAATGAATTTTCTATAAGAAAAGTGATAAGGATGTGCTCTTTTGTGGGCTATACTATTGAAGAAAAAAATTAGAACATTTTGGCTTGTTTTGTGTAAGGTTAATCTGTTTTATGTGGATATGTTGTATTTGCTGTCACCTGAGGTTGAAGAAATCATGGAAGTATTATTTATATTGTTAAATATTAATTAATCCATTCTATTGAGAATGCGTTTTTGGCATACATCACTTTGTGATGCACCTGGACATCAGCGATGTTTCTCTGAGTGCTTCAGGTTTTCCAATATCAGACACTCAGGTGACTCGGCAGTGGTTAATCTAACCCCAGCTTGTTCAGGTTGCATTTGCCCAACCCCAGCTATCCTCTCTTGGTTCACAGATGATGGATGTGTAATATCTGTCATTATTTGATATGAAAGGAATCATGACAGTTATTTTATTGTTAAATATTAATTAACCAATCCTATAAAGGGTGTGAGTGAAATAATTACTGAGAATGAGAATTCATTAGGCGCCAATTAATACAACAATGTCAGAAGAATTTCAAAGATTACTGATTAGATATATATATCAAATCTAAAATGAATACGCAATCTGAATATTCTTATCACAGAATGTCAATGGGGAAAATGATTATCATTCAAAAGTTTGTCAAATTTTGTCCAGAAAATAAAATCTTTTCTTCCTACCTTTGATGCTATCATCATAATGTTTTGGCTAGAATAGATTTCAGCACCACCTGGTTTTCTACGCTTAGTAGAGCAGGTGTGTATAATGTATAATTTTGGAATCACCTGAATGCTTAGTAAGCAGAATGATTACATTGGTGCACCTGGTACTGCCAAAAATATATACCTGCATCCCCTATTATAACACAAATGTTGGGGTTCAAAAAAGCCAATGGCATTACAACCAAAACACAAGAAAAAAAATTTAGTAATCCTTGAGCAAGATTGATATCTTGGGATCCACCATCCACCCGTGTTATACTGTGAACTGCACTATAACAAGTCATGTTATAACACTGGAGGCCTGTATTAGTAACCAAAATTTTTCTCAGCTTGAAAAGAAAAGGTTTGCATAATTTTCTTCCCTTAGAAGAAATTGCCCCTTTTCTTGAATTTCCTCCTGAGGCCTGAAAATAGTTAACCAAAAAAGTTCTGTTAGTATTATTAAAGATGGTAAGAAGAGATTCAATGGCTTGAACAAAAGTTAGAGGGTTAACAACTTATCCATAAGTTTATATGAAAGAATTGATTGAACATGATCATTCATGTAAAAGTCACTGTCCAAAAGAGTCTTTTTATAAAATACCTAGCAATACCTCATCACTCCATAATAATTTTTCATATTATATTATCTAGTTTACACCAATCAAGGCCAGTGACTCTCACACTGCCTTCCATTTTTTAGAGAAGACAAAAGTTGCTTGAACTATGAGTTGTCACTACAAGGAGTGATTGATAAGTTCATGGCTTAAGCTACAAGAATTTGAGTTTCAAGTTTCAACTGAAATCATATACAGTTAAAAAAAAGAAAAAGAAGACTAGTCAATCCCTGTGAAAAAGTTTGCAAATATATTTCAATTTCTATAAGATGATTTTCTATAAAGTAAACTTCTGAACTTGTCCAAAATATTAAAGGTCCATGGATGAGGAGATCACAGATCCTGGTCAATGTATCACTTGAACAAGCCAAACAAGAAGCATGATCAAGGACTGTTTAAGCAAAGAAACTAATGTCTCATTGAGACAAAATAACTAAGAGTATGACTCAGAAAGGATTGATCAGTTTGTGAATTTATGTGAAACAGTATAACTCATGTTTCAGAAACTTGGGCCATGAACTCATCAATTTCTGAGGGGATCTTTTTTTTTTCTCAATTTTGGTCCAAAACAATTTCCAAGAGGAAGAAGAACATTAAGCAAAAGAAACAAGATCAATAATTAAAGAAATTCAGAACCAGGATTCTTACATTTCCATGTCTTTATCATGTATATAATAATTTTGAATAACAGGCAGCCTTAAATAAGACAATATCAAACCATAAATACCATTTGTCTAAAGCACATCATCTTGATTGTTCTTTTTTTTATGTACAAAAAGCAACACTTGAATATAAAGAGTTGGTTTTCTTCATCAAATCCTCGTCTAAAATGCATTTCTGTTTTGTTTGAATGCCACAAGGGAGATGAACATTTCCCAAAGTTGTTTCTTCAGAACTTCTGTTTGATCAAATTATATATATATATATATATATATATATATATATATATTTTTTTTTTTCGTATCTGAATATTTGGAAAAAGAGGACGTTCCCGGTCACCATCAGAATTGTCAACACATGTATATAATATAGGGACAGTGGATAGATCATGATTGCAAATTGCAAAAATGGCTTCAATGCAGAGCAAGAAAAAACAAGAAAATTATATACTTTCAAGATTTCATTTATTACAGCAACATGAAAAGAATTATAGCATGTGACTGAAGAAGAAGAAAAAGCAACCCTAAAACTGCTGAGGTTGACAAATGCTATACAGGCATCACATCCCTTCTCTCACTCTCTCTTTCGACCTTTTTCCCCCTTCTCATCATTACAGTTTCATGTTTTTTCTGTGAAGTTGATGATGGGAGTTGAAAGTCCAGATTTTTGAACAATTTTTAAAGTGAATATATATATGTATATATATATGTATATATGTGTGTATGTGTGTGTGTGTAAGATAAGATGGAGAGAAAATACAATTTTTGACTTCTTCGGCCAATAGCAGAGGACTATTTGAGTCAGGGATGAGAATCAATAAATTTACTATTGATACCCGTCAACTTTGAGCGGAGATTTGTTTTTTGTTTTTTTTTAGCTATCCACTGACATACACATATTGATACCTGAACAGGATTGACAAACACTGTTCCAAGGACTTTACTTTGAAAAAAAAATGAAAAAAAATAAATAGATATTATTTGCTGTCAAAGATCAAGTGGAACTCTTAATATTGAACACTCAGCAAAATTAATTAAAAGAAGAGATGGTAACAACATTTAACTGTGCAGCTATGCAGAATTGATCCAATTACCTAATTTTGGAGAACTGATTCCATATTGATTAAAAGTAAGTAATTGATTGAAAATCTCTTAAATGTTTGTTTTTGTTTGTTTCTTTTTCTCAAATCATGTAAGATCAAAATTTGCCTCTGCCCATCATGCTAATACAAGATTACATTAATTTGTAAAAAATATATGCAAAAAATTTTTTTTTTTTCCAAAAGTGAGAATGTATGTGTGTTTGTTAGAGCTGGGCATTACCTGGAAAATTCAGTTCATCTGTCAGTGATCTTCAAGTAGCCCAAACCATCCATTGTAACCAGATGTATTGAGTAAAAGTATTCCCGTAATGTGCAAACTTGAAAAATGCAAAAGAAAAAATCCTAGTGATTTGTAATTTGATATCAATGAGAGATCTGCATTCGGCCTCACCTCTATGTAGATTAAAATGACCGATTTGTCAAGGGAGATAACGTTTAAATGTTAGTAGAGTAGAGTAGTCTGCCTTATACATTTTTATAGTGAGTGTGTAATAAATCCAGGTTTATTCTGGTCAGATTGCACAACATGTCACAATGCTGTGTAGTTTGAAACCGAATTGATGTGTGTTTTGCTGAGCAAGCATTATTTCCCACAGATTTAACAAAGCTATAACGAACAGGTGTTATTTCGGCACTGCTGACAAGACAAAAGGAAGTACTGTTGCTGCCAGGCAAAAGAAAGTAATCCAGGTATTAAGAATTCAAGAAAAAGTATTATAAAACAAAATATGAATGTATCTGGCACAAGTTACAGAACTTCCCCTTATTTATCAGACTGAGAAATATTTCATCATGAGTTGGAATGATACAATTACGACAAAAAAAAGATACTAGTTAATCCCTGCGAAAAAGTTTGCAAATATATTTCAATTTCTATAAGATGATTTTCTATAAAGTAAACTTCTGAACTCGTCCAAAATATCAAAGGTCCATGGATGAGGAGATCACAGATCCTGGTCAATGTATCACCTGAACAAGCCAAACAAGAAGCATGATAAAGGACTGTTTAAGCAAAGAAACTAATGTCTCATTGAGACAAAACTACTAAGAGTATGACTCAGGAAGGTAAAAACCTTTGTATATATGGTACTAACCCATAACGTTTCAGTGGAAGAGTTTATTGTTACATATAATGCTTAAAATATATTTTTAACAGCAAAATTATGACCTTTCAGTGGAAAAGAGTCTATTGTTGTAGATAGAGAAATAGAAATAATCACACAATTCTTTACATAAGTAAATTAGTTTCATTCTCTTTAATAAAGGAATGTTTCCATGGAAGCTCAATTAATTTTGTCAGAGAAAAAGTTGGATTCCTTCTTCAAGTTGTGCTCTATGCCAAGTAAACTTTAAATCAAGAATTAAACTGTTTTTACCTGACAGATAACTTTTTTCTTTATGCTGGCATTTTAAGAAGCAATGAACCATTAATTAATATGATTAATTAATGAGCCTTAAAAATGCATTACTGATCAAATTCATAGTAATTAAATATGGACGGAAACTTAGTAATTTATAAATTTCATTATTTGGAGAAATATTTATTGGTTTTGCTCTAACTATTAATTTTTCTTGCTTCCTTCATAAATATTTTAGTGAGTCAAAATAGCTTTAACCAGAACAAAACTTCAAAATTTTACAAGAGCAGAAATCAAAATTGGAATTAGGAGTCAAAACAAGGAGACAAAATATATAATTGAAATAAAGAGACTAGAAATGTTACCAAAATCTGGATTTCTAGGGATCAATATTGAGATTAATATCAATTGTGGATTAGGTTTATTGAAATTGGAAATTATAATTATCAAAATTTGAAATTGTGATTACTGAAAACAAGAATGTGATGATCAAAATCGAGAATGATAATGATAAAAAGATTATCAAAATCGATGAATGTAATAAACAAAATGAAGAAACACTATGGTCAAAATTGAAAATTTAAATGATCAATGGACAAAATTTAATCAATGGATTTTGACAATCAATGAAAGATCATAATGATCGAAATCAAGAATCATAATAATCAAATTCATTAATTGTTTTTCTAAAATCAAGAAATATGATTATCAAAATTGGGATTTCCATGATTGAATTATCAAAAATGTATCAAAATTAAAAAATATTTTTTCTAGTTCTAAGGAAATATCTTTAAAATTTTCAAAATAATGAAAAAAAAATAGAAAAGTTCTCTGTTGTTATTTGTATATGTTGAATATGCAGATTTTGGAAAGAGACCATATACATTATCAAAATCAATACTCATAATGATGAAAATCCAGAAATGTAATTATCAAAAAATGAAAACATGATCATCAAAGATGAGAATTATTATTATCAGAATGGAGAAATATAATCATCAAAATCCAGAAATATATTCATCAAAATATGAATAACCATGATCAAAATTGAGGATTGTAATGATCAGAATAGCAAAGTATGATCATTAGAATTGAGAAATTTGATCATTAAAATTATGATCATCAAATTGGGAAATTTGATAATCAAAATCAAGAACTATAATGATAAAAAATAAAGATAATTCTCATCTTAATCAAAATTATAATTATAAGAATCATAAACTATTATCAAAATCGAGGAATGCGAATATTAGAATTGAAAAATGTATATGCAGTCAAATTTACAAATACTAAAAATGCAAATATAGAAAATCAAAACCATGAAATGCAATTATCAGAATCAAGAAGGGTCATGATGGAAATTCAGAAATTCGATGATCAATAATGACCAAAATTGTGAATAGTAATATTTAGTATCGTGTATCATAATTATCAGGATCTAAAAATATAATTATCAAATTCAAAAATCAAAATGACGAAAATCAAGAAATATAATATTCAAACTTGAGAATGAAATGGATTGAAATTGAAAATTATACTTATCAAAATCAAGAATTATAATGATTAAAATCAAGAATTATAATGATCAAAATGCAGAATTATAATGATGAAAAAAGTTAGTATGAAAATAATATTGATGATCAAAATCAAGAATTGTAATCATCAAAATGGAAAAATTCAATCATCAAAATTGAGGATTAAATTCTCAAATGCAAAATTATAATGATAAAAAGAGCAAATTAAAATTATTAAACATAACATTATCAGTGATTATTATAGATGGCTCCCTTTGAATTTTGTTTTGCTCTTTGAATGATATAAATAACAACAAAACAAATACATATTGCAAACAGACACATAATAATGCATAAATGATCACATAGTCCTCACATTAATGAAAATAATTGATAATATTTTACTGGAACTTTTATGATTTGACATGGAAGGCATACCTGCCATGAAATGGTTGGCCTTATGGAGCTCCTGAAGGGCTATCTCCAACAATTAGTGAGATTTGATATGTATAATGTTAGAAGAAATGCAGTTGGTGAACTACTTTTCATAGATCTTTTCAGAGACTCCTTCCATTGGGGGCCCAGGGAGTGAACTTCAGATGACACTGACAGGTCTGTGAGAGCATAAGCTAAAGTATTGTCATTACAACAACAGACATGAGGATACTGGTCAAAATAATTCATAGAATAATGACAATTGAGAATTTCGGACTACAAAATTCTATTGTTCAGTTTCAGAGAGCAGATGATAGTCTGTAATTGGAACAAAAGTAGAAATTTTCCTGTCTTCACACGCTGTCATTTCTCAACCATTATGTTGATCACAGTAAATATTTGCATTTGAAGTCATGCTCCAACGGCTGGATATTGCTCATTTTGCCCAACTAAAAATATGTAAGACTGATCTGAGAGCCCAACTTCGGAAAGTTAATGTCATTGCTTAACAATGTAGAACAATGTCGTGCAACCATGGAAAGCTGATCCCGTAATCTAAGTAAGTATTTTTTAATTCAATATGATTTTATTTTTTTCAGTTTACCCTGAGTCAAGCTGTCATGGCTGTCCCCAATCACCTTCAATCACATTACTGAAAAGAAATTGTCAGTGATGGAGTGCACAGTGAAAGGGGTAAAAAAAAGTCAAATTAAATTGCTTTTTCTTCTTAAAAATCACAGACAAATAACAACATTCCCATTCATTTTCCCAACTTCCTTTGCAAAACATTACAAAGCATTCATGCTAATAACTCCACTGTAAGATTTGCAGCAGACTCAACTTGATGGCAAGCTCGACTCACATTAACTAAAAAGGAATCAAATTATTTTCTGAACAATAGTATTTGTAAATGGGTTTCATTTTTGCTTCTCCATTATAATTTTGTTTCAGTGGCAAAGAATTTAGATGAAAATGATTACATCACGTCAAACCAATTTTTCATGAATTCCTTTACCAGGTTTCTGTCATTAAAGTATTCATTTTCACAAAAAAACTCATTTTAAACTCTCCCCGTTGACTTTATTATACATTGCATTAAGTATTTATCTCACAGTCATAATCTATATTATGATGATCCAATTTCTACATGTTTTTTCATAGGTTAGTGGATTTGTTACCATAAAATAGCAAAAACAGTACATCATAGTACAATTCTTTTCAGTGCAATACCATTCAAATAACTTTACTTGGAAAATAAAGCAATCCAATTAGGCCACTGGTTTTTGAAGTGATTAATTTGATCAAATGTAACCTAACAAAAAAATGGCCGACCAAGGAACATAACTCCAAGTCAGTTAAGTACTAATTTCAGTTCTTTATAAATAATAAGTAAATAATTATAATATAATTCCTGTAAGTAAGAAGTAACCTCGTACTTTTGAGCAGGTGAGATATAGAAGGTTATATGATAGTTTTTTTAGGTTCAGATTTAGGAAAAACAATGAACATATTCATGCCTTTTTTGGTGTAGAAAGTTTCATAAGAATAAAAACAAGGTTGTGTTTCATAGTTAAAAATCAGTTAAAAATATCAGTAGTATATTGATTTGCGAATGCTTGAAAAAAATTCAATTTTGTCATAAGACACTCTTCATTTGTGCCAACCATAGACACATATTTGCAATGTGAGCCATTAAAATAAACAGGTCTGGTTAGTCACTCAATAGAAACTGTCATGTGACCATCGTTTAATTTTCTCACTTTCTTGATCACTGAAAAAAGTCTGAATTTTTAAAAGGCAAGCATGAATGCTATCAGACACAAACTAAAGGACTAATTTAGCTTAAATTGAGTCACCATCCCCTTCCCCACCAAAAAGTGGGGGTAGAATTTTCAAAAATCAAAAAAAGGGTTTTTAAGACATAGTAAGGAGCAAATGTTGGAATTTTCCGCCCTCTTGCTCCATTGATATAACCTGTAAACCTGACTCATACATAACCAGCCAACCAGACTAACCTGAAAACTGAAGAAACTTACGTTGACAGTTTCTAAAAGAATCTTCATCAGTGCCTTCTACAGATGTATATTTGCATTGAAATTAAAAAAATACATTCCAATGATGTGAAACGAATATTCGTATCAGACTTCACATTTCTTTCCACTCAAGGATCAATAGAGCATTTCTGTTGGCACGTGTTGAAAAAAAATCCATCTTTTTAAAAAAAAAAAAAAATCAAGCTTTTCCAACCTGTGGGCAGCTATGGATGTTGCACATGCAATTTATTTCTACACCAATGAGTTAGCTATCGAATTCTGTGAAAATAGATAAATATTTCATCTTTCTGCAAAGCTTTCATAGGAAATGTCTGGAAAATCCAGAAAAATCCACAAAGGTTCATGCACACTATTGTCAATACCATTAAGTTCCAATAAGTATTATAAGCATTCCCTTTGGAGTTAAACCTATAGCAGCAAAAACATTAGTTTTATCATGAGATATTCTCTAATCTTGAAACCTTTGAAGGAGATAAGGACCAAGAAAAGAGAAAGACAGGAAAGTGTTGCGTCAGCCAAATGGTTTGATCAGTTTACTAAATAATGATAAACACTATTCAATCATTTCCAAGATTAACCATTATTTTTTTCATTTGTTTACCATCATGTTTCATTATTTTTTGCTATCTTTCATAATCCTTCTTTATTCCATCCTGCCTACCCCGAGATTTCTATGTTTTTTAACAAAGAAATTTTACCTCTTGCAGTCTTCCAGAGAATCTTCTTTCATTTAGAGAACTTTGAATAGACTAGAATAAATGATAATTAGACAGTGCAATATCTGATGAATACAGTGGAAAGGATTTTGACTTGCTCAATCATACATAGTACCTTCTTTTTAAACTGTACGAATCTTTCTTGTACTTGAGTTAAATTTGTATTTTTATTAAAAATGAAAAAACATAAAAAGCACATGCAGAAAATGTTGCCTGATTTCTCCAATATTGGAATCAATAAACTAAAATATGCTGATTTTGACCAAACCTTTTAAAAAATCCACTCTGATATAACAATACAAAAAAAAGCAATCTTTTTTTTAAAAGTTGTTTTCAATTAAATGCTCCTAATGCCATCTAAGAACAGAACAACTAGCCAAACCAATACATATTGGAAGATATTTACAATTGATGCCATGATCCAACAGCAAAATGTAGTTCTCTTTCTGTCTGTAAATTTAGAAAATTGATCTCAAAACCAAACTTTTGCCTCAGGACCATGGGTGACTATATTACACTCAACTGTACAATTGCAGTATCCTTATGACACAAACTACTTTATTGATATAGTCAATATAATCAAGACCTTGGTTAAGTTTTTCATTCACAGTTAGTAAATCAACTAACAAGTAAAATCTCAAATATCTAATGTTTGAGTCATTGGGATATTACAAAATCTTGCAATAAGCAAAGTGGTGAACATAAGATACTTGCCCAAGGTCCTGATGCAAATTCTTTGGTTTTGTCCTATGCCAACCATTTTTAACAAAATGAAAATAGAAAGAAATAATGCCTTCTCCGACCCGTCCATGTCCCTTCACTCCCATGTAAGCTTCAGCAGACTTACGTCTGAGTTGATAACTGAATTCAAACAATGAGTAATGGTCTCTGCTTGCAGAAAAAATCACGGACAAGTGAAAAGGAGAAAAAACAAAAAATGGAAACATTTGCAAGAAATAGCGATTCATTATTGACAGATTCTGTGGAAAGAGTTTTGATAAAGATCATTCTATAATATGTTTTTGATATATTTTTATTCTATCAAGATAAGGAATTCCATGTGAAAAGCTCTTTTTTTTTAACACATTGTGCCAACAGTATTGCTCTATCCATCACTGAGTGAGAAAAAGTTGATCCTTATCTAATTTATAGCAGTATAGAAGAACTGATTCTATATTCTGTCAAGAAAATATTATATAGTATAGGCCAGACAATCTCAGAATCCAACAAGTAATGCTTGAGAGATCTGACAAAAGAACATCAACAAAAATTAGTATTGCTAATCCAAAAAGATTTTTAAAACACTAATGTTAATGATAGTAATAAGTAATATTGAAACCAGAGATACTGGAGCTAATTCTAATTTATGAAAGATAACAAAGTAAAAATGCTGAGCAATACAATAGACAACCTATCATAATCCATTTTTACATAGTCTAATTTATAATTCTGGAAAATTGAAGATAGAGTTGAGCTATAATAACATTTGAAAAATGATTTGGACAAACAATGCAGAATTTGTTACAACTTGTTCTTCAATAAAGAGCAAATTATATAGCATATTCACCAACAAAATGTTTCAAGGTAACCAATCTTTTCAATGATATTTTTTGATATGGTAGATGAGTTGAATAATTTGCTGTGCTTATCCTATAATCTAAATATACTGCAAAAATGATATTATATGATGGTAGATTGATAACTCTTGAGCCTAACACTCAGTTATTACCCAAATTTTTATCTGTAATTGTCACTGCATAATATCTGACCTACGTTAAAAATATTCACCACTGTATAAATAGTATTGATAAGGAAGGGGACTATATTGAAAAATAGATATTTGTTGAATGAAATAAATTCTTTTTTCATCTCAAGGCTACATATTTCAATAACCTTAAATGCTTATCTATAGATACACAAAAATGTTTTTCTTCCTTCCCCAACGAAATAGGAGAGAGGTCTTATAAGGCTGTGGGTCTCATATGCCATCAAATACTGTCCAGTGTTTCCAAAATTGGGTTCTGCAGAAAAAAATTCTGGGGTTCTGTGAGATAAAGTGTCTTTTAATAAAATCTAATAAAAAATCTTTTCATAAAATAATGGTATTCACCATTTGGAAATGATATATTTGCAAAAAAACTAAATATCCAACAGATGCAGGACCAGATACACAAATTCAATTATCGAATATTAAACCAAATTTTCAGAGGATTGTGGCGTCCAAAAAGTGTGGGATGATAGCGGCACCATTTAATGATATGAACTGTGATGCATTTCATCGCATGTATGCGCACCGCAGCTGCAACAAGGAAAGGAATGAAGGACACAAGACTCGTGTCCAGATTCAAAATCAAACCTTTATTTTTTTACTTTGGCAAACCAAATATATATTGATAGTCTTCATTTGAGGACTAAACAGAATCCTCACTTACATAGAGGGAAAGAGAGAGAAAGAGAGCTTAGAGAGAGAAAGAGAGAGAGAGAGAGCTTGGAGAGTGAGAGAGAGAGCTAGTTGAGAGAGAGGGAGTGAGAGTGACTGGTTAATCAGTCTTTCTACCGCCATGGGCCAGTGGTCAGCTCATAGTTCGGATCCAGGACCACCAGTGTATCTGTTGCTCAACCCTACTGCTCTGCCTGGTGACCAACCCTTGATCCCCTAACTTATAGGCAGCAGTAATTTTTCTATTGCAATCCCTTTTACTAATTTAACTCTTCTTCTTTTACCTAAAGGATCATCTGCCCTTTTTTCTTCTATTTTCCTCCTGCTTTCTTTGGTTTCTCACGCCACTAAACTTACTGTCTATCCTTCTTCCGCTGTTTGAATCTTTATACATTGTCCCTTTTTTTAACAATCTCTTTTCACTCTCTTCCTCCTAATATCTTTTTAATTGAGCGGCTGTGACTGGCCATCTATCTGCAAGGCAGAGAGCTTTATCTTGTCATAATAAATCTACTTAAGATGTTTCTATTATCCTTTTGGCTTCTGAAAAGGGTTACTCTGTTACACCCACATGCATACAAATAAGTAAGTAACGTATATCTATATTCATATAAAAATGAAATATTCAACTAAACAATCCCCCATCAACCCTCATATGGTAACAAAAGCAACAACATTCTTTGCACTATTCTGCTTTTTAATAATTTTCCTCTTCACAACAACTACGAATTCATTACAATTAAAAAAGGTGATCTTTTTTATTCTAATGTTTCATTTGTTTTCTTATATGAATAAATTCTCTCTCTAAAATAATTTTTGTTTCATTTGATATCTCGATAAAATTAGAGTGGCGGTTATTGTCCTTAAAAGATAGGTATGAGTTCCATGATTTTTAGAAAATCATATCATGGTTCCACGACAAAATAACTTCGAACCATGGCAGTAGACTAAAAGGTACAGAAAGGTGATTTTTATTATCAAACAGTACAATCTGAAGATAAGCAATAAAAGTAATGTATAACAACAGAGAGATGATCTTATAATATAAAATCAACAACTGATTATACAGCTCTGGTTAGTCACTCAATAGAAACTGTCATGCAACAAAAGTTCCTTGGCAGCATGATGTGTTGGGAATGATCAATTAAAAGACCGGATAAAGGGTACGATCAATTAATAAATCAAATCTCTTGCCTTTTGTTTGGCAGTGATTACTGCGAAAATGCATGAATATTCCAAAGAGAAGCATGAATGTTGCCGGACACAAACTAAGGAACTAATTTGCCTCTAGGTATCCAGCCAGACTCACTTGAAAATGGAGAAACGTTTTTCGTTGACATTTTTTTTAATTATGACATTCTAACTGAAAGAAGCTATTTAACAAGAGTGGAGAGAGAATTTCTAGGAAATTATCAACCAAGTCTGTCAATAAAGGTTTCTTCAGTTATTAAGTTGGTCCGGTTGGCTAGCTGGATGGCTAGGTGGCTGGTTGGTTATGTATGTACCACACATTAAGTGGAACTAGAGGGCTGAAATTTCAAATATTTACTTATTATGTCTAGAAAGAACGATCCTTTGGTTTGGTTTTTAGACACCCCCACCCCCCACACCCACCCGCAATAGCTGGGCATTCAGTGTCTAAGGGCATTCATGCTTTTTTTTAAGTTCAGATATTTTTTAGTGATCACAGCCAAACAAAAGGTGAGACAAGTAACTCATTCATTGATCACATCTTTTTCCAATCTTCTAATTGATCACCCCAACATGGCATGCTGTCAAAAAACAATTTCTATTGAGTAATAACAAGACCTGTTTCAATTTAAAACTGAACTCGAAAATACACTCTGTGTATAGATTGTCATTCATAGGATGTTGTAATTTGTATAGAGAATTATATAATGTCCAGAAAGAATCCAGCTATTTAATATTAACACAAAAAATAGTCTACCACGGGCAATGGCAACATAGTCCCCTACAAAGTACTCCTTTTAGTATCTCATATACTGACCCTTTCACTTTCAGGATCACCAATGGCTGCATTGTCACATTCTTTTTAATTTTGCCCACGGTCTGGAATCTCTTCCCTTTCAATGATATCATCATCAGTCTTTCAACGTCCATTGTTCGACATAGACCTTCCCCAGGATTTGCCACACTTCTCTATCATGGGCATTGCGGAGCCGGTGCTTTCTGAATTTATCTAGCTCGTCTCTCCATCTAATATTCTGCCGGCCTCGGTTGTGCATGTGATCTCGGAGGATCCATGTCGTGAGTCGCAATGTCCATTGGTTGTCTGTCATTCGTGCAACATGGCCAGCCCACTGCCATTTGAGATTTTTGATGGATTCTGTGATGTTTCTGTAAATACAGGAAGCTGTCAGAACTGGGTGTTGCAATGTTTTTTAAAATAAACCTGCTCAAGACATGAAGAATTAGCAGGCTCGTGATTGTGACAGTCACACAGTAAACAAGCGCATTGTCAAATGAGTAACCCCATGGGAGAGTGCCTGTTCACTTGTGTGCAATAAGGTCATCTCTGATTAGTTTCCAAGATACCTCAAGACCATGCAACCAGCTCTCAAAATATTCAAAATGGCTGGATACTTTCAAGACAGATCTCAGATATCATATCTGTGCATCTAACTATGAACGAATGTATACATTCCTACTTTAAAGAGTTGACTAGCTGGTCAGTTTAAATCTGAGGAATGCTTAATCAATAGTCTAACTAAAGAGAAAATGATCTCTGAGGAGAGATTTTAAGTAGAGCTATGTTGCATTCAGCCCAGTCATAACCCAGATATCTGATTTAAAAGATTACCTAAAGAATAGTGATACCCTGGCCTCATAATAAAGATCTTATTTTGTATTTATGGAGTCATTACTGTCAAATGAAACAGTAGAAAGAGCCATTACATTAAAGGTAAAGACAGCATTAGGCCAGAGAACACTGACTGCTATCATATTTGACTGTATGTACAAGTAATAAAGAGCTGATCATATTAACAATTTAAATCTATAGAAATCTTGTGATTCCTGCATAACATAACACAACAGATCGGCAAGGGCAATCCAACATTCACAATATGGGAAGCTAATGTCCAACTATCATGGCTGATTTTAAAGTCAAATTGAAACCATAGAAATATTGAAATCTCACTGTCTATGGTGGATTGGAAACTGTCAACTAAAACTGTCATTGGAAATGTCAACATAGGTTTCTTCAGTTTTTAAGCTGTCCTGGCCGGCTGGCTGATTTGCTGGCTATGTATGCTTTTATCACATGTATAGGCTGCATTAATGGAGCTAGAGGGCTGAAAATTCAAACATTTGCTCCTTATTATATCTAGATTTTTTTTTCCTTTAAATCTCTCTCGATTAGAGGTTTTTATGAGGTTGTGCTTCAATTTACAATGTAGATTTATGCTGACTTAGGCATCAGTTTAAGTCATGTTTGTTTTTTGAAAATTCAGATGTTTTAGTGTTCAATAAAAGATGAAATAAGTAACTCACTCATTTGATCACCCGTTTCCAATTTCTGAACTGATCACCCCAACACAGCATGCAGCCAAAATAAACTGATAACATGACAGTTCCTATTGAGAGACTAATCAGACCAGCTTTTTTTTTTCCAAGATAGTGAAAGTACATATACGGTAAGTACACACCATGTATGCCATTATATAAGAGGGGAAATTTCATTTTTTTTTTTAAACCATGCAGATATTACATTACATGTGTTGGTATAATGATAAAGGGTCTGTCTATTGAAGCTTGTTAAGGACAGTTATGGGGCTTGGATGAGTTGCGGTTAGAGTTACTCTTCCAAATACAATTATAAACCATTTATATTACAGTTTTGGCATATAGGGTAGTCTAAAATCTGATTTGGTAGTATAGCATTATAATATTATTGTTAACTAAAATAGGTAATCCAAGATTGTAAGAAAATGTTGCAATAAAGAGTCTATTCTGAGGTCTCACTAAAAAAGATTGATTACATATTTGAATAAAGGATTATAATTTTCAGAGTCTAAGAATAGTTTAACATAAAACAGGACATAAGACTAAACCAAAAGATGTTTGCATTGTCAACTATGACAATAGTAATAACAATACGCATTCAAGAACCACTCAGTTCTCACCAAGTATAGCCATTATAACTATGACTACAATTCAACTCTTACCTGACCAATGAAGTCTTTATGTTTTCCTTTGCCTTTGGGAACCGAAAAATGAATCGTGAATTCATAACCAGCTTTTGTCAATGGTTGTAAAATTTGTAATGAAAATTGGTGGCTTATTTCCCTAACAAAAGCAACAGGTGTACCCATGGTTGGCTGGCTTTTGGAGAAAGCATAGAGCCGACTATCACCCATTCTTGAAGTAGTACTGAATATGAAATTATTCGTTCATTACTAAACATACAGGTTGGAACAAAATTGAAACTGATAGTCCAAGGAATAGAAAAGATTAGAAAGAAAACCGAAACGAAACAGTAAAGGGAGAAAAAATATCAGAGTTATTTTGTTCAACAGAAAATGACTACATAAATAATTTCATTTTGTCATAAAATCTATATCAAAACAGACATCTGGTGATTGAAACAGGAATTGAAAAAAATATATGTATACACATGTGTATATTTGCAGGCATATGGACATCTATAAATGTATGTGTAAAGGTGTACAGAAAATATACATTATATTCAGGAAAAACAGTTTTCTATATGTAGTTTTGGGTTTTGGAATTTTTTCTTTCAAATTTTTTTTATGCCTAACAGAAAGAATGTAGATATATTTTTCTATTCTTCATAATTTGATGTCATGCATGCAGCTTATAAAAGATTCCTCCTTCATGAAATGACAATATCAAAGACTATTCTCTTTATTTTTTTCAAAGAATTGAATAAAAAAAATGTTGAAACAAAACAAGGAAAAGAAATCAAGAAAACAGACTAAAAAGATGCAGGGTTGGGTATGGGAGTGTATAGGGGTCTGGAGGTGAAGAGATGGGGATACAATGTAAAATAGAATAAAAATACAATAAAATGAAAATAAAGAACATCAGTAATAAAAGAAAGAAAATAAAGTGATTTTTTTCCAAGGGACAAAAAAAGCATTGATATCTTGTGAGGATAACTTTCTTTAGAAATCAATATTTTGTGTCCCGGGGAAAGCCTGGGAATTTTTTTTTTCTCTCCCTCAATGTGGAAACATTTTTCTTTATTTATTGTTACTATTATTATTTACAAATTTGTTATTTTTTCCTTTTCAACATGGCATCTCTTTTCTTTCTCATTTTCCTTTTTTTTTTGTTTTTTCTATTTCTTTTTGTTTTCTCCTTTTTTGTTTTTCCTCTCTTTTTTCTTTATTCTCGATTCTTTCCCTGCTTCTTTCTAATTCCAATTTTTTCTTCCTTTTTTTTTTTTCTTGGTCTTTTATTTAAAGTTCTGCTATTATATCCCTTTGGGTTTAAATCCTTTCTTTCTTTCCTTTTTTTTTTTGCAACATTTTTTTTTGTTCTTTTTATTATCTTCAATTCGCAGCTTTCCTTCTCCTTTCCACATTTCTTCACCTTCTTTCTCTCAATCTTTTTTATCTTTCCTCTTTCCTTCTTCATTCATTCCTTCATCCCTACATGTTTTTCTTTCTTCCCCCTCTGTGTGTGTGTGTGTGTGTGTGTGTGTGTCTCTCTCTCTCTCTCTCTCTCTCTCTCTCTCTCTCTCTCTCTCTCTCTCTCTGCATCTATGTATCTCTCTCTCTCTCTACATTCCTATTTTTTGCTTGAAGCTTGCTTTATGTTAAAACTTGATCATGGTTTTTAAGTAACTTTTTCTGTTATCTTTCTTTTATTTATCATTATTATTATTATTTCTATTACTATTATTATCAACATTATTGTTATTATTATCATCATCTGTTATCTTTTTTGGGCATTTTCATTTTTTAATATCTTAACAGCCTTGCTATTTTTTAGCAATTTACTTTCTTTCACTCCTATCGTTATCTTTTTCATTTCCTTCTATTTCAGCTCGCAACTTTTTCAACCTTACATCACTTCTCCATTTTTTTTTCTTTTAAACCTTTTCTTCTTTTCTGCATTTTTCCCACCTCTTTTAGAAATCGATTTTTCTGTATCCCTCAGAATCCCTACTTTTTTTTTCTCTCCTCTTCCGCCCCCTAGTGTTTTATTTGGAAAATTTTTAACTTAGATTTACATTTCTTTCTCTCAGATTTTTTTTTCTCTCCTTCTTCAATTTTTTCCCATTCTTCTTGAATTTACTTTTTGTATTCCAGAAGTTGTACTCTAACCTACACACTGGTGAGATGGCCTGCACATTATTGATTCTTACAGAGAATAACCATTAACCCAGTTCATCGTATTTCTGAAATCGTACTCAAAATTGTCGGTTCATGGATAAACTGGAGGCTATGAAATGAAATATAGAATTAAAGACAAATAAAATACAAAAAAGTGACTCAACCTTACACAGGTTGGTTTCTGATTACGAAAAGAAGGAATTTTATTTTGAAAAAACAACAAATTTTTTTCAATCAAAAAAACTTGAGTAAAACCCTACTGGATAGTTAATGTTCAACATATAAATTCATAGGTAGAGTAGCAAGGTTGAATTGCTTTTGGGATCAACATTAATCTTTGTGGAGGAATTTTATTTTATCAGATTCATTTTTATCATAGTATATAATCAAAGAAGTAAATGCAATAAATGAAAAGAAAAGAGACCTATTCGTTTATGTACATAAACTTAGAAGTGCTGTTCAAAATTAGCTCTCCCAGAATTGCAACTAAGATCAGAGTGTAGTATCTGTCTTTGCACAGAAAGTGAATTGATGATATTTGACTAATTCTATGGTCATAAGATATCATGGTTATACAGTTTCAAATAAAATATCTGATCATATTAAATTCAATTTTTTTTTCATTTTGAATAACTTGGATGCAACTATGTCTGAAGGGGCACCTCGCCGTGGTGTAATGGTTATTAAGCTGGTCTGACAAATTATTACAACTGAATCGTAAATTCAATCCTAGATGTAGAATAATGGTCGATTATTACCACTGAGTAGTAAGTTTGAACCTCACTTGATGCTCTACATTGTGGCCTTGTTCCAGACCTGGTATACTTTGGCACAAGGCCACATTCACTGAGCATCTTAGTTTAAACTGCTTATGAAACTACTGTGTATGTTGGACAACAAGGGAAATGGTTTACAAGAATATTTGAAGGATTACTGCCTGCTGCAACTCATCTAAGTTCCATAACTGTCTATATTGAGCTGCGGTAAATGGCCCACTAGTTATAATACCAGCACATTGTACACAGCATAATATTTGTATAGTTTGTCTTTTTCGTATTAAATGTCAGTCTTATATACCAGCATATATGGTGGTGCAGGGTGCCCATAAAGTTCCTATCTATTTTTGTTTAAACTGAGTAATAAAATACATAAAATTTATGGAGACCTTGTATATTAATCCTGCCTTACCAAAAGTGCTTGGTGATAGTTTTGGAGGCTTTAGCATATGGCACTGTGATATGAATCAACAAATGAACAAAAAGTGGACGTTTTATACTTGATGGAAGTGTGTAAGGGTGTGTGTGAAAAAGGCATTAAAATTTTTCACACAGAGAATATATGTATATATATATATATACATATATACATATACATATATATATATACATATATATATATATATATATATATATATATATATATATATATATATATATATATATATATGTATACATATGTGTGTGCATGTGTGTGTGCGTTATATCATATTGAAACAATGTTTGAAGTGATCTCCTGTTATTACATGGTGAAGCAATCATTTGGCCCAGACAAAGTAAATAAAATAAACAATTGAAGAAAATGAGGCTGCAGCAGGAATTGTTGCAGGAATTTAATTGTTTATTCTTTTCACATTGTCTAGGCCAAATGATGCATTCACCGTGCAATAACGGGAGATCACTTCAAATGTAGTTTTAACATAATACAACGCAATTTATAATCATTGTCGGAATATATAACTGTTTCTCAATAACATGCATATATATATGTATACATATATATATAATTTTTTTTTCTTCCTTATACAATAAATGCATGCAAGTATGAACATGAATAATATACATTAACTTGCACACAACTCACGCACACACATGCATACACGGACAAAAATGCTTGTATGCAAATAATAAGAAATACCAAAAGAAATCAGAGGAAAAAATAGAGAAGAAAAAAAAAGGAAGGAAGCAAGGAAGGAAAAAAGAAAGAAAGAAAGAAAGAAAAGAATGAAAAGAATGGAAAAGAAAAAGACCGTAGAAGCGTAGGCATAAAGCCCATGTAGGGAGCAGGTTAGCCATCTCTCTCCTGTAAGAACAGCAAAAGCCAGTGAGTGATATGAACAGCCTTTTCTCCCTCTACACACAGAGACATGCCCCCACACACACATGCTGCACACAGCACACTTTGTAGGACTGCAGCCTTCATTCATTCATTCACAACTCACAATAACCAGCGTACACACACTCATCCTCACTGATTCGCTCCCATGCCCCTCCCTACTCACTCGCCACACTCATCTGGGGTTGCTGTCACATAATAACAGCAGCAGTTAGAACTGTATTCTTCATTGGGACACATCTCAACACGGAGTCTGCTGGATCATCATTACAGGTTAGTTTTACATAGAATTTCAATAACTACATTTATTAGCAAGTTTGTTTTTTTTTAATTCGCTGTTTGCCTCTTTCCTATTCAAATGATCGTATCTTGTTTTCTCTTTCGTTTTTCCTTTGTTGAAACATTTCCTTACTTTTTATTCCTTTACTTCTTAAACATCTCAAGAGTTGCGAAGTGAAATTCTTCTCTATCGCGTAACTTCTTCTGTAGACTTCAAACAATCTTTCAAGGTAGCATAAGGTAACTGTAACAAGTCTAATAATGAGTATTTTTATTGATTGCAAATTTATCTTAATTCTATTCCCCATTAAACTTGTTAGCAGAATTTTTTTTTTTTTGTTTATTTATATTAATTCTTTCTGGTTGTATACAAGCTCAGCATTCACTGACTATCTAGAAATATTTCTCTAATAACTTATGAGATACCTAACATATCAATACATAAAATTCACAAATCTATTATTTTCAAACAAAAAAATCAAAGTAAAAAATCTTGTAACTTGTAAAGCATTTAGTTGAAAAAGATCAATTTAGGGCAAAAAGCTGTATTTATTTCACTCAACACCTTCTTTCTGAGGGGCACTAGATAAAATTGAAAAAAGAAAACAAAATCATTCTTCTTAAATAGACATGTTTAATTCTTCAAAATAATTTGAATTCATCAAATCATGGGAAGAGATTCTCCTTAAAAAGAAGAAAAGAAAAAAAATGAGTGGAAAATAAGCCAAAACTTATCTCTTGAAGTTTCAATTCTTGGTTTCATCCTGAGAGATGTTTATGAGAAATACTTGTAGATTTTAGTAGTTTATATAAGATGTTTTTACTTACAGTAAAAATGTTTTTGGGGTCGATTTTATTTTGTTTTCGTGATATTGAGTGCAAACAATTTTCTAGTGCAACAATTTGAAAGGGTGGATGTAAATGAAAAAAAAATCTGATCACAACATTTTTTTCGCGAATGGTTTCTTTTAGGAAAAAATTCAATCTTCAAATCTTCTCTTGTAATACATTTTCAACATACACCAATTACTTTTCTTAAGACCTCTCTGTGCATAGGTGTGTGTGTGTGTGTGTGTGATTGTGAGCGTGCGTGTGTGCATATGTTTGTGCATGTGTGCGTCCCCGTGTGGATGTATGCTCGGCTAATAGCTGTAAAAGTGATCTGTTGTCTGAGAAAATTTGTATTGCATATACATGTTACAACAGATATTGTTATTATATTTCACTCACTGAATGTCCATACCAGTATTGACTGGTGGCTCACTCTGGAGATTAAGTGACAACAAGTCATTTTAATACTCCAGCTGATGATAATGATGATGATTATGATTTTTATTTATCTTTTTTTTTTTCCAGTAAATAGGCAGCTGAACTAAGGAAAATAATGTGTTGAATACAAAAACTTTCAGTTATTTGAATCTGGATGAGGTTAGATTAGAAAACCGAAACGTTTTTTTTCTAAATTCTTACAGTGAAAGGATTTGAACAGAAATTCAAAAGATCTATACAGATGAAATCAAAGTCTACGAATAACACAAGCACACACATATATACACGCATGTACTTGCACACACTGAAACACATACACGCAGGTATATATGCACATGCACACACACACACACATACACATATTTTTCAGCTTTAGCTAGAGTTCGGTGGTTAGTGTACTAGTTTTGCAAACCAGCCATTGTAGGTTCATTTCTCAGTGGGGTTTTCTGGAATTAAGTTTTTGTACAAATGTTATTTCATTTCAATACTTTTCAAAATTATTTTTTCCAACATAAATCTTTTTTTGGTAGACCCTCTGACTTTTTAGACATTTTAAAATTAGAATTTGTTTTCTCTCCTTTCTAGAGAAAAAATCCCTAGGTTTTCATTAAATTTCACAGTTTTTGATACTTGTAAGCATCACATATTTTAGAAAAAATATATCAAAAAAGATTATCAATAAAATTGACTAACTTGGACAAAGCCATGTCTGCGAAGACACCTCAGCATGGTTTAATGATGAATAAGCTAGTCTGACAAATCATCTAGACTGAGTTAAAAGGTCAATCCTTACCGAGAGCTCCAATATTTGTGGCCTTGAGCCTTATCAAGGAGAAATGGTTGATAAGCTAATCTGGTAGATCATTACTACTGATTGATGAGTTTTATTCTCACTTGCTGATTTGTGCCAAACGAAGCCAGGTCTGGAACATGGCTGTATTCATTCACCCTAAAGAAAACTCTTACAAGTTTGAAACAATAACATGAACAGGTTTGATTAGTCACTCAATAGAAACCATTATGTGACCATCGTCTTTTGGCAGCATGAGGTGTTGGAAGTGATCAATGGAAAAGGGGTAAAAATTGAATGTTACTTCTCTTGCATTGTGTCGGGCAATAATTGAATGTTGCTGAATAATGGACAGAGGGATCAATTTAGCAAAGGCTTACGTTGCAAATTGAACTCCGTCTGATTATCTCTTTGAAGGGGATTAAAAAAAATGATATAAACTTTTTTCTAATAATATATATACTTTTATCAATATATATATATATATATATATATATATATATATATATATATATGTATATATATATATATATATATATATATATACTGTCATACATAACAAGGTGTATGTATATCTATGTGTATGTGTGGGTGTCTATTAGAGAGATAAATTTTGAAATTTTAACCCTCTAGCATAAAAACTGAAGAAAACTATTCCGATAGATGTGATGACAGTTTTGCTTGATGGTTTCCAATTTATCTTGGCTATTGATTAAAAATTGAATTAACTTGATTATTTTTATATAAAGAGCAGAATTTTTAACTCATGATAAAAAGTTTCTTGAGAAAAGATTGATGATTAAGAACAGGTGCTCTACTTTGATCTTTGCTATGGGGTTCATATCTTCCTTTGATTTGTGAATCTGGTTAAGCATGTTTGATGAGTAAATTCATTTCCTTAATGCTTTGGCTTTTACAGACATTATGTATACACACACACACATACACACGAACACACACACACACACATATATATATATATATATATATATATATATATATATATATATATATATGTTCACAATGCTCATAAAAACAGATTCAAATATTTATCTTTATTTACTCTTATTGCTATAGTTATATTTCTCTGCATTTAGACTATGTCCATCTTATATATATTGGGATATATGTATGTACTTATGAACATAGACACAAACATACACCCGTATACACAGACATATACATATATATATATATATATATATATATATATATATATATAGATAGAGAGAGAGAGAGAGAGAGAGAGAGAGAGAGAGAGACATACACACACACACACACACATACACAAATATATATATAAAAAGTAATAGATATACAAGCATGTGTATATGTATTAGATAGATCTCTGATTCAAAATACCATCAGTAGATTGGTTATAATGTATTTTCAGTGGTTCATTATAGATTGTATATTCTGTTTCACTTAAAAGAAGGTTCATTTGCAAATCTTTTTTCAAGAGAAACAGAATGTACAATCTGTAATGATCCACTGGAAATATCTCAACTCAGATGTTATATATATATATATATATATATATATATATATATATATATATATATTTATATATTTATATATATATATGTGAGAACAATGATAAGATATAATACCAGTGTGTGTATATGTATTCTTATTTAAGTAGATCCTGAAAAAAAAAAGTTTCCAAAAAGTGCCCAGTACCATCAGTAGAGAGGTTATGAAATGAGTAAACATTTTTTCCGAGGTTCCTTACAGATTGTACATTCTGTTTCACTTTTGAAAAATACATATTCAGACACTATAGTTTGGAAGATGAAAACTGTTTGTAAAGATACGTATGAAGAATATTTGTGCTTGTGTGTCCATCTGTAATTACACTACAACTATAGGCAAGCATTTATCTTTTTGTAAATATATAACTACAGTGAACTTTATTTATATAACATTGAAGAATGTATAGATTTTTATACATCCAATTATGATTGCAGATTTTTTAAAATCTGTCAAATGTATATTTCCAATTTAACCAAATAAAATTATATACACAAGGACATGAGAAACGATGAAACCAAATATCCGTTTCAATGTAATCTTCTTCCTTGTCAATGCACTTAATCGAGCACTTCACCATTAACTATGCATATGTACAAATCACCATAGAATAGATCTTACACACACACTCACATGCACACACACACACACACACACATACACACTCACACATACATACAAACATACATACACCTTGTTATATATGGCAGTATTTGTATATATATATGTATATTTATATGTGTATATACATATATTGATATAAACATATATATATATATACATACATACATATATGTATAGTATATATGTGCATATATCTATATGCACATATGTATTAAGATAGAGATTCATGAACACATACTGTTATGTAGTCGTTAAATTATCTTTTTGTGTGAGTGCAGGTATTTTCTGAGTGTGTTGTGTGTGTGTGTTTGTTATCTTTGTCTTAATATGTATGTTAACAATAGTAAGCATATGTTTTTGCTTCAAGTGAATATGTGTGTGTCTGCATATGTGTGTGCATGTGCGTGTGTGCGTATCAACATTGCTTTCTCATATACAGACGTGTTTATCACAAAATATTCCTTTATAAGTGACTAAAATCAAATTCTTTGGTTTTTATCAATAGATACTTAGAAAGATTTTGTTATACTGAAATTGACATCTCTCAGCAACATACCATGTTCGGGATGATCAAGTGAAATTTTGGAAAAAGGGGTGGTGAATGAATAAGTTACTTCCCTTGTCTTTTGTTGGGCAGTGATCACTGAAAAAGGTCTGAATTTAAAAAAAACAAGCATGAATGTTGCTGAACAGTAAGGGATCAATTTAGCAAAAACTTACATTGCAAATTTAATTTCCAACCCCCACTAAGAACTTATTTTAGAGGGAATCATGAAAATATAAAACAAAAACAAAGAAAACTGTTTTTTCTAGACATAAGAAGGAATAAATGTTTAAATTTTTAGCCCTCTATCTCCATTGGTATGACCCGCCAGCCAAACAGCCAGACCAATCTAGGAACTGGAAAAACCTACGATGGTGTGTCGACTAGGTTGATATTGGCAGTTTGTTCGACTGTTTTTAATATTTATACAAACAGGGAGAGACTGTGGAAAATTGAATTGACAAATGAATTCCTGGTGCCTGGTCGAGGACACAAGGGAGATATTTTAAAAATAAGGTGAAAACTTTGGTTCGACACTTAGCAGGTGTCAGTCAGGTAGAAAATAAATTCTGAGAGGTTTGGAGGAGAAAAGATCAAAAGAAATGAAAGAAAAAAAAAAAGGAAAAAGAGATTGACGGACCAAAACATCTGCGATGGTGGGTGTGTTTTTTTTGCGGGGGGGGGGTTATCACAGCTTTGAATCTTTACTCATAGCACTCTAAGTTTATGTATTATTCCATAACACTTAACCATACATCAGCACATGTCACAAACAGAATTAATTCAGGAATATTTTTGAGCTTTTTGTCACATAGCAAAGCATACTTGTACATAGAAATATTTGCCACTTTGAAATATATATATATATATATATATATATATATATATATATATATATAGAGAGAGAGAGAGAGAGAGAGAGAGAGAGAGGTGGAGAGAGAAAAGGAGAGAGAGAGAGAAAGAAAGTGTAGAATGGAGATTCACTACACAAACACATTTATGTTTCTGCCCTGTCTGTGCTTCTTCAGGCAAATTCTTTGACAGGGCAGAAACATAAACATGTTTGTGTAGCGAATCCCCATTCTACTATATTTCTAGCTCTACTCTGAACCAACTTGATATTCAAAGTTGAAGGTATCGAGCACTCTATGAAATAAGCCCATCATACATCGGATATTGCATTATATTATATTATATTATATTATATTGCATGCCTGATTTGTGCTGTGTACATATATATATATATATATATATATATATATATATATATATATATATATATATATATACATATATATATATATATATACATAGTGATAAAACTTTATACTTCAGCTGAAAAAGAATTTTAGTTTTGAGATTTCGTGATCCAGTCCTCCAAGTCATCCCATGATGTCATGTTGTGCAAGTCAGATAGTTTTCAATCCCTGTTAATGTATTACGGTCAGATATTTCGCATTATACTCAGAATTTCAAATTCTATTATTCTTATTTGAATTTGGATTCCAATGTTGTACATAAAATATAAAAGTGGGGATCATCAGTAGTTTGGACACAAACCTGTTTCGGGTATCTAAAAACAGTCCAGGCATTTTACTATGGTCTCCACAAGCTGTATTGATTGGACACAACTCCCCACTTGAATTCAACTTTAATATTTAATCTAGAATTCTTATATCTTCTTCTGTTTGACTTTCACTCATCTACAGTTATTTACCTTACAATGTGTACACTTATTTTACTGTTATTTAATCATCGAATTTATATATATACAGAACTGGTTAGTCACTCAATAGATCACATAACAACATCTTCTGGCAACATACTGTGTCGAGGGTGATCCGTTGAATTAAAAAATTGGAAAAAACGGTTGATTAATGGATATGTTTTTTATTAGATAGGGATCACTAAAAAAGTCTGAATTGTTATAAAACCAAGCAAGGACACTGCCAGATACAAACTAAGTGACCAGTTTAGCATAAAATCTTACATAGTAAAATGAGCGTCCCACTAAAACCTGGCTCTCTGAAAAACTAAAGAAACCTATATTGACAGTTTTGGTGACAGTATGGGTTGACAGTTTTTTATATATATATATACAGAGAGAGAGAAACAGACAGACAGACGGGAGAGAGAGACAGAGAGACAGAGAGTGAGAGAGATAGAGAGTATGTATTCACACATATATTAGATGCCTCATTATGGAGTTGTGCTTCACTAGCCTATATCACAGACCATTACTACAGAAGAGATTTTTGTACTTGCTGATGGCCAAGACATGTGGTTTGGTACTAGACTAAGGTAAGCTAAGCAAATAGCTTTTTGTCAAGTTATGCTGAAAGAAGCTTAGTAAATATCTATATGTGTAAAACCATATACATATATATATATATATATATATATATATATACAAATATATATACATATACATATATACGTATATGTATATTCACATCTATATACAATAGTATGATTATTCATCTTCATGAAAGTATAGACATAGGAACATCTATAGGTCTATATGGTGAAAAAAAGCATCTATTTTGCATTAAATATTCATTTTTCAACATAATCTCCTTGCTTGTCAATACACTTATCCTAGATTTCCTCAAATAATCACATAAATTGAAATTCCAGCTAATAACGATGTATCAGACTACAGACTTATTGATACATTATATATATATATATATATATATATATATATATATATATATATATATATATATATATATATATATACATATATATATATATATATATACACGAAATAATTTTGGTCTACATTGGAAGTTTTGTTTAAAAATTTTGAACTTTTCTTCCTAATGTTTTGTCTATTTTCTGGACTTCTAGGAAAAAACAAGGAGACAACTGTTTTGGGGTGAAATTTGGGATGTGTGTCAGGAAATTTGTGTATTTTTTTCTTTAAAATGTTGTTTTATTTTTCACCTGTATCAAGGGTCAATAGGAGCAAACGAGGAAATTTTTAATATAATGAAATGTGTTTACCTGGTTCACAGAACTTTGAAACTCATATTAACATGAACAAAGGAGAAACATTTCATAAGTCAGATTTTGATTTAGCTGTGTGTGACAATCTTATCAATGTGAAATGATATGAGGGCTAAGTCAGGTAAAAAAATGCACAACCCTCTCAAAATAATAATACACATATTTTGCTTACCCACTATTCAAATTTCACTTAAAAACAGTTTTTTTCTCTTCATTTACATTTTGAAGAAGTCCTGATAAAAGACGAAATGCTGGAATAAAATTTCGATAATTCTAAGGCAAAACTTCAAATATTGTCATTCATTTCTCATGTATCCTATATATTAAATAAATGAACAATTATAGTTTTGTCACAAATATATGTACATGCGGATACATATGAAAAAGCTACTTACTAACAATATACATGTGTATATGCATGTATACATACTGTTATATTTCCAGTGTCAAATATATGTACATTTGAACACACACACACACACACACACATATATATATATAATTATGTATATATATATATATATATATATATATATATATATATATATTTCAAGTACTTGCTAATAGCTTATGACGTCTATATGAAGCCAACTCAAGTGGCTACTTGAAGTGAAATATGTATATATGTATTAAGCTAGTAATGTGCTTTACTCAGTGTCAAAATAGAAGCTTCTGCCACAATGTTTACCAACAATTCTCTGCATTTATTTAACTACATAATATTTGTGCCTTCTTACAGTGAAAATAGAAAATATACCCTTGGTTTTTCCTTGCACAGAGAAAAAAACATACACATACCCCTATATGCACAATTATATCCTTGTTGAAATAAATAAATCTAAATATTTAACTATATCGAAGTACAAAGTATCATAAAATAGACATTACACATATCCACATACAGGTATTTATATGTACATGCACCTCACTATTTGTGACAGTATTTGCATAGATAGATATATATTGAGAGAGAGAGAGAGAGAGAGAGATAGAGAAGGAAAGAGAGAGAAAGGGAGAAACATACTGTTATATCAACAATAGATGTGTGCATTTTCATTAGAGAGAGAGCAAATATTTTCTGTGTGTGGTACCTTTCAAATCAATGTGTATGCTTACAATAGTACGTATGTGTTTATTTGTATCAGTTCTTCTTTCATGTAATAATATGAGTTTGTAAGTATGTGTGTGTGTGTGTTTGTGCACATAATCCTTTTTTTTCTCATGTGTGTAATGGCATATATGCCTGTATGTGTGTTCAGCTCTTTGTTTTTTAGATAGCAAAAGAGAGGGATTTTTATTTAAATTATAAATAAAAATAGGTATTTATTTTGAAAAAACAGGAACTGTGGAAATGAGAGAAATGGATGACTGACAGAATTGAATAGGATTCTGGGAGATATTTTCAAAAAAAGATAAAAATTCTGGTTGACACATACACTCTCTCTCTTTCTGTCTGTCTCTCTCTCTCTCTCTCTCTCTCTCTCTCTCTCTAGATAAACAGATATTAAATATATAAGTAAGTATGAGTTTCTGTATATCTATTTATCTACAATAAATCTTTCAAAATGACCAAACCATTGCCATTTGAGCAGCCCATGGACTTCATGATAGATTTATCTACCTATCTAACTCTCCATCTATCCATCTACCTGCTTCTATCTATATAAAGAGAAAGATTACCCCCAGTTATTTTCTCATATACATATATATATATATATATATATATATAGATAGATCGATAGATATAGATATATGTAGATATATACTGCTATTCCAGGATATATTATATGGACAAGAGGGCATCCATTCCCAATATTTTCTCATTCAAAGAAACAAAATTACTTTGATGCCTATTGCTGTAATTTTATGTGTAAACTCTTAAAAGAAGCAGTAATCTCTTTCCATGTGAATTTAAATATTTACAATTTGATTTTTATATACATATACATATGTATATGACAATGTTTTCCAAATTTGTTGTACAATTCTTATATAAACTTATTTATACATAAACACAAACATCCGAATATACAGTCAAGTTTTATTACATATTCTAATGTATGGAATGTACATGTTTATGTGAAAGAGGGAGTAATTTTGGGTTGTTTTGTTTAGTATATATGTAAGTCCACATGCATCTCTTCATCACATACTCATACACTTATCATATATATATATATATATATATATATATATATATATATGCATATTGTGATAATTTTGGAACAGGATTGAACATTGAAAAGTTTATCATCAGCTTTTCAGCATCCATCATTGGACATAGACGTAACCCAATATTTGCCAGACCTCTCTATCATGATCGTTGTGGGGTCAATATTTTCTGAACTTGTGTAGTTTGTCACACCTCTTATTTTATGCCAAGACACAGTTCCACACATGGTCTCTCTGGATCCACATTGAGACATGATTTCCAGTGGTTACATTCTTGTAACATGACCAGCCCATTGCCAGTTGAGCAGCCCATGGATTTTATGATATCTCTGACCAATATTTTCTCTAATATTTAAAGTGCTGTCTTGTGATCTCTCCATGTGATATTGAGCATGATTCATTCCTGTGCATATTGCTTGATTCTCAGTTTGAGGATCAATGTTTTTAGTTACCATGTTTCAGCTCCATAAGTGACTATCAAGGAGGAGGCATTGGTTGAATGCTCTCCTCTTTAGGACATGGGATTTCCATGTTCTTGAAGTTTCTTGCCAGCCTGGAGTAATTCTTTGTCTGATCTCGCCTTGGAAGGATTTCATGGAGATAATATACAAAAATCAGAAATCTTTGGTCCAAATTCTCTTAATTTTCAAGCAATATATCAAAAAAAAGATTTTACAATGCATTGGATACTGTATGCAATCATTATATATATATATATATATATATATATATATATATATATATATATATATATATATATATATATATATATATATATATATATATATATATATATATATATATATATATTGATAAATATGGCTACGGCTCCTTCTTTTTATTTGATTACTTCTCTGGTACCAAAGGTACTGAAGCTTGTTCAAATTTTTTTTTAAACGAAAAAATTCGAAATTTTTCTCCATATTGAATTATGCCTGTTAAGTTTTCTAGACTATATATATATATATATATATATATATATATATATATATATATATATATATATATATGCATTAATGAGACTGATGCTCACAAATATTCACACTCATTTATATAAAGTATGTGTGTATCCACATACCTTTTGTTATATTTGGATCCATATACTCATATCCATACAAGTACTTGTGCGAATATGCATTTGCATACATTCATGGGGAATTCGGATGATGCTTTCTTATGGGGAAGGGTTCTTTAGCTAGTCATATCTTTTTGCTCCCATGAAGAAGATTTTTCACAGCCTTTAGATTTATTTATTCATTTTTTTGCTTTTGATATCAATGGTACTACTGTATTTATATATCTTCACACCTATAAATTCACTCACACAGATATTGTTACATATATAGAGATAGTTATACATGCCTTCATATTTATGTATGTATACTAGTACATATACTTTTATATATATAGAGAGAGAGAGAGACAGACAGACAGACAGAGAGACAGCTTTAACAAGCTAGTTTGGCAGAAGTGAGTTAAGTTCTCACTGGGAGCTCTACACTTGCAGCCTTGTACCAAACTAAGCAACTCTTTTAATACACAGACACATATATTCATATACTTTCATTTCCATATTTAGCATACGTATTAAATGTGTATCAATGAACACACGTAGATAAACACACGCACAGGCACACACACACATAAGAGCACTTTCATGTGCATACACCGTCAGTCATACAGATATTTCAATACTTTTAACACATGTTTATATGTGTGCTTTCACACACAGGACACATGTACACACATGCACATATATATATATATATATATATATATATATATATATATATATATATATATAGTTGTATAGTTATATAGTTATATACAAACTGGATACATATATATATATATGTATGTGTGTATGTGTGTCCGTGTGTCTGTGTGTGTGCAAACATTTGGATAAATGCACAAACGTGTACACATATTAAGCATTCTCATACATCTAAACAAACTTATGGACAAATATTCACACATTCAAGAACACGTCTTTGCAGATTTTCATACTTCAGTCTTTTTTTACATTCTCCGCAAAGGTTTCCGGAGAAAACCATTTTTTTGTTCTCATTTTTATGACAACAAGAAGAAAGTGCAAACACCATAGCTTAGTTAAAAACTCTTTTGCTCCTGGACTGAAATTCTAGGATTTTTCTTTTGTTTCTTTTGAAACCTCACCTCCTACTTCTGACATTATGCATGAATTCCATATTTTTCGAGCCTCTAAAATTTGCAAAGAAAATGGTTTCTTAAAAGACAACGGACATTTTTTCCCATTTTCTAATGGTTTGGGGTTTTAGAAATTTCATTCTTCTTTTCTCGCTTCAGTTTTTTCTTGTTATTATATTTTTTAGCATTGAAAATTACTCTTTTTTTCATCTCTGTGTCATCCAACAATCTCTCTCTCTCTCTCTCTCTCTCTCTCTCTCTCTCTCTCTCTCTCTCTCTCTGTTGTTTCAGTTTTCTATTTCCATTTCACTCTCTCACATTTACTCTCTCTCTCTCCTGTTTCATATCCCCAGCTCCTTCTCCCTCTCCTGTTTCATTTCAATATTTCCCTCTCTCTATCTCTTGCTTAATTTCTTCATTTCCCTCTCTCCCTCTCTCTCT
This sequence comes from Thysanoteuthis rhombus, assembly GCA_963457665.1. NCBI lineage: Eukaryota > Metazoa > Mollusca > Cephalopoda > Oegopsida > Thysanoteuthidae > Thysanoteuthis > Thysanoteuthis major. The sequence continues at coordinate 18,951,743 of OY735214.1, read as the reverse complement.
CCCTCTCTCTCCCTCTCTCTCTCTCTCTCTCTCTCTTGCTTCATTTCCTCTTTCCCCTCTCTCTCTTTCTTGCTCCCCGTTTAATTTCTCTCTCTCTCTCTCTCTCTCTCTCTCTCTCGTTAGAAATCCCCCATTCCCCCTTTCTCTCTCTCTCTCCTTTATTTCCGATTATTTCATCCTCTCTCTATATATCTGTTTCTCATTTCTTTTATGTTTGTCCTATTTCTTTCTATTTTTTTCTCCTCTGACAATTTTTCCACTTCTCATCTCATCCTAATTTCTATTTTTCTCCTCTCTCAGTCTCTTCCTTCTTTCTCTCACTCCCTCTTTCTCTCTTGCTCTTTTCTCATTTCAGCCTCTAATTATATATTATCATGTTTCAGTGTCCCCTTCTTTGTCTCTCTGTCTTTCACTTTTTCTTTCCATTTCTAATTGAATCTTGTTTCTTTTTCTCATTATCTAATTCTCTTTTTTCCCGTTTCTTTTTTCTATCAGAGATAGATAGATAGATAGATGGATAGATAGATAGAGAGGCAATTCTATTTTATTATCCTCAATAATTTTCTTTATCATTCTTTTTTTTCGAATACCAGCACCCCCTCTCTCTCTCTCTCTCTCTCTGTCTGTCTCTCTTTGTCTCTCTGTCTCTCTCTCTCTCTCCTGTTTCATTTCCACATCCCCTCTCCCCTCTCTCTCTTTCCTGTTCCATTTCCACTGAGAGGGGTCGATCTGTCTAATTTCCTTTTCTCTCCCTCATTTTCTTTGAATTCTTATTTTTTCCAATAAGTGCATGCACTCTCTCTTTCTCTCTGTCTCTCTGTCTCTAACTCTGTCTCTCTCTTTTGGCCTTTATATTTCTCTTTTTTCTTTATTTCTACATTTCATTACCGAGAAAGAGAGAGGCAATTCTCTTTCATTACCCCTAACTAATCTTTTTTTCAATTTCAACTCTTCTGAACACTTGCATCCTTACTCTCCTTCAATTTGAATTTATCTCATCTGATTCTAATTCAGTATGTATCTGAATATACAGCTATCTACTTTTTTCATATCCCTTCCTTCTTTCTGCCTGTCTGTCTGTCTGTCTCTCTCTCTCTGTCCTGCCTGACTTAATTTCCCTCCCTCTCTCCTGCTTCATTTCTACATATCCCCCCCCTCTCTCTCTCTTGCTCAATATCCACATTTCCCTTTCTCTCTCCTACTTCATTCCCTCCTATCCCTCTCCGGCTTCATTTCCATATTACCCCCTCTCTCTCTCTTGCTTCATGTCCACATTTCTCCCTCTCTCATTCCTGCTTCATTTCCATATTTCTATCTCTCTCTCCAATCTATCTGTTTTTTTAATATTTCTCCTGCACTCTGCTAAACCTAACAACTATTTTTCATTTCTTGCTTTTTCTCTTCTTGTTTCTCTTACTGTTTTCTTCCCACTCTTTGCTACTTTTTCTTTTTTCATCTTCTTCTTTCACTCTCCTCTTCAATTTTTCCCTTTCTCACCTCTGCTGTTTCTCCCTATGTCATTGCTTCATTCCTTCTCCCTTGTCTATTAGATATTAGTCTCAACCATTTTTCTAACGTTCCTCATTCTCTCTCGTTCTCCTCATTTTCCTCATACTTAAGCTCGTTTTTCAACCTTTCTCTCTTTCTTCTCTTTTTCTCTCTTTCTTTCTTTCTAATTTTTTTCACCCATTTCACATTAATTCTTTCTATTCCTTTTTCTTTGTCCTATTTTTCATTCTCCTCTTTTTCGCTCTTTTCTTAACCCCTAGCTTCTTTGCAATTGAGCTTTTTTTAATTCTTTCTCTATTCATCAGTTTTCTTTTCTCTTTCTTTTTCTTTTTCTCTTTCTTTCTTTTCTCCTGTTTTTCTCTCCCTCTTGTCTTCACTTTTCTTTCCTCCTTTCCTTCTTTCCATTTTTCTTCCTTTGTTTTCCATTCTCCTTGCACAAATTATCCCATTCGCCTCAAACCACTCCCCTTCTTCCTCTATCACTGTTCACTCTCTTCACCCTCACCTTCCTTCCAATTCTAGATTTCACCACTGTTTTGTCAACCATTTAATCTTATTCTATTTTTTTCCCTATCTCTCCCCAAAGAGTCGAGGCAGGAGAAGAATTTTTATACTCGCAGGAAATGCATCCCCTTTCTGCTCTGTGATAACGCAGCTAAGTCGATTGATAAGCACAGGGGAGAATTTTTAAGCAACCTTAATGTATCAGGGAATTGATAGATATTCGGCAAAATTTCATGCTTTTAGAGAATTTCATTGAGGAAATGAAATTGGAAGAAGGAATATTTTTCAAGATAAGTTTCTCACATTTTAGCACTTAAAACAGAATTGTGAGGTGAAAAGAGATGGGGAGTTAGGTTGGTAAGTCAGTAAGAATGAAATGTCATAAAGAAAGAAAGAAAGAAAGAAAGAGTGAAAGAAGTGTCATGAAGAAAAAAAGAAAAATAGAAAGACGAAATTTCAGAAAAAGCTAAAAAGAGCCTTTTTTTTTTGTCTTATTACAATGTGATAAAAGTATCTTGATGTCATACTTCTCTGAAATTGGAGTTCAGTCAATGATGTGAAACCAAAACAATAAGAACCAAATAATAAGAATAATATTTTTTAGAAAAAAATAAAGAATAAAAACCTAAATCCTAAATGCAAATTGACTATATATATATATATATATATATATATATATATGTAGGCCTCCATGTATTTGTTTTGTTATTATCATGGCTATTATTCTATTATTTATTATGACCACCATGTATCGACCATTACAATATTTATGCGTGTGTACGCACAACCTTACAAACGCACATAGACACACACATTCATGCAAACACGCACAAATATGTATATATTCATACATATATATATATATATATATATGTACACTCATGTGTACGAACCCAAGGATAGAAGGATGGAGAGGAAGTGAGAGGAAAAGATAGTGGATTGCAGAGGTAGGGAGAAGGAGAGGGTAAGGCAAGAGAGTGTGCAAGAAGAAGGGATAGAAAAAAGGAGAAAGAGAGGATGGTGTAAGAAAGAAGGAAAGGGAGAAAGAAGGGGAGCGAGAATATCAGGGAGAAAGAGATAAAGGGGACAGCGAGTGAAAGAGAGGAAAAAGTAATAGAGGGAAACAAACAGAGTAAGAAAAATGGTTAGGAGGAAGGGAAAGTGAAAAAGTAAGAGAGGAACAAAGGCTTGAGAGAGAGATGGGAGGGGGTGAAAGGAAGAGGGAGAGAGATTGTATGGTGAGAAAGAGGAGAAGGGCAGGGAGAGAGAGAGAGGGGCAAACTGATGTTGTTGACACTGTCAATAGAAGCAAACACAACCATGCAGAAAAAGGTTGAAGAGTTATGCTTCACTTGTAACATCAAATGAAAATATGGTGATTCAGTTGTATTCTTTGCATGAAGCAAAAAGGTTCCATTATTTGCATCGCATAAAACACTTGTGTTTGCATTCCCGTTGCAACAATCTGTCCCTTACGCTTAAATGCAGACTTTGCGACCATTGCTGGATTTTAAATTAGTTTATAGGCATATGCAGCCATGAATGTGGATACTCCATATTCAGTGGTGGAAATGAAGGAGGGGTACGTGGTATAACGGTGTATACCTACTTCTCCACTTTAGCATTGATTATATCAACTCAAAACAGCCCACAAAATTGGCCATATTCTAAAAAGATTATCCACGGAGGTCTTCCATTGCCCCACAACCCTAATCTGCATGGGTTTACTTCGATGGCCCCCTATACAATCCCTGAGAATAAATCCTAAATACAGCCAAACTGTATACCTGATTCCCATAGACTATTTCCATTATAGTCTATATTGTATTTATTACACTGAATTGGTGAAATTTCCCTAAAAAATTTTGATTTCACTTTGATTACATAAACTTTTGATTGGAAAAAGATAGAAGTTTTTTATCCTCGTTTTGATTAAATGAACTTTTCATCAAATTGAATATACTATGTATTTATTTTTTGTTTTGTGAAAACAGTCAAAACTACCTATTTACTTGTTTTTTGTGAAAAAGTTGGATTTCCCAAACTTTTTGGTAAAAATATAATTGTTTTAAATTCCTTTGAACTTTTGATCAAATTAAAACAACATATCTATTTATTTTCTGTAAAAAATATCAAAATTTTACCAACTGAGCAATTGCACTGATTCAGTATAACATGTATGAAATATTGGTGCAACACAATCTTTTTCCCTTAATTTCCCCTTCCCAAAAGCCTTATATTGTTCTAAGCCAAGTCTTAGTAAATATTGACATCTTAGTATTCACATGTCGAGTATTTATAGCTAAATATAAAAGAATGCATACACTTCATACATTTTCTTTAGACAGTGTCATTCACATATGATAAATCCTATGTGAATGACAGGAGACATATGAATGTTTTACTGGTAAATATGTATAAAACCTTTTCGGAGCACCAGCAGGGTTCGGACTACAGCACACACAGCCAAATCAGTGCAGCATGTACAAAGGCATATTAATAAGTCTGTCGCCTCATAGTGAAAAAGACATTCATTTCACGTATGAAAAAATGGTGGTATAATTCACTAGGAGTAATAACTGTCATTTTTCATGAAATTGCACATTTAGACCTAAATAAACAGAGTTTTTCATCAATGTTTCATGATAGAAACTTAAGAACAATTCACTTTGAGCTGGGGCAAAAGACCAGGAGAATGGATACGATACAGATGTACAAACAGGCTCTGATAGCTTCTTTTCATTTATTCTTTCACACCATTTTTCTTTTTCGTCTGTTCATTTTAGGTTGGCAAGCTTTTGGTAGAGCAAGCTCAACCACAAGAACAAGAAAATCCCATTAGTCCTGAAGAAAGGATATACGACCAGTGCATCCTCCCAATAGTCAAGTATAGAAGCAGCAACGTAGAATCTAACCCAAAGATTGGCACTCAAACTTAGAATCATGCAATATGCACAGGAGAATATTTGCTCTATCTATGTAAAATTGAAGTTAGCAGAAAATATAATGATGGAATAAGAGTACTGTCAAATCTTGGAGAAATTCTATGTCCAATGATAGACAATAAAAGGCTAATAATGTTGATGATGCTAAAAGTGGATTTGATTAACTTCAGCCATTTAAATCAGTACCTGCTAAGGTCTTAGTCACGTAGGACTTTTTATACATATAGTCCCCTGTTATTCAAAAGTAGAGTGTTTCCATATGAAAATCTTATGTAAACCAAACTGAAGCAAACAAAGCAATTACCACTAATTTACATTTTTTGAGCACCCCAAGACCCCGAAGAGGGTTTGTTAAGCTGAGTCCTTGGAAGTTAGAGTGTGAGAGATACAGAAGACTTGGGGTGTAAGAGAGAGAGGAAGAAGGTGCCCACCATATCGATAATGGCTAAATGCTATTTTGCTTCCCCTTTTTTTTTAAAAAGGAAAAATAACATAAACCTAACTTCCAAAAAAGGATATATATATATATATATATATATATATATATATATATATATACATATATACATATATATACATATATATATATATATACATACATTTATATGTATACATATATGTATATACATATATATACATATGTATGCATATATATGCATACATATATATATATATATATATATATATATATATATATATATATACCTTTATATACATACATGTGTGTGTGAGTGTTTGTGTATATATATATGTATATGTATATATATATATACATATATATATGCAGGGAGAGAGAGAAAAAGAAAGAGCAAAGGAGGGAGGATGGAGGTATCGTAATACAATGCATCCTAGTCACAAGTCATTGCTAGTATAGTTCCTCAGTGAGTGCTCTACAATTGTAGCCTTGTGTCAAAGTTGACTCTGTTCAGCAAATCCCCGTCTATTCATCTATCTATCAATATATATATATATATATATATATATATATATATATATATATATATATATATTCTTTCTTATTGGTTCTTGGTTAACTATGTAAGTGAAAGTTGGTTATAGAAAAGTAATTTGTCCAGCTGCTCACTCATACGCTCTCTTCTGCATCAGCCATCATGGTATTTGGAGAAATATCTAGTGGTAGGACAGAGCAAAGGGAGAAGTGGATTCACGCCTTTCCCAAGAGCATGTGCAATGTGCATACAAGCAACCTCAGCTGAAATTCAAACAGTTTCTCAATTTTGCTTTCTATGCTGGTAATCAATACACCATCCACATTCCTAACACACACACACACACACATATATATATATATATATATCAATTAGATACAATATTTTGTCTATGATAATATCATACCCTCTTTTCAGTACATTCAGCTCCTCAGATAGACTATGCAACTGGGCCTCACAGTGGTTTATGTACTGGGAAGATAACTTCCACTGTGATTTGAAAAGTTATGGTTGTACTGAGTTATGATTTTTTACTTCGCAAACATTATTTGATATTGTATTACATTCACCTTCATATAATTCAATATATAGGGAAACTGGGGCACAGTGGATCATTATGTTTTGAAAAAAAATGCAAATACAAAACAGGATGACAGCATCTTCCTCTTCTCAAATCAGCACATCTGCTATCTTATTTTGTGAAAGACTTGACTACTCGAACATTGTTGTAGAGTGTGCCAGCTAAGGAACATAATTTTAAGCCAGAAGTAATATTCAGAGATACTCTTACTTTCATTATAAAGCCACAATTATTCAGAATTTTCCAATTGTGCTGTATGAGGTGAAATCATGTTTATTAGGATTATGTTTGAATTATTTCCTGTCCAGATTGCAATCACTGTCTTTGCTCTTTAGAAGGATGTAAGAGTATCTTTCTTAATGATATATGTGGGGAATAGTGAATCAAAGCCTAGTGGATCACTTCTCTTAATTGAAAATGATCCTGTTGATTTGTTTCATATAGTTCACTAGGAATCTTGAAAAACATTTTAATTCTACTTTTGTCTCATTCTTTTTTTCTTTTTTAGATTGCTTTCAAGACTGTGTGAATGTGATTTTATGTTAATGTTCCCTTTAGTGAGCTCAACTTTTGCCAATGAATGTTTGAGAGATTTTTATGATGACTTTTTTTGTAGTATAGTCTACTATTCAACAATAGTTTCTTTAAATGTGTTGTTGGTTCCACTCTAGGACTTCTTTGAATCAATCAATCTTAGATTGATTCACTGCACCCTCAGGGCACAGTGGATCAGAAATGATAAAAGAAACAAGTGCCTGTCCACTGCTAACTTAAAGTACTTTCTTTTCTTTATATAATAGGTTTCACAGCCAAAAGAGTTGATCTTTCTTAATTTCAACCAGAATATATTATTGAATCGATTTCTAACAACAATTAATTTTTCCTGATCCTGTACCTGGTTTCTAATACACACACACATATATATATATATATATATATATATATGTATGTATATATATATATATATTATAATCATTATTATGATAATTGCTCCCTTTTTCAGGGTTGAGCACTTTTTAAGTAAGGTGACTCGTTCATTATAAGTTATGAGCAATGCTCTTCCGACTCTGGAATAAAGCACTGCGATTGATGGGGGAATTGTGTGTAAGTAAATATATCGCTTACTGACTATCCAGTTCTGAGTAGGGCAGGAGCTAAATGCCAGCCTCTGTGTCTAAAGCGAAGGTTTTGATCCTGCCTTGTGGTACTGGATGGGATAATGGATAGTCAATCACCACACTGAAGAGTTGTAATGCAGCAAAACAGCTGTTTGTGGATAACTCAATCACTAATTATTATTGTAATTGTATATGTAAATATATATATATATATATATATATAGAGAGAGAGAGAGAGAGACAGACAGACAGACACACACACACACACATAGAGAGACACAGAAACAGATTCCCAAGTTGAAATATTACCAGAATCTTCATCAGTTTTTGTTATTTGATTAGATTTTATAGGCTCATTTTTTAATAGATCAAATTGTTCTGAAAGGAATCGAAACATAAGCCATGAAGAAATTGACTCTGTTCTTGCCTAAGATAACAAAGCCATATCATCTTTCCTGACTTGTGTCTTATAATAAACTGAAAACAGAAAGCATGTTCATTGCTCTCTAAGAATTTCTAGTTAATTCATTGAAAAGTGCTTTCAATAATCATTTCACTTTTTCAAAGCCTTGATACAGGGTCAATGCAAGGGTTTCATGCGCCCTGAGTGAGACCGAAGATTTGCTCAAGGGTTTCGTGCACCCTAGGCAAAACTTAAAATTTGTGTCTACAGTTGTATTCTAACAACTATTCATTTCCGTTTGGAGTGTGTCCATAAGACCTTTGTGCCCCAAACACTGAATAACCGCCCATGTTCACTTAATGGATGGGCTGGCTCTATATTTCTAACAAAAAAAAAAATCTACAAACCTGTTCTAATAGAAAGAAGTATGCATGTAAATTTTCATGTAAAAAGTGTTCATTTTTGCTTTACTTGGTTAATTTTTAGAGGTACATCCAAAGAAGAAAATGCCAAGATATATGTGAGTCATGGTACAATATGAACTGGGAAGACTGCCCACAAAAGATATTTATGCATGAATGTATAAATGTATATAACGTCCATGTACATTGTTTTCTATTTGTTTATGTGTACGTGCATATGTTCATTCATAAATATTCAGGAGCCTATTTATATACAAATATTTGTAAAATGTGTAAATATTTGTGAATGAATTTCTATGTGAATGACGGAATAGATATGAATGTTTGAACAGGCAAATGTGTATAAATCATTTTTTAGAGCACAAGAGGGTGTTGGACCGTAGCAGTCATATGTGTATTTGAGTGAGCAATAGGAATAATCCGCACAATATTTGTTTACAACTAAACTTTTAGTGATTGCTGTTCCCACAACCTTTCAGCTCATCCATTCTATGGACTTTTCCATGTGTATTTTCCAGATGTGACAAGTAAGATTTTCTGTTTGCTATTTTTTTTCATTTGACATTACTGGGGAAAAAAAAAGCCCATTCCTTTACACATGGATATTACACCTGAAGAAGGCTGTAGAATCAATCTGCTGAGAAACATCATGGGAACAATAAAAATAATAAAATGAATGAGTTCGATCATCCAAAAACCTCTTTGAATGTTAATGACTCTTCTCGAGATTATAGGCGATACTTTTTTTTTTGAGCGTGTGAGCATGTCTGAGGTGCCATCTGTCACCTCTTTTTTTTTTATTGCGGACAGATCCTCTTTTCAATGCATATTTCCACGCATCGATAAAACTGGGCTTTTGCCTTTTAAGCTGTCGACTTGGTTTTGCCAAGAATTCCTCCCACCCACCTTCCCCCCCCTCCTACCGGAAAGCATAAAATCACTTGGAACCCTGCCCCCCCCTGAAAAAACAAAAAAACTGATCAACCAACCACTCAAATAAACAAATAAACAAACAAACTGATCGATTTTTATTCTCTTTAATAATGTAAGGCAAAAACGAAAAAAAACAAATAAATTAAATTAAATGACTTTTTAAAATTCTCATAACATTTGTGGTATGAATTAATTAATCACTATTTTCCCCAAGATGCATGTTTGGATGCTAATGTGTTTACAGCTTAATAGTGGGAGAATGAAGCTAAAAAAATGTTTTAAAGAAAGAATCAGGGGAGCTAAGTCATGGTAAGGTGTTGGCAGTGGCTGTTGTTGTAGTTGTAGAAGTCGCAGCAAGGAGCAAAGAAAAAAAAATCCCAAAGAATTGTAAAAAGAGGGAATGGAAAAATATTTGTAATGTGAATCCGAAATATTTGACACTAAAAAATAATGTGGAGTCAAAGTTGATAAAAAAAAAAAACAACTGAGATAGAAAACCAAAATAAAAATAGTGCTACTTTTATTTCATAACTCTTTTATTTGTATTTAAATTTCTTTTAGATTTCTATTTTATTATGATATTAGTGTTACTAAGAAGAAGAACCTAAGAAGAAACCATGTCAATGACCTTCATAGTGTAATTCTCTTGGGTATGTCAGAATGTTAGATTCTCATTTATAATAACCATGACCTGACAGTTCCACTCAAGACAATTCAGTGCCAATAATTCAGCCCACAACAGTTCTACACAAAGACAATTCAGCATTGACAAAACAGCGCCAACGATTCAGCACATATGTATTTATATATATCCAGCCACTCATATTATTTATATTTGGCAACTCTGAGACGGTATTCTTTTCTTTTCACACACATTTTAGCTATATACTTTGCTGCAACCTTTTACCAATATAAAACTAAATGAATTAGCCCAATGAAGTTTATTTTAACAGAGGAAGAGCAGAAGTACATCTTATTAGATGAATTTTGTCATTGTTTTGATAGAAAACTTGAATATCGAGAAGAGTCTTCACGTTGTCCTGAAGATAAATGCAAAAGTCACTGAATTGTACTTGCACTGAATAATCTTCATGATGCATTGTCCAAGGCTGGATTATCCTCATGCTGAATTGTCGTGGGCTTGATTGTCAGCATGGAGTTGTCTTTTGCAGAAACATCGGCAAATCTACGAATTAAAACATTTTTTAAGATCCATTTTTTTATGTTGGAGAAATTTAAATGGAGAAGTGCTGCTCATGACCCTAACAGGGTAGGTCTTTATGATTAGATGAAAAGTTGGTCAATCAGAGAGTTAGTATGATTAATACCACTGGAAAATCAACCAAGAGCATATCATCAAAGTGGAAAATGGTTGATTTTCCAAGAATCTGTCCAACAAAATAAAGCATGAAGAATCCTCCGAGAGTCTGGGATTGAATCGGATGAACCAATCCGAGTCAGAAGATCAAATGTAGTTGCAGTAAACAAGATGAAAAAACATCAGATAGTGAATTTCGCTGTATTGGCTGATCACGGAGTTAATTTTTGATACTAAAGTCCAGGAAAAACAAAGTGTTCAGTTATATAGTTAACAAATTGGCACTCACTCTTTCTCAACAGACGTGCCAGAATGTCTAAAGTCAAAGAGGGCCCTCTCTCAAAACACACTTGATTTTGAGATGTTGTTTACAACCTTTTCAAGCAGGACACTGTGCTCAAAACAGAGCTATTCAATTACTGGAATCTTATGTTTTGCTTGAGTGTGTGCAAGTGTGTGTGTGTGCACATGTTCCCTATGTTCATGTATGTTACATAAATGTCTTGGTATGTGCAGGAGTGCATGTTCATCTATAAGTCTATGTGTTTAGTGTATACTCACATGTTTGTGTATGTATGTGTGTATGTATGTGTTTTCCTTATCTTCATAAATGTTCATGCTTGTCTACATGTCTATGTGTGTGGGTGTGCATGCACATATATATGTCTGCATGTATGGCTTATACTTATACACATTTGTGTAGGTGTGTTTGTGTATGTATGTGTGTGTATGTGTGAGTGTGTATATGTATTAAACTTGTGATAGTAGAGCACATTTGTCTCGATGCAAAATTTCAAGCATTTACTCACTATATCGGCAAAAATGTTTTTCTGAAAATTCCTCCTTCCCTAAATAGGTTTTTAGTACGATGGGGGTTCTATTTGCAACGTAAGTTTATGCTAAATTGACCTCTAAGTTTGTGTCTGGCAGCATTCACAACTGTTTTTTATAAATTTACACTCTAGTGATCTTGCCCAACAAAATGCGAGGGAGGTAATTTATTCATTAATCACCCATTTTTTTCAATTTTTTAATTGATCACCCCCAACACAGCATGCTGCCAAAAGATACAAGTCATTAGTTTGTTTTTTTTTAGATCAAATATTGCTTTAGTTTATTTGGTAAAGCCATTCAAGGTATGTTATATTTTATACCTCCTAGGCTCCAAACAGTCAGTCTTACATGCTTTTTTAATCTCTGATACCAAAAAACACCACCAACATGGCTTTTCTCTAAGGATCTTCTGCGAGAACCAAAACAGGAAAGCCCACTTTTAGTTTTGATTTTTTTCCCCCAGAATTCTATAAAAGACAGACCCACTAAATAGGAGGGGGTGTATGTATTTGTGTGGTTATATGTACGTGTATGTGTTTGAACATATATAGGCATACATATGTACACATATGCATGTTGCTTACTATATCGTGTCATGGTTACTATACAACGACATTTTATAAACATATTGTTATGTCCATTGCCCTTCGTTTGCTTAACCCTTTCAAGACAAACCTATTAAAGAGCTTAATACCTGAATTAAAATGTCCCAGTAGACTTCTAAAAGAGATTTACTGAAGATATGTATCCCAGGAGTCATAGAACCCTCCATATATGTGAATATAGTATCAGAAGGGTTGAATTACAGAACTGCAACATTCCAAGCTAAATCAACTTTAACATGACAAATACGAAGAGAATTTGATTTCTATGAAAGCATCTAACAAATCAAAGTTTTTGGTTTCTTTGTATGTCCTTCCCCTCAACTTTAGCATTATCAGTGATTTGCACTATTGAGTCGGTTTTTTTTTTCCCAGTTTTGTTGTTTGCTAGGTTTTTTTTTTTTTCAATTGTTCTGGGTTTTGTGTGTGTATTTATGATCTCATTGGGAGTCGTTCTATTTTATTCAACAACAAAACATCATGGAGAAGAAAACTAAGATAAGGACAATTCATTTTTTCTTGCCTTTTTTTTTTCTATGAATACACCTTATCTGAAAAGTTCTGACCATTGTTGTTTCCTCTTTTTTTTAGTTACTATTCGTCTCAAAGCTGCCTTTGGCGACTTTTATACTTGATATCAAGTCGCATCCTATTCATAGAATTTATATAATAATCATTTGTTTATTCCCTTTATTTAAAAAAAAAAAAACTGTAATTAGCAGTTAACATAAATGGATTTATCTCCCTTCAGACTTTTTTCTGTCAATGCATACTTAATCGAATTAACCACTCTGAAACTGGTAGCCTGATTGGAATAGACATTGTTTCATTCTTCAAGTTCTAGAAAAAAAAATTTTTTTCTTCGTTTTTTTTTCAGAATTCCCTACCAAAATAGATTTTAGTATTGGCGGGGGAGGGAGGGCTTTCAAATCCAAGTTTATGCTATATTGGTCCATTCATTTTTTTTTCTGGCTTCATTCATACTTGTTTTCTGAAAGTTCAGACTTTTTTGTGATCTAACAAAAAGCATGAGAAATGACAGATTCATTGATCATCCCTTTTTCCAATTTTTAATTGATCCCCCCTGACACGGCATGCTACCAGCAGACATTGGTCACATGGATAGTTTATATTGAGTGACTAACCAGACCTGTCTTTTTTTGTTTTGTTTTGTTTTTTGTTTTTTATTGGAAGGGGGGGGGTCTTTAGTTGTTGAAAATCAGTGATAATGAATTACCTCTGAAATTCAAACAATATTTCCTTTTTCTATGCTGCTAACCATGAGGCCAACTCTGCACCTCTAAAACTTGATTCTTATGATAAATGCTGGAATTTCCAAACTATTGTTCCCAGTTACTTTGATTAATTTATAAATCAAAAAGAAAAACTGGATAATTTTCAGATTATGGGATTATATTCATTGAATATAATTGAGAGATAGTTTTAAATTGTGGCAGTTATGGTCGAAAAGATTTAATTCCCCAGAGTTTGTAAAGTATCTTAACAGAGGTATAGCAGACATAGAGGACACAGAGGAGTGCTTTTCAAAAATACCCTCACCCCCAGCCGAGAATTGAGCACCCAACCCCCCACAACAGCTCCATAAATAGCAGTTCACCTACAGCATTTCTACTGACATAACACAAATCTCAATGTTTGGGGGGGGGGAGGGCCTCAAGGAACAAAGCCCAATGGGCCTTTAAATCCCCGACATCTCATGATTCAATGCAACTGAAAGGTGTCTTCGAGAATCAGGATGTGGGTGGTCATGAATGCCACCCTTTTTTGCAAGAGTAGGTTGATCATCATCATCATCATCATCATCATCATCATCATCATCATCATCATCATCAGTCTTTTATCATCTTTGATTTGGCATGAACCTTCCCGAGGATTCACCATACCTCTCGATTGTAGGCATCTCAGAGCCAATGTTTTCTGAACCTGTCCTGTTCGTCTCATCATCTCACATTCTGCTAGCCTTGGTTCCGTATTTGATCTCTTGAGATGCATGTTGTGAGACGTGATGTCCATGAGTAGTCAGCTACTCTTGCAACATTACCAGCCCATTGCCATTTGAGTTTCCTAATGGTCTCAGACTCCTGTTTTTCTCCTAATATACTGTGCCTTTTTGTGGTCTCTCCATGTTATGTTTAGCATGATTCTCTCCAGTTCATGTTTCATGGTTCTCAGTTTGCAGATCAGTCTCTTGGTTAGGTTCCATGTTTCAACTCCATTGGTTACTATTGGAAGCATGCATTGTTTGTATACTCAGGACTTATGGGATTTTCTTGTTCTTGATGGTTGAGCTTGCTCTACCAAAGGCTTGCCATCCTATAGTGATTCTTCACTTGATTTCTTCTTCTTGAGAGGATTTCATGGAGATTCATTAGGTTTGTCAGTTAGTCAGTCTGAGCAAATCGTTCAATAAAATCTCTCTATATTAAATTGCAACATTATTATCTACCAATGATTAGTTATGTTTAAGAAAACCATCAAGCAAAACTGTCAACATAGGTTTCTTCAGTTTTTAAGTCGGTCTGGATGAATATTTAAACATTTACTCCTTATTATGTCTAAGAAAAATGATTCTTCTCATTTTTTGAAAATCCAGCAGGTAAATAAGTTTTTAGTTTGATGTCCTATTTGCAATGTGAGTTTCTGCTAAATTGTTCCCATAATTTTCACCCAGTAACATTCATGATTGTTTTTTGAAAATTCAGATATTCTATAGCAATCATTGCTCAGTATTAGGCAAGAGCAATAACTCTTCCATTGATCACCCTTTTTCCCAAATTTTTAATTGATCACCCCCAATACAACATGCAGCCAAAAGCTGTCGGTGATGTGACGATTTCTATTGAGTGACTAACCAGACCTGTTTTTATACTATTTTTTGTTTGCTAAATGAATGTAAATAAAAAAAAAAGGTTAAGGACATTCCTGCAACTCAACTGTTATACCAGATAATAACCTAGGGTTAGGATTAGGGTTAGACAGTCACTCAGGGCAAATTGTTCCGTGATATCATTCTATATTGAATTTCAATATTCTTAGTTGCTTATAATTAGCTATTTTTACTATGATTAACAAAAGAGCGAACCACTGAATAGGAGTGGTGTACAGATAAAAAAGAAGCATAAAAAAAAAAACAAAGCATGCACATTATAGACAAAAATAACCTTATATTAAATATATAGTATTATCATTACTTTTAAACCAAGAGGGAGAAGCAGAACAGAACTTAATATTGTTTCCCTAAGAGCTGGAGGCATAAAAATTATTGATGAATGTCCCTGCCCAGCTAAAAAGAAAATTACATCCATTGTGGCTGTCAAAGCGATAGACACTCACACAAAAAAAAGCCTGATATATATGCTGCAACCTATTGATCTAAGGAGAGTATAGGATTATATGGCTACCTTCAGAGCTCTTGACACCATAGAACAGAAACTATCTTTTTGACCTTTTGGCAGAAATAATTTACTCTCACCCTTCAAGTTTAGAAGCACAAAAGAAGAGCATTAATTTATTGAAAATTTCTGATTGGGCAAACCCTCCCCAGAACATCCCAAGACCTTCTTGTGACTAAATTACATATATACATATATATACATATACATATATATATATATATACATATACATATATATATATATATACATATACATATATATCTGTATCTATCTATCTATCTATCTATCTATATATATATATATATATATATATATATATATATATATATATATATATATATATATATAATAAGAGCTTAATCAATCACACAGAGTATCAGTAGCTGCCATGAGCCTCTCTCACTTCTTACTCTTTTATCAAACTAACAAACTTTATTTTCTGTTCCCTCCCTCTATGCTCTTTCATTAAACTGCCTAATTTCATTTTCTCTCCTTCATCTCTTACTAACCTCATCAAACTACAACTTCCTCTTCTCTCTCTCCCTTTCCACCCTTTTATTAAACTACATCACTTCTTTTTGTTCCCCTTTCATTCCTACCGTTTCTGTCACATCCATAGTATCAGTAGCAGCCGTTTGCCATGCCTGTTGTTGTGCAGTTATAACTGTCATGTAATGGTATTATTCAATTTTCTATCATCTAGTCTTATATTTCATTTTCAATTTTTCTAACGCTACACCATTCAGATACTTTGCTCTATCTTCTGTTTGGGGTTTATGATGAGACAGTTTTTATGTTGCATATTTTACATCTATACAGTAAATAATTTCTAGAGGTTAGATTAATGTTTACGACTAGAGAATACAGAAAAAAAAACCTGACTATTCGCTGAACAGAAACCGTTGTGTGACCAATGTCCTATAGCAGCATACCGTGTTGGGGTGATCAATTGAAAAAAATGTGAAAAAAGGATAGCCAACAAATAAGTTACTCTGCTCACCATTTATTGGGCAGTGATCACTGAAAAAAATCTAAATTTTAAAAAGGCATGAACGCTGTCGAGGTCCTAATTTGCATAAATTTACATTGTAAATCAAATCCCTTCCTAACTACATATTTTGCGGAGGATAGATATAATAAGAGATAGATTTCTAAATTTCAACTCTCTTGCCCCATTGGTGCAGACTATACATATAATACAGACATTGCCAGCCAGCAAGCCAGCCAGCCAGCCAGCCAAGAAGACTTGAAAACTGCAGAAACCTATGTTGACAGTTTGGTTAACGGTTTCTAAAAAAAAAACATAGGGAAAGCACAGAATAGGATGGTTTGTCCTTAGGCGTAGTCATCGCCAGAAATCTTTCTCATTAGAGTACCGGGACCACTTACTTGCTCGGCATAACACGGAAGGACAACCTGACGCGAAACTGTCCCTATCTATATTGGTTTGACCTCCTAGCTATGTTGATACGACGAAAAGCCTATACGAGTCGGCGCTAATTTTAGAAAAGGAAGTTGTTGATAAAAAAAATATAGAAGAATGTAAAAAAAGAGACTTATAACTAAAAAATCCACTTGGAAATAAGACTTCTCCTTCCATGATCTGATATTAATAATACAAACTAATTTTTTACTAACGTCCTTTCCCTCCCTCTCTCCCTTTCCCTCTTCTCTCTCCCTTTCCTCTTCTCGTACCCCTCCCTCTTTTTCTCCCATTCTGTCTCCGTTTTGTTCTCTTCCATTCTGCCACTCCGTCTCTCTCTCTCTCTCTCTCTCCCATTCTGTTTTCCCTTTCCTTCCACCCCTCTCTCCCTCTCCCCATTTCCCGCTCTCTCTCGTTCCTTTATACCCTTGCCATCTCTCTCTCTCTCTCTCTCTCTCTCTCTATCTCCCCCCTCTCTATCTCTCTCTCCCAATATTGTGCAGGGATTAAGAAAAGAAAATGAATCATGAAATAAAAAACGGAAAGAAAGAAAAAAGTCAGGGTGGGAAGAATCTAGGGAAAGGGTGCAGGATGGGGAAGAAATACCAATAATGGATTACTGTCCCCACAAATGCCATCAGAATCCTGAAGCGAAACCAAGGTGGGCCCCATCTGTCTAATCAAGAAGGCCTTTTTTGACTTGGTCTACCCTACCTCGGGCTGTGCTGAAAGTTCTGCCTTCTCACTCACCAAAACCTTCCCCATTTCTCTCTCTCTCTCTCTCTCTCTCTCTCTCTCCCTCTTTTTTCCCTCAATTCGCCTTCCTCTCATATCCTCTGTTTCTCTCTTTCCCTTCCCTTCCCTCCCCAGTTTTCAAGCCCATCACAATTACCTTCCTCCATCTCCCTCTTTCACTCGCTCTTTCCCTGTAAATCATTTTACTTCCTCCTCCACCCTCTATATATCTCTCTTTCTTTCTCTCTCTCTCTCTCTCTCTCTCTCTCTCTATCCTTTGCTATAATTCTCTATTCTATTTGTACCTCTCTCTTAATTTCACTTTATCTCATCCCTCTACTTCTCCCTCCCCTTTTTTCTTTTGCCTCTCTTTATTACCTCTCTCTTTTTCCAATTGTCAAGCTAACCATTACCTCCACCTCCATCTGTCTTTCTCTCTGACATTCTATTCACTCACGTTCTAATTCTCACTCTCACTTTGCCTCTTTACTTTCTGTTTATTCACCTCCTTTCCATACTCTCTCTCTCTCTCTCTTTTATTCTTTTTGTTCTCAAATATTCGCTTCGTCTTATACTTGCCTTTCTTTTCAACCTTTAACCAAGTTAGGAAATTTCTTCGTTTATTTGGTCTGCATATCCACTTTTGGGGCAAATTGAGGAGAGGAAACAACCAATCCTCCCGATAGTCACCTATGGAGCTGAAACATGAAACTTAACCAAAACACAGACCTGCACATTGAGAACCATACAACGTGCACATGATAGAATCATGCTCAACCTCACGTGGAGAGATCACAAAATGGCAAAGTATATCAGGGGGTGGGCAGGAGTCCGAGGCATCATAGAAACCATTAGGAAACTCAAATGGCAATGGGCTGGTCATGTTGCGAGAATGACATACAACCGATGGGCATCACGACTCTCAACATGAGTCCGAAGATTTCAAATACGGAACCAAGGCTGGCGGAATATGAGATGGCGAGACGAACTGGACAAGTTCAGAAAATATTGGCTATGCGACGCCCATGATAGAGAAGTCTGATGTATCCTGGGAAAGGTCTATGTCCAATGACAGACTATAAAAGACTAATGATGACGATTTCTCTATAAAAATCATTCTGCCGTTAAGATCAAATTCAACAAAACGTCTAATTCAATAAAAAGGAAAAATGATAGAAAGAAAAGGCGAATAAAATTCACTTAATTGTTGAATTAGATTTTTCCTCACAATGTTTGCATTCTCTACAACGCCTGTACACAGAGACATATACCTACGTATACACTCGTGCATAAGCCTTCACACAGTGAAAGGGAAAAAGTACTAAAATAGATTTAGTGTTCAGTATCATGTGAGGGCTGAGCCAGATCTAGGTATCCGCAACACGAACAGTGGCTATGTACTTGGGGACGCCCGCCATGTGCCTGAGACAGTCAGGCTTTCCAAACATAAATGGAAAATGGATAGATTAAACAGAATGGAAACATTCAAAATAAGAAAATTCTCCGATGTTTAATCATATTTTTCAGGAATACCTGACAACTTAATACTTTCTGTTGAGATTAAACTAAGGGAAACAATTGGCAAAGGAAATTCTCATGATCTACGATAAGCTCAGTCAGTCTTAGGCAAAGGGTATGTATCGACCATTCTGACTTCTTGGTCGTCAAACGATCAATAACAGAATCACTTTTGTTCAACTGTTTAGATCCTGGAATGCATAATCAGCTGACCAAAAATTGGTGGAAAAACACAAAACACATTTTAGCCAATCAGAATGCACCATTAGATCCAGTTTTTTTTATCCGTATTAAGAATGAATCATCTCCTCCGATGTCACTCCTATTTCATTCTTGAAAAAGCTGGCACTATTGAATATTCTGAGGGACATCTTTTTTCTTTAAATTCCCTAAAATAGCAAGGAAGGACTAAATCTTCAAGGACATTTCCTGCATACAAATTAGCAGATAGCTTTTGTAACGAACATGCAGAAACATACTAATCTCCTATGGTTTCGTTTCAGTTTAAGGTTCTTCTCTATTAGTCCCCACAAAAAGCTAACCTTCGTGATTTTAAAGTACAGGGGTCTAAAAAGAAAAGGAAAATTAAGCATTTTCTTTTTCTCGTCACAAAAGACCCCAAATGCTGTTTCTTTTCCGTCAGTCCTCAAACCAAAAACTCAAACTCAAACCCAAACCTTACCCCTAAACCTGGAGAACAAACGAATCAAACTTGACACATCAATTCCCGCTGGTTATAAAAGATTTGGACTGGTGGACACTAAAGAGAAAAAAATTCTCTTTTTTCTTTCTTTCTAACTTTTGATAGCATTAGCCTCTTCCTCGGGGGAATCTGCCAAAATCTGGCAACTTGATTGATTCTGAACCTAACTAAAAAATATACAAGACTTACCGATCGAGAGAAATTTGAAATATTTTGATTATCCAAGATCAAACTGCTACCAAAATTTGACTTCAAACCAACACTGCGAATTAAGTTTCTATTTTATTCAGTATTTGTTCGGCAGAGTTCAATATTTAAAGCTCAGATCCAATTAATCAATTACTACATTAGGATTTGATTGAATTTTGCTTTCAGTGACATGAAAAATTAGAAACTTCTAGTCCCACCTTCAAACAATGCATGTAAAAGTCATTTTTGCATTCCTAAAATGCTCTCCCTACCCCTAATTTTTGTTTCATAATAAAAAAAATGCCACCCCTTTAATAGTACATTTTAATAGTACGGGTATATCTTGATTGGTGCCGTTAAGTCGTTCAAAAATATTCCGTACCGAAAACGAAAACCCAAACCCTAATCATATCCCTAACCCAAAACTCTGAAGTACTTACGGATTAAACTTACCACATCAAGAAAATGGGTGTCTCGTAGCTTTGTATCAAATTGAACTATATATCAGATCAGAAATAAAGAATGGGTGAGACTCGAACTCGCAGCCGTTTTAGTCTGGGAACCTGTATTTCGATTGGTTGAGAAATTGCCGATCAGGCTCAGGCTTCCTGAGGCTAAAAGGATGTATCACTCAGAGCTTATTTGTTGTTTTTGATCTGTGATGTTTATTTACCACCGTAAACTGGTGGTCAGAAAACGACTAGAATAAAGATGAAAGAAATACGTTAAAAAATCGATAATGGTTGACAATGCTTCAAGTTATCTCTGTCGTATCTCTGCCTACAAACTATGCAATTCAATAAGCGAGGATTTGATTCTGATAAGTTTTGCTAATATCAATTATGAATGGAACACGAATGCAGAGAACTTGTAAAATATGAAATACCCGTGAGGTATCAATATCAGTATTGTTTAACTAACTCTGGGGAGAAGCATTGTAAAGGTTAGAAAGATAAGATTCCAATTCTATCGTCTCCCTTTTAGAGTTGTTATAATTCCAAATGATATTCTGCCCATTGATTCAATACCATCCTTTATCAGCCTTGTCCCTATGGCTTCATCGATAGACGGTCATGAATTTAAAGAAGTGTTTAATTTCTAACTATGCATGCAAGTCAAGCCTGACACGGTAAGTCATACACTGTTTATCGGATAAATTCCCCATTCAACTAAATCGTCTTCAATATTACCACTTTTATATCCAAGTTGAAATATAAGACTTCGAGTGAACATTTACGCACGTAAATAATCCCATCTTTTACGAGCACTATGCAAGTAATAATAATGATGATGAGATCAGAAAACGGTGAACAACAATAATTAAAAATACGTTGGTATCATCTAGCTGAGGTGCCGGTTGTTGCCCAGTTGGAAAAAAACTTCAAGTAATGCACCATAGGAAAGCAGATAATGTTTATAGAGATTTCATAAAATAGAGTAAGGGGCGGAATTTTAATATTGCCTTGTGTTTCATTGTCTTGTTTAGGTCAGGGGTACGGATAGGCAGAGGCGTATGGGCTCCTTCTATCAGAGGGCGGGCAAAAGCCTTGATTTGCCTCAAATTTCCCACGGGTTTTTCCGAAATTTAACCCGTTTGGCCCAAATAGTACCCTCTGCCAATCGGGCCTGTGTACCTCTGGGGGTGGATAATTTAGTGTCTTTTGCTCAACGAAAAACGTTTTGTTGTCGGGTTAGGGTCATGTTCCATCAAAAAATGTAGCCAAACTGTAATAAGCACCAAGAGAAAGAGAAACTCGAATACGTAGTTTTCACCAATGAACGGAAAGTAAGGATCCAGTTTAGCACCATAGTTACATTAAACACATCAGTTTCAATAGAGCTTAAAAGTAAAAGGAAAAGAAAAATATTTTCAATACACAAAGACACTACTTCACGCGAAATTTCTTCATAATTCAACAAGAAGAAAGAAAGAAAAGAAAACCAGTGATGAAAATGGGTTTTGAGAACTATATATACGGTAAGGCTGGTTTTTGGGAGTTAGGTACAAGGTAATGTCTCCACTAGTACCAGACATTTATCATACAAAAGAACTGGATATTGAGAAGTAAATATTCCACCAATGCCTCCAACGTAGAAATAGATAACAGTATTGTATTTAAAGATAGGACTTATCCTACTGTGACCTTAAGGCAATACATACAAACAAAACAAACAAGCTCACAGAAAATATTCACTTCGATAAATTTAACTTGTCTTTTTTCATGTTTTGCATTTTTTTTAAGAGAGAGCGAGAGGAGGGAGAGACTTGGGAATTCAAGGAATATTATTCATGTTTTAAGGCTACAGGAGACGAGTATAAAAATATCACATATTTTGAATAAGAGCAAAAACCAATTTTGAAAATAGCTTGCAGACGACTGTTTCTAATTTACATGCCGACAATCGAAGACAGTACTCTAACATCGTCCAATACAAATCCTTACCTCGTGGATACATGATATATCCATATCTTTTTTGAAGACAGAGACCATTGAAATTATTGTGTTCACTATTTTCCGCTCTCATTGTTATAACTATCATTAGTGAAGTACCCGTAAAAATGGAATTATTTACGTATGGAATAGCACTCCAGTCTAGTATCAGAGTATCTGTGCGCTATGTCTATACTCTGATCCCAGGCTAGAGAGACCTGGGAGCACTTTCATATCAGTGTGCTCATAGAAGAATTGAATAGGTAATGGAAGCGCCAGTATTCTTTAGGCAGTCATCTTGGTGTCAGCCCATCTGATGCATTTTAAGTAAGCAATGATAATGTTTTCAACTGCTACGAAAGTTGACAGTTCTCAGAACGAGGAAAATGTTATGTTAAGACCAATTTTCAAATCGGTTAACACCGTTTGTGAGGAATGGAGAGAGAGAGAGAGAGAGAGAGAGAGAGATCGATCTTTTTTTCAATTGGCTCATAGCATTGTTAAATATTTTAGAAAAATATACGGTGTAGGGAGTTGGCAAAGACAAAATAATATTTATTCTCTTTACAGAATGCTACGTAATATTATGCCTGTTTTTAGATCGATTCCCCAGGTAAAAAAAGAAAGCACAAGAGGGAAAGAAAGAGAAGAAGAGAATACACACACACACACACACACACACACACACACATACATACACACACACATATATATATATATATATATATATATATATATATATATATATAGAGAGAGAGAGAGAGAGAGAGAGAGAGAGAGAGAGGGAGGGAGGGGGGGAAGGAAGGAAGAAAACAGATTTGACAGTGTTTATAACTAACATATACACACCATATATATATTTATAAGCTTTTCGTTTTCCAATGAATTATATTGCATTTTGGATGATGTTTCGTTTTTCTGTTTGTTGGGGTGGGTGGGGGGGTTATGCATTCATTATTTTTGTTTCGGGCGTTTCAACAGGGATTGGCTTGGAAACTCCATTGGAAACAAATAGTTTCATTTCAGACACAAATGTAGATAAATGCTGTCAAAAATGTACGTATAACGTTGCAGTTTTCCAACAGAATCAGTTTTTTCCTTGTTTCATTATAAGACGAAGGATTTTTCTATTAGCTTTTTACTTCGGCCTTTAGAATACGTAAGAAAGAATTGGTACATCAATCATTGTTTTACTTATTTAACACCAAATGACTTCTCTTGGTTTTTCGTTGTAACTTTTTTTTTGTTTTTTTTTGTCTCGAACCAATATTCAGCTTTTTGTTATCCTTTCATGAAGTTGTAGATTTGGAAGAAAAGCGTATTTCATTCTGTATAGCAATGATGGTATGGCTGTGAGAGATAGTTTATAAAGCCGTGATTAAAATATATGTGCATTATGAGTCTTGGTAAAATATTGGCTTGGTTTGAGTTCTATTTTTTCTTTCTTGTTTTTTTGATAAAAATACCATTCTTCTTCTTCGAATCTTCAGCTCATTTCTTAACGTGTGCATCTTTAAAGTGTGAGTTCTTTTATTATTATTTTCCTCCCGACGCCTCTTATTCGTACAGTTATTCATTTTCTCTTCCAAAGCCAAAAAAGATAAAGAAAATAAAACTGTGAAGAGAAAAAATTCTCACCCAAGAAAATAATTTTTTAAACAACAACAAAAAATCGAGGGAGAGAGAGAGAGAAAAAAAACTGCCTTGTCTCATTTTTGTCATATGTACTTCCTTCTCTAATCCATCTCTTCCACAATAAATAAAGAAATCGTTTTAGTTCGTTTCTTTCACCAATTCGTCTAAAGATTTAGCTCCCGGAAAACAGAGTTCCCCGATGAATTAACAACCAAACTCCACCTTGGCGCCCTTACGGCCAAGCTTTAAGTTTCACAATTTTTTAGAACTGATCAATCTTTCCCGGGTTCTGCTAACTGCTTCCATCTCACAAGGGACCATTGTAATGGCTTAAGGGCCTGACCTTTTCTCCAAGAAAAGAGAAATCATCTCCGTTGCTGTCAGTGTCCCTATCGTCATTAATATAATTATTCATCTTTGTGTGTGTGTGTGTGTGTGTGTGTGTGTTTGTGTGTATTCGTGTGCGTGTGCGTGTGTGTATGGTTCAATTCTATCTTGATTAATGCAATGAAAAACATTTTGGATTCATTTGTTTTTACTTTACTCTCGCTGTTTCATTGATACCATTATCATCGACAGCTTTCCTTTCGTCCTCTTTTTTTCCATTTGTATCATTCGTTGTAGCAGTTGTTAGTAATTATTACTATTGAGTACAATAATTATTTCTAGTGTCACTCTCACTACTTTTTCTTTAATTCAATGTTTAGACATTGATGAATGCCGAAAGCTTCTTCATCTGAACCTCAGCGGAGACAAAACATTTTGATGCGATGTGAAGTCTGAGGTCTTGTGTGTGTAGGCAGCATTTGGCATTTATACCTCTTCTCATGTTATTTCCTTTATCAAGGAAGTACAACACAAGCTACAAGTGTGGATAGAACTCATAACCCCTGGTAACGAATAAGGAGAGGTATAAGTATTCGGACGCGTCTTTCCGAATGCTCTTCTTTCCGTCCACACGATATCTCCGAAAGTACTCGGTGAATTTCAATGAAATTTTGTGGAAGGGTGAGCAATGGGATGACGAAGAATAAGTTAAATTTGGGGTGGGAGTATCCAGGAATATTCCTTTTTTTTCTATTGTGAGATATTTTTTTCAATTTTTCTAAGTACATTTATTCTGTCATATCTGACCCCATCTCCAAATTGATGACACTGAAATTTGATGGAATGGTCTACAATGGGCTATGGAAGAAGTGATTAAAATTGAGGGCGGATCCACTCTTACCACTTTTTCTTCAATTCAATAAGTCAACGAAGATGGAGAGGCATATATTTGTCGTGTCTTTCTGTTTATTTGTCTGTCTGTCCGCACAGTATCTCCAAAAATACTCAATGATCTCTCAATTCATCTTAAGATGTTTTAATATGTGATCATCAAACATGAAGTCTTGAGAGTTTCTATGACGTAATTTTCGATGTTATGTCATAATAGGAAAGTAAACCAACCAATGAGATCATTCCATTTGAGCGCAAACAAACAAACAAATAAACAGAAAAATGTGCATACATATTATTATAAGAATAAACCCTAGAATGGGTCGGCTGGTTTGAATCTCTCAATTTTTTTCCGTGAAATATGCACACCGGTCCCTCAGTCTGTGAGCTGGCTGTTACAAACAGGGCATATTTTTGGGAAAACTCGCTTAACTCTATTGATGTGAAACTAGTACGATAACTTTGGTGGCGGGGTCGACCACAATGCTCCGATTGCAACTGGCACGACTTACACCTTTGCTTGGGCATTCCCAAATTCTTAATATTTCCATTTTCAAGTTGGCTTATTTGAACATATTCTGTATTTCCTTGTATACAATGTTTTTTGGTCTGCATATATTGCCTCACCAGTCATGAAGCACTCCCTCTTTTTTCTATTAAGTACAATTATTATTATTATTATTATTATTATTATTATTATTATTATTATTATTATTATTATTATTATTCGATGGGCTTTAAAAACATTAGCAAATTCTAGTGGCTTTTGCTGGAGAACGAAGAGACATTAAGTCTCCTTGATACTAAAAAGTCCCCTTCCTTTCCTCTTCTTACGTATCATGAATTTACGTGTTTACACGAGATGTCTGGCAATTTCCTCAAATCTCTAACACCCTACTCAGTATCCTCACAGACCCCAGCACAGTTATGGTCTGGAGAATCTCAAACCTTCATCGAATCTTCAAATCATTCAAACAACTTCAGTGTTTATGGCACTATGTACCGGCTGTTATAGTCGCAATACTAACCCCAATGCTCAACTACTTCCCTTGTTATCGTGCAAGGTCCTGGTATATTTCTTTTTCTTTATTTCCACTCCTTTTCCGTCTTCACCCTGTGGTCCGCTGGTTTAGCCACATATACACTCACTCAGATTTTTTTTCTTGTCGGAAGCTATAAGATCCGTCGCTAGAATGGGTTGGGTCGATTGAATCTCTCGGGGGGGGGGGGGGACCGAGAGTATGTAGGGTAGAGCTAAACCTCGAAGTTTTTATATGGCCATGAATAAGATATGTTGCCTCTATCGTCAACCGGCGAGCGGATAAATTATAGAGTCATAGCAGATGAAAATAGGATGGCTAAAGGATGAGGGTGTTTATAATGTCTATGTGGAGGATGGGGAGAAAACAGTATTGCACTGCCTTACAAAAAATCTTCTCGGGGGCCCTGGGGACAGCCTTTGGTTTGTGCTGATACCATTTGTTTACATAGTCGAACCAAACCCCTTTGCACAATTCCTAACGTGTTGCTGTTCCAACTCAGTCGTTTCTGTTTTTATATTCTTCCTGTCGGATTGCTATATAGTGTTATGATGTGGCTCGTGATTATCATTATTATTTGCACCTTCACACCAGAGGTATCCAGTGGTTGCCGCTAGGGATCGATTGGTAGTAAGTCTCTTAAAATCCCTAAAACTATCTCTGACTCTCCTGTTGACTTCATCGACGCCGCGGTTTAGATGACGTTAACCCTTTCTCGGATTTCTCTAGATTCCTCTGATTTTGCTGCAAGTATTTGGATCAGTTCCCGATGCATCAATACTAAAGGCACCACCCTCTCAATCTCAGAATTGTACTCCCCAGATTATCCAGTATTAGGGGACTCCCACTAGAAATTAAGCAACAGCACTCTCCTCGGTATTAGACTTGTTTGTATGTATGACCGTCACGCTTCCCAAATATCATTCTCACTCCTCATATCTTTCATCCTTTCTCTTGTCTCTTCCCTCTCGCCCTTGCAACGTTATGAACAAGAGTAGGAATGGAGGAGTGTATTCATGGTTCAGTGGGAGCAAAGGGGATTGAAACTCACTCTAAATTGTTATAGTAGTAGTAGACTACAGGGATATTGACAGATATCAACAGTAATCAATGATAATGATGAAATAATTGTAATGAATTCGTTTACCTTTGCTTGTCATCATGGTTGATATTGATACATTCTATATGTAATAAATTACTTCAACAAAATTGTATACTTCAATTGCAGAAATAAAGTGGAATTTCCACTGATCCAACTGGTAATTATTATTATTATTATTATTATTATTATTATTATTATTATTATTATTATTATTAATGATAATAATAATTTTCACCCAAGTTGCCCAATGGTCACCACTGGAGACTGAGTGACAGCAAGTCCCCTTTTGCCTCCAGCCCTCCTTTTCACACTATCACAGTCCATAACAGTGGCAGTGCTATACTTTACAGATTCACACCAGTTGCCCGGTGGTTATCGCTGAAGACTGAGTGACAGTAAGTTTCCTCAAGTCTCCAGCCCCCTCTCATATCTCCCTCACCTATCAAAGTAGTGCAGTGGTTTGCACCTCCATTTTTTTCCTTCCTTCATCCCCTCTTGCTGACAGCTTGGGGTCGTAGATCTCATAATTCTAGCACCCTCCTCAGCATTTGTGCAGTTTCCCACTGCTGTGGTCTGTATAGTCTCAATCCCTCCTCTTATTTCCAGATCTTCCAATCTCGCTTTCAGTGTCGTCAGTACGGTTCTGAGTGCACCTACTATTACTGGTACTACCCTGACTTTGACATTCCGCACCTTCTTCAGCTACCTTGCCAGGTCCTGGTATTTTCCCAGCTTTCCCCGCTCTTCTTTATTTACTCTGTGATCTGCAGGCACGGACACGTCTATTATTTGGCAAGTTCTCCTTTTCTTATCCACGATCACCAAGTCTAGTCTTTTTGCTTGAAAGGGGTGGTCAGTTTGGATGTCAAAGTCCCAGAGTAATTGTGATTTCCATTCTCCAGGGCTGTCTCCAGTTTATGCTTGTACCATTTTTTGCATAGTAGAATCCCAATCGTTTGCTCAGTTCCCAGTGTATCACCGTTGCTACCCTATCGCATCTGTATTCATACTCCTTCTGGGCTAGTTGACTACATTCAATAGATATGTAGTTTACAGTCTCATCCCGTTCCTCATATCGACGGCATTTGCTGTTTGTTTGTGTTCAGTCGATTTGTTGTCCTCGCGCATTTGTTTTGGGCTGCCCTGATGAGTGATCATGTTTCTCTCTCCAGGTTACCTTTGCGTAGCCATGTCCATGATCTCTCGTCTGCAACATCCTGTACTTGTCTTTTGGATTCTCCGTATAGTTTTTTCTGTTCCCAATCTCCTTTCCTTGTTTGCTCTGTTGCTCCTTCGTTCGCTACTTCTTAGTTGTTCGATTATTATTATTATTATTATTATTATTATTATTATTATTATTATTATTATTATTATTATTATTGTTATTGTTGTTGTTGTTGTTGTTGTTATTATTATTATTATTATTATTATTGTTACCTCTGTGTTTTAAAAGTCAGTCCCTGCGTATGAAGAGGGGTGGAGTGGGTATAAATACTAAATGAAAAGTGTGCGGAAGATCAGAGGGGAGTGGAGGTGAAGGGTGAGGGCCGGTGGTGGCGTGGGCGTTTGGAATTGGTGTTGAAAGAGATTATTTTTGAAATGCAGTTTATTTATTTACACACCTCCTTTGCCCTGGTTCCTCTAACCTCCCCTCCCACCCAAATCCCGTCAGAATACCCTCCACCCCACCCCTCACCCTCAACCCCCCACCCTGCCGGGCCTGTGCTGCCACCTCCACCGCTGCTCGTGCCGCCTCCGCCCACCACAGGTCTTTATCAGATGTGACATTGCTCGTTTCTTTGCCGATCGAGCCAAGGGAGTTTGGAAAGCTCACATTGGCAGGGAAACAAGAAAAGGAAAGAGAGAAAATGGAAAAGTCAACAAATTATGAATAGAGGTGACAGTAAATCTTGGTCGGTTCTTCTCCATTTTGTTGCAGAGGAAGTCCTACTCAAATAGGTAGACGTACGCAAGCATATATACATACGCTTTAAAAAGTCGGAGGATGGCATTGAAAATTCTATTGTAGACTGTACTATGATTCGGCATTTTTGTATGAACTATTTTCCTCCATTTAAAATCAAGAATCATTCTATAATTCGGCCATATAGGTATAAACTCCTATCTGCTGCTCAATAAAACAGTGGAATGATCAATAAGCGTGAGTTTTACCTCAGAGTATAGCTAATACTCGTGTATAAGACGAGGTTTTTAACACAAGATTTCATTGCAAAAAATTAAGAGTCAACTCAGTGTGCGGTGGAGGGGTGGTAATAGTTTCATACAATTGAAATTCGTTCAGTATGAGAAAGGTTAGGCTTTAATGAGTCGAAAGATAGCTTTAAAAATGTATAATTTGTATGCAAACTAAACTAAAATTCATTTTTTTCTATTAACCATTTACTTCTCAATAAAAACAAGTATATACACATGTGAACTAAGTCGACCTTTTCTGTATGAACTATTTTCTTCTCAATGAAATTTAGAGTATTTCTTGCTTACGTATGC
>OY735214.1:18794206-18916706 GCA_963457665.1 Thysanoteuthis rhombus | reverse complement strand
GCTGTACTGTACAGAGAAAGATCGGCTCAAAAACCCCTCTCAGCTGTATAACCTTGTTTATGAACGCCGACGTCTCCGCTACGCTTTTTCTTTTTGTGATTTCAGTTGAACCAGAAACTGAACGAGAGAGAATTAAAGAAAGAGGAAGAAGAATGATCTCTCCTTCATTCACTTGCCAGGGTAGGGAAAAACGGTGAGTCGGGTTCAAAGTCGACGCCCGAAGGAAACGTTGAATCAGTGGCAGAGGATCATCTTATGCTTAGCTCACGGGGAGAAGTGCGAGAAAATAAGAATTTGGAGGGATTGTTTCTTTTCTTTTACGGGGGTGGAGATCTAGAGTACGGGGTAGGGGGCGGAAATTTGGAAGAGAAAGTGTTGAACGGAGTTCCAAGAGCAAGAATGGGACGAGAAGTAATAAAGCAAAAAAAGAAAAATTAAAAGAAATGATAAAAAGTAATAAAAAATAAAGATAAAAACGCGGAAGAAATTGTAGAATATTGGAAGGACAGGGGATTGGAAAGTTAAGAGCAGAGTGAGTGAATGGGAGGTTCGTTCTTTGCAAATTTTCTTCAGGCTGTGCCAATAATAAAACAGATCACTTAGGTTCTTCCAGATAAACTACTACAGCAAGAAATATATCACACGCGCTGTCCAATTTGTTTGTTTGTTTGGAGGGTTTTTTTAGGTGTTATCTGTATTTATTATTTACTTATTTTGATAGTTGCTATATTTCTTGAAGCCATTTTTAGATTATTTTATTTTACCTTTTTTTAAAGATGCTTTTTGCTATTCACACCTTTTTTCCAACTTGTTTTTTTAACGCATCCACATTACTGGAGAGTTTTGAGTGCGCATGTCTTTCTCTGTTTTTCTTTCTTTCTTTCTTTCTTTCTTTCTTTCTTTCTTTCTTTCTTTCTTTCTTTCTTTCTTTCTTTCTTGCCTCTGTTCTTCTTTACTTTCTTTTTTCCTTCTTCCTATCTTTCTCTCTTTTCTTCGTTCTTTTTCCTTTTTAGTCCTCTTTCTTTATTTTCTTTCCTCTCTTTCTTTCTCTCTCAATCTATTTTTTGGCTTCTTCCTTTCCTCCTGTTTCCCATGGTTTTCTCTCTTTTTTACTCACTTTCTTGATTCCTCTTTCTCTTTCGTTCTTTCCTTTTTTTTTCCTCTTGTTTTTTCTGTCTCGTCTTCTCTCATTCATTCACCCTTCTATATTTTCGTTCTTGTCTTCTCTCTTTCATATCCCTTTCATTCTATTCTTTTTCTTCTTTTTTCCGTTTTTGGAACGAATATGTCGGAAGTTGTTGTTGATGGCTGCGGTGTTAATGGCGAAACCGTGTGTAGGTGGAAGGAGTTGAAAAGTTGAATTATAGCGCCCGGGAAGTCTCTCTCTCTCTCTCTCTCTCTCTCTCTCTCTCTCTCTCTCTCTCTCTCTCTCTCTCTCTCTCTCTTTCGTTTTCCTCGAATGAGAAGAGAAAAAGACCTTGGTTCCAAGTTCGAACAGTCTGCACGGAAAATTCAAATTAAGAAATATTAGTTTGACGGCTTGTCACCTGACCCCTCGTAATAAACATGCCTCATCTCTGACAAGTGGCACCCAGCATCACGCCAGCCAGGGTTTACTTTCAGAACCCGATACAACATGAAACTCTTTTTTTCTACCAGCCGTACTGTCACTACTATTATTAGTCTTTTTTTGAATTCGGCTCAGTCTTTCGATCCGACAACCGAGAGTCAAGAGGAAGGAAACTCCATGCAAGGATCAAAGTAGATCAAGACACTTGCTACAGGAATAAAATACCAGACAGCACTCAAAGACTATATACTTCTACCAACACCATAGACTAACTAAAAACTGAATGAACATCAGTTCATATATAGCTACAGTGCATGGGAAGAAGCTGTGAGCTTCCATTTTTTAAATTTTCGGAATATTCTAATGAATACTTGAAAAATATCTCCCGATAGGAAAAATCTGCTGGATCCGCCCCCAAGATTTAATCAATTCTTCCTGAGCCTATGGACCACTCTTCTACAACAAATTGTTGAAATCCACGGAGAACTTTTGGATGACCATTAATGGATGCGTAAATGTATGGGGAAAAAAAATGAAGAATATCTCTCGATCGAAAATAAAGTTTACTGGACCCGCTTCAAAATTTAACCAATTCTTTTTTAACCCATGGCCTATAGTTCCAGAGAATTCCATTGAAATTCATTGATAACCTTTGCAGATAGTGAGAGGACAAACAGACAGACAGACATACAGACAGGCACAGGTTGGTAAAAGTTTTTGAACAGTATTCACATTCATTTGATTGGACAGTTTTTTTTTCGGTTGAACTCAAAAACGAAACGAAACGAAATTTACGGTCTCATTATTAAAGTCTAAAAGAAGGCCATAGCAGTGGGGCACCTATGAGAATGGGACTTGGTAAACTAATGAAATGGTTTACGAGACGAGCTTTCTAACCATCGCACCATAGTAGGTACTTTCCTTTTGTTGTATTATATAGGATTTTTCTCTTTTTTGTATTATAAGCACACGCATACATGCACAGAGGCACACGACCTTTCCTTTTCTTAAAATTACGTACGATTTGCTATCCAGACTATGAAAATAGATCACTTACCGTAACACTCGATTCCTAGCATCTCCTTCGAAGTGGTTCCCTTGCTACTCCTGAAGAGTAGCGGCAAAGGCCCGTACTGCATTCAGTTCACGCGTCCTGTTTATATTAATTTCTTGAAAATCTTTTTATTACCGGCTTTTTTTTCATTCTTTTTTGTGACACGTCCACATTACTTGATAGTACGCGGGTACGCGTCTTCGTTCTTTTTCTTTCTTCCTCCCGAGAAAATAAGTTGATGATGGTGATATTTAGGTGGTTTCATGTTGATGGCGGCGAGTTTCCTAAACTCTTGGACAGCATCTTGAATATACTGATGTAAATTGTACAGCACCATCATCTCAACATACTCGTTTGTAGCATGTCAACACTCGCCATACTGCACATTCTCTCTCTCTCTCTCTCTCTCTCTCTATATATATATATATATACACACATACACACACACACATATATATATATATATATATATATATATATATATATATATATATATATATATATATAAGTAAGAAGTAAGTAAAAACCACATTGATTGGATATTATCTTATTTCAGCTCACAGAAAAGATTTCTCTGACACAAAAAAAAATTGAAAAAGTTTTAATGTGTTTAGTGTTCAAAGCTATGAAGCTTTCTAGACTATCTATCTATCTACCTATACATGTGTGTGTGTGTGTGTGTGCGCGTACGCACCCACAGGTGTGTGTATGTGTGTGTATACGATGCTTCCAAATGCTGGAGCATTCTTAAAATTCACCCTTTTTTATTCTTTGCTGCTATCACCAATTCCTGGACCGTCCCGTCCAACAGGCAAATCTAGTTGGTCTCCCAGTGTACAAAGATCCTAACTGGGGAAAAAGAGTGATTAGAATACGAAGTCGTTTTTTTGTTTTGTTTTGTTTTGTTTCGTTTCGTGTTTGCATTCGTCTCTTTTAAATATTTTCTTATTTTCGTATTTTACAGATGCAGCGTTTGTCTGTGGCAATGTGTTTAAATTGAATGGATTTTACTGCACCCTCCTCTGAACGTACTCGTTTGTAGCATGTCAACACCACCAATACTACACATCATATTTGTAATCCTGCCCATATGCTTCGGTGTGGATCTTACCTACTACGTGGAGGAGGGGAAGAACCCAGGCACCTACTTGGGCGACATCGCAGCCGACACGCATCTGATGGACAGTGTCATTCCCGAAAAGCAGCAACTGGTCAGATTTAGCCAGCTCCAAAAAGGTGCACCGGGCAATTCTCAGCTGTTTCGCGTGTCCAAAGAAACGGGTAAGTTTTACACAGCCCAAATGTTGGACGCCGAAACCCTATGCAAGCACAATACCGAGTGTTTTGAAATCGTCAAGGTGGCCGTAAGGCGAGCCGAAACTTTCATGAAGATTGTAAAAGTAAAAGTTGTGGTAAAGGATGTCAACGACCACCAACCGGAATTTCCTAAACAACTCGTCGAAATCGAGTTCTCTGAGGGCGACATCATGGGCACGAAAATATCCATCCCAAATGCTATCGACAGGGATGTCGGGGTTCTCAACTCCCAGATAACCTATCAATTAAAGAAAGACATGTATGAGCCTTTTACGCTGTCAGTTTCGAAAAGCGTTGATGGTACGTCCGACCTGAGTATCATTTTAGAAGAGAGGCTCGATAGGGAAGTGAAAGATTCTTATGACATCCAGGTGATCGCGAGAGACGGAGGGTCACCCCCGAAACAAAGTGTCTTAAACGTGCATATCTCGGTCACCGACGTAAACGACAACCCGCCGGTGTTTTCCCGCAATGTCTACAACGTCTCCATAAAGTATGAACACGAAGAGGCGATACCCGTGACCATTCTGTCCGCTAGGGATTCTGACACGGGCAAGAACAGCCGAATTTCGTATCACTTCAGTCCCAAGACATCGGATCTTTCCAAGTCTCACTTCAAGGTAAACGAAGTTACGGGCGAGATTTTCCTGCAGAAGAAATTCACATCAAAGCAAAAACTATCATACAAGTTATATGTCAAGGCAACAGACGGCGGAACTCCGCCACTTAGTTCAATCGCCATGGTCATTGTAAACGTCGTCAACCAGCAGAACAACCCTCCAACCATTGATGTCAACTTTGTCACCGGGTCGACGGACAACACGGCGTCTATTTCGGAAGATATTAAAGTCGGAAGTTTTATAGCCTATGTGATGGTTACTGATTACGACTCCGGCAAAAATGGCGAAGTCAGCTGTAACCTGCATCATGACAAATTCCAACTTTTAAGTCTCGGCCGGTCCGAATGGAAAGTGACCGTGAAGAGCCCACTTGACCGCGAAACCCAAGACCACCATGATATCACCATCAACTGCCAAGACAAAGGCTCACCACCTTTGCACACGGAGAGCAAGTTCTCGATTCAAGTCATCGACGTTAACGACGTACGTCCTCAGTTTTCAAAAGAGACGCTCAAGTTTTGGATTTACGAGAACCTAAGGTCTAATTTCCCTGTAGGAACCATCAATGCCAGTGATCCGGATTTGGGTTCCGGTGGGAAACTGAGCTATTCATTGTTAAGTGACAGGAAAAACTTCCTACCTTTTCAAATAAGCGATCGTGGTCTTATATCGACGGTAATGTCGCTGGATTACGAGTTTCAACACATCTACAAGTTCCAGGTGTTCGTCAAGGACAATGGAGTCCCGTCGTTGAACAACACTGTCAATGTCAGCGTCGAAATCAGGGACGAGAATGATAACGCTCCATATTTTACGTTCCCCAGCGTCAATCCCTTCACCCTGGACGTCCTTTATTACCCACGCCACAGCAACAACATTACAGTCCTTAAAGCCTCCGACAGCGACAGTCGAGAGAATGCGTTTTTGAGATATGATATTACTAGCGGCAACGACAAGCAGCTTTTCGCTGTCAACCCTTACACAGGTCTATTATCTTTCACCAGGCTGGTCACTCAATACGATACTGGTTCCTATGATCTCGAGTTTGTGGTCAAAGATAGCGGCACACCTGTTTTATCGGCCACAACGACTTTCCTGATGATGTTAACGGTGACCAACCGGTCATCTGAAATGCTGGATGCCGTGATTTCGCAATCCGAGGAAAGAATACACCTCCACTTATTGATTGTCATTGTCGTAGTGTCTGTGATACTCTCGGTCCCTATTACAGCCGCCATGTCGATATGCATCGTGCGTTGTAAGGACCAAGGAAATTCTCCTCGCAGATCTGAAGGCAGATCTTCCGTCAAGTCTATTAACGAGCAAGGGCATTACATGTGCCCCTCCCATAATGCCACGTACTGGACGAGCGGGAACGTGGACCTAACCCCAGAAAGGTCTGCTTCTTGCAACACCTTCCCGTCCACCTCAAAGAGGGGACTCTACCCAGTCGATGAGTTAAGTCATGGACGAAAAGGGGCAAAGTTCCAGGGTACTAACGACAGTGTATATCAGGTATTTATTTCAATTTTCTCTTCCATTTTCTCGAAAGTTTCTCTAATTAAAGTGAAATTCGACAAAACTAAGAATAGAATGGAATTTTTAATATTCAGAGAAAGCTGCTTATTATGATCACTTTTAGATAACAATACCTGGCTGATAATATTAACTTGAAGCAAAGGACATGAAGTTGGAGAAATTTACGTTCATGCTTATAAATGTATATTCATTTCTACGTCATTAAATTCGTTATTTACATCATGAAAATTATTATTATTATTATCATCATTATTATTATCTTTATTATCATTGTTCTTTTTATTATTAATACAACTCATAATAATAATAACTTTCAATATATAAAGATCTGGAAATAGAAGTTGTGGCATTTAAACACAGCTACTATCACAGTTATGGTAGGAGTGCTAGGAA
The DNA here is from genome assembly GCA_963457665.1 of Thysanoteuthis rhombus. Lineage (NCBI taxonomy): Eukaryota > Metazoa > Mollusca > Cephalopoda > Oegopsida > Thysanoteuthidae > Thysanoteuthis > Thysanoteuthis major. The sequence continues at coordinate 18,910,213 of OY735214.1, read as the reverse complement.
TGGTTTAGAAAATACTGATGCACACTTTGAAAAAATCCAAGAAATCCATCTTCATCTGAAATTTTAAAAAATCGGTGCTAATGAGCACTGCTCAAATACTTGGGAAAACTCTCTCAATCCAATAGCCCCTTGCCTAAGCCTTGTACCAACTTACGTGTCCTTGTGTGAAACTCTCACTATATTCTTATTTTCTTGAATTTTGCATTAGATTGAATGTTTTGTTATTTTTTTTTTAATTTTCGTTTATTATGATAATATTCGAATAATTTTTGCGTGTCCATTCCCAAAGAGTAGACCAAACAAATAATATACACGGAGGAAAAAAAGGAAAAGAGGGAAGAAGGGGGGAAAAAAAGAGAGAAAAGAAAGAAAAAGGAGACAGGAAGAAGATCCCCAATCAGAAAAAAAACTTCATTTACCTTAGGTTTCAGGTGGAAGACTTGGTAAATGATTGTGCCAAACTGCAAATCAAGGAAATGACAATAATATCCTAATAAGTAAAAATCAATTTGAAATAATCTGCTTAGGGCCGATTGATATCGATGACTAAAACCGGTTGATAATATCATCCGTGATTATAATAAACGGCTCCCTCTGTATTTCGCTTCTGCTCGTAAAGTAATAGCCTTCGTTATTTAAAAAAAACCCATGTGTATATAGAGAGTTGATGGGTTATCAGTATGGTGAACAAAATTTGAACTAAGATATGGATATGGATATGAGCGCCTGCCGTAGACCAACTTTTGGAATGCATTTGATAGTGAGTTCTGTCTTTAATGGGTACTACAGGAATCTTACCTTGTGGCAAAGTTTGTCTAATCCCACGAATATTCCGATTAGTGCGCCTACGTGAAATCTTACATTTGAACATGATTATGTGTTAACATGGACGAGGCGGTATCGAAAAGTTCCGGACTCAATGCGCTGCGAGTGCACCGTTCAGCAGAATGCGCACACAGCTGACGCTCATTGTTACCCAGTCTACTAGGTCAGTCTGTCCATAGGCTTCGTGTTATCTACTCGTATTCTCGTATTACGCGAGCTTTTGAGACGCTGTATGAGAAAATCTCTGCGATATACATCAAGTGTTGCTCGAAGTCCAGCGAATCTTCAACCACGACCTTCGAAATGTTGCATAGGGCTTTAGGGCGAACATCGTTTAGGTCGAGCATAGGTTTTGAGTGGCACGCGTGTTTCCAAGGTTGGTCAAGTGTCGGTTCAATATTACTATGATTTTGTGCACAAAATGGTTTTCTTTTGTCCGTCTGTGTGTCATCGCACAACTCAAGGACGGCTTGAAATATGCTCACTGCAGTGTCTGGGGTAACTAATGTTATTGTGGAACATGTTTTTACGTATTCATTTTTTGAAAATTCCCGTATTTTTTTTTTTTTGTTTTGCCTAGACCGAGAAATTTCTGAAAGCCCCTCGAATGTTCATCAGTTAGTTGTTTTGTTTCTAAGACTTAAAGATCATTCAGTGTATTCTGAATTATTCTTAGAGTGTCATACACTTACCATTCTATGAAGAGTAATGGTCATATCTACTATTAAGAAATCTTTCCAATTTTTCCATGCACTTTTCCACACATACGAGAAGAACGCCAGAAATTTGAAATAGACTATTCCAATGCAATTATAGAATTATTCACTGAAAGTCAAATCAAACTCTATCTCTTTATATCCATGTGTGTGTGTTCATGTGTGTGTATGTGAGGAAGATGCATCTGTAGTCTGACAAGTAGTTATCAGCTGGATATTGATCTGAAATTTCCACTGTATAATCGATCTATGTGATTAATATCCAACACCGAATTAACTGCATTGATAAAGATGTAGGTTATGATAAAAAATTAATATTTTGGGTGGAAAATGAATGCTTTTTTTTCACCATCAGGCAACGGACTTCCTAAGTTACCTACGCACATACGGAAAGAGAGAGAGAGAGAGAGAGAGAGTGAGAGAGAGAGAGTCACAGCGAAAAAGGCGAACAGATACTCAAAATTAGATTTTTAAAAAAAGAATTTCGACAAGGGTTTATACGCCCTACGCGAGACTTCAAATTTTTCACTCATTTTTTCTCTCTGATGTCTGCGCCCTAGGTGGCTGCTTCGTTGGCTTAATGGTAGCGTTGGCCTTGTGCACATATAATTACACTCGTAAATGCAGTATTGCCTGATTTATTTCTGCATTGTAAACAATTTCATGTACAAGTAGCCAAGGTTCATTGCGCTGAAAATCTAATTGATTTGGGATTAACTCTGGCTTAACAAAGCAGTCTGTTTAATTCATTACCGATAATTGTCTTCCCTAAGAGTTTTATCTAGGCTAGTTTAGCTGTGCCGTCAGAAATCACAGCATACATGAAATATATAGATAGTACTTTATATACGCGAATTACAGAGCCGAGCATTAGCGGGGGCTCTTTATGTCGAGAGCCACGTTTCCTTATTGACCCAAAGAATCACCAAATTCTCGGCCATAGAAAATTGCTGAAAGTTTGCACAGAATGAAAACCTATAGCTCTTCACCGAATGGGAATATTCTTGCAATCATTAAACACCTTATTGAATCTTTATGCTTACACCAGAAAAGAATAATGTGACGATATATATATATATATATATATATATATATATATATATATATATATATATATATCGATCGTCACTTTATTTTTTTTATTAGTATTTCTATCACTTTTCTATTTTATTGTTCTTTAAAATCTGCATTTTTATTTCGTCATCAGAATATAAAATTCTATTTTACTACGTCAGTTACGTCCCTTAGCATGACAGAAGAAAAACGTACTTTGCTAATTATCATGAGTGGATTACAATGGTTCTGGCGCAGTTGATAGTCAGCAACATGTTAATGAAATCTGTTATGTTCCACAGAAATCTTTCTTTTTTTTTTTTAAAGGTGAATCCATTAATTTTCTTTCGTATTGTTTACTTTTCTAATCCCGGTCATTTTGTCATCAAAAGTATACAAAGACGGATAGAAATATATCTTTTTTAGTGAAAAACTGGACTCAAACATATCAATTAAAAAAGGGTTTTGAAAACTCCCATATTGATTTTTTTAAAAACTCTTAGAGCCTAGGAATTGCACGAAAAAAAATCGAGAACATTAGCTATGTATCCTTGAAACTGCACCCAAGATCATCATCTTACAATTTACAGCAACCTTTCTCAACTTTTAAGACTGGACGAACCCTTGAAATAACTTTCATGTCTCAAAGATCCAGCATAAAAGATATTTCATGTACAGTTAACGACATATTAGAGTGCCCCAAAATTATATGATCTATAATTTAAACCAAATTATCCATATTCTTCAGTGTACAGGAAGATAGTTTTCAACATATTTCTTCATTTTGGCTATCATTCTATGACGCTCTATTTTTTATTCAGTCCCTTCAAACCCAATGGTCATTTACTATGAAAAAAATATATAATGGAAGTTAGTTTCCTTCAAATAATATTGATAAGCTTAGCTTACCTTTCATAAAATTAATGCTTTTCAAAAACTTATGTAAAGAAAAATGAAAGAACTCAGAAGGCGAACATATAACAAAAATATCAAATAACCGGTGAAATTCAAGGGGAAATAGTTTTCTAGGCTCGATTATGATAGAATGAAATTTGGAAATTTTGTAAGTAATATGTATGAGAAAGATTTTTACGGAACCTCGGTTGAGAAAGGCTGATCTAAAGTTTCAACACATCTTCGGTCTTTCTCATCAACCTATAACAGCGAGATTGTTTGCAGCAGTTAAGAAAATAGAGTTGACATTTTCATAGATTTAACACACACATGCACATGTGCATGCAGCAATGTCTCCATCAGTAAACATTGGACGTACAAAAAACGTGGAAAATTTAGGAGTAAGTATACGCCCTTCCCCCTCGTAACACCCCGCCATGTCCGTCACTGAGCTGTCGGATTAAATATCTATTTGTCTTTAATATAATTGTCCTCGTTACGAGAAAAACAAAGAGCAGTTAGGGATAGTAGATAACAATACGAGATCGGCATGTAGCAGTCATATGAGCTTCCGTATATCAGCTTCCGTGTATCGATAGAGCAGCATCGCGTTTAGGTGGCCTCCTTGGCTAGACGCAAGCTCGATCTCCGCAGCAGTCCATTTCTTTGTAGTTTATCCATTTACGCTGCATATCTACTTACGTTTGGCATATTTCCTTCACGTAAAAACGGGATGTTGGTTCCAAAAGAGTTCCCACTGAAAATTACGTCTTTATATATATATATATATATATATATATATATATATATATATATATATATATATATTGAAAGAGGGAGCAGCTGTGGGGAGTTTCTTATGTGGTGCCGTGAATCGAAACTTCTTAGTTGATAGAATAGGTTGACAGTCGCTTACCGGCAATCGACAGCTGTCTCCTTGTGCTTTTTTTTTTTTTTTTTTATTGTAATATAGGATTTTGCGCAAAGTTTTTAGTTTTTATACCTTTGCCAAAAGAGTACAACAAATGAAAACAGGATGGCTAGAGGACGAGGGTGTGCAGTATTTGTTGGGGTGGTAGTCGAAACAGCTTTGCTTCAGCTTATAAAATTCCTGTCGGAGGCCCTATATTGAGTCTAGACAAAGGCAATACTTTTTGTTTTCATGTTTTTATTTTATACTTTAAGCGTCGTTTTGGTCTAGACTGATCAGAAGACAAATCACTAATCGCGATCTTTTATCTTTCTCTGCGTTCAGCCAGCGTTCTTTTTCTATGGAACGAATTATGTCATTTTCTTTCCAAAAGTATGTCAATAAAGATAATAAATATCAGATTTCTCTTTCTTATCTGGGAGACGGGCAGACATGACTGGAAATTGCGAAACATAGATTTTCAATTTCGTCATTCGAATTCTCGACAGTTTCCTGCCTTATCTATTTATTTATTCATTCATTTACGATACTTCTTATGGAGAAGATAAGCACTGGCAAATTTAAGAATTCTTTAAGTGTGGATACTTGCTGCAATCGCTTTTTATTTCTATTTTTTTTTTTCATTTTACCAGAAAAGGGATTACGTTTGATCTAATAAACGAAAATCATTTCTTTTCTGTAGAGAAATGCCACACAAAATGTTAATTTATTGAGAATAATTGCGAGGTTGATAAATTTCTTTTTCTTCCGAACAATTTTGTATCTTGAAGTCAGAATTTCAAATCGTTGTAGACGCTTTTTATCGATTGGATTGTAACGGATACGCTAGTGTGATATAAGATTTTGTGTAAAGTTTTTGTACCTCTGCCGACGAAATACCAAGAGGTATATGTATGAGTGCAGTGCTCACCTTTTAGGTACCGAGGCGGATGACTTTTTAGGTGCCGGATAGTTTCTTCGCGTTGATTTATCTTGGCTCTTTTTTTTCCTTTTTTCTTTTTTCTACAGAGGTGCCGATGCAGTGCTCCGGTGAACCCCGGCAGCACTGCACCCCAGGGTGTCTGTATTTACTCGTATTTGTCTGTCTGTTGGTCAGTTAAAACAATCCCTTCAAAAATTCTCAATTGATTCAAGTGACATTTTTGTATAGGAAAACGAAAGAATTGAATAAATTTGGGGCGGATCCAGAAATTGTTTTCAATAGTGCGAAATACAGGTGATCGAAGACGTTCATAGTTGCCTCCACTGCTTTTTTATTTTTTTAGCTATTTAAAAACTGATTTTCATTGGGTTTTCAGTTGGGGTATGGTGTTGGCAGAGGTATGCACTTTGAGTGCCCTCTGGTTGTAAGAGAAGTAACAAACATACATAGGAATTCGTTCGATACTTATGAATTTTGAAAAAATAATCTTCAATTCTTCTAGGTGCACACATTCTCTCTACATTGAATAAGTTGAAATTGGTTGAAACAAGATAAAACTCACCACAACAGCCATTAAGTGAATCACCGTAGTGTGTCTGGCTGTGCAGACACAAATTATACAAGAGTCCCTAAGTACCTTATAAAATGCTTTTCTTCCAAAAAGTTTTTAAAAAAGCATTTTCAGAAAGTGTCTACACATGCGTGTTTGAAAGTTTCTATGCCAAAAGTTGTGCCCAGTAGCAGAGCTGGCACAAAATTACACGAGTTTAAACAGACACCCCCTAAAAAATAAAGAAATAAGATTTTTTTCCAAATATAAAAAAAAAAAAAAAATTTTTAGAAGGTATCTAGTTCAGTAATCATGTGCATTAGCAGGGTTCTAGCCCAAAAGACGTGTCCGGTAGTGCTGACACAAGAAAGTGACCGGGGAAAAGGGAAGAATATCTCACCACTTGGCTGGTTGGTTGATTGGTTCGGTGATAGTGACTACAGTGAGTCAATTGACAATCAAAAGATTAATCATAACTTCTGAAAACGTTTTGAACCATCCTGACCCCCAGGTCATTATCGGATGAACCCTTTTTTTAGGGTGGGGGGGTTGACTGCTGGTGTTTTTGCAGCATTTGGCATGTATGTACGTGATTGTGTTCGCGCATGCGTGTGTATTTGGGATGAATGAAACCATATACATACCTGACAATGGCATACGATTCAAAGCAGCATTTGGTGGTGAGAAAAAGAGTTCCCTTGGCTATTGCTACAGCCATCAGGGTGTACTACTGACCCTACTCTTGGTGTAATGGAAAATCGCTATCTTGCGAACGAACCCTTACCAGGCTACAAGTCTATTTTAACCTGCCGTGCCCAAAGACAGCGGCAAGCGATACGAAATTGCAAATGATCACCATCAATTTCCATAATGATGTTCACCCAATCGAGGCAATGTTCCGTGTGGAGCCAACTTTGCTTTTCTCTGGAAATAAAGTTCTATTTGATAAAAGAAACAAATATGTTACAATATGTGTGTATAAAGTAACTTTTTTGCTTGGTGTACGATGCCTCTACCAAAAATTCAAGTTTTTAGAAGGTGTCAGACACCGTCACTTAACTTACGTTTTCTGGCTGCATGCTGCGTTGGGGTGATCAATTAAAAAAAACGGGGAAAGTGGTGATTAAGGGATATTCCTTCATTCACCTTTTGTTGGACCTTGATCACTAAAAAATGTCCAAATAAAAAAAAAAGCTTGAATGCTGCTGGACACAAACTAAGAGCTAACTTGACATAAACTTACATAGTAAATTGACCTCTCCCCCCATTAAAAACCTCATTTGGCGGTAGAATTTTAAAAAATGCATTCTTTTCTTTGTAGACATAATAGGGAGCAAATGTTTCAATTTTCATCTTTAACTCCATTGGAGTGGGAAATATGCATGAAATGTACATAAATAGCTAGCCAGAACAACTTAAAAACTGAAGAAACTTGTTGACAGTTTTAGTGATAGTTTTGTTTATGATACCAAACAAATTACTTATTCAGTAATAAACCCTATATTCAGAACTATTTAGGCTTCTCCACTTCAACTCTGGTTTCTTCCAAAGCCTATTTTTCAAAAGCTATGCTTTCTTCGTTAAGGAAAACAAATCCACCCCACACAAGAACCCACACATATTTAGATCCATCTCTTAGGCTTATTATACACAGCTTCTTTCAATAACAAAAGAACAAAAAAAACAATGAGATGAAAAACCCAAACAGCTATTACTAATGATCACAGAATAATCATTTGAATATATTATGGCTCTCCTGTTATACTAATGCTTTTGCGGGAAGGCATAAATGTACCCTTCACTAGTCATCTACACTATTATTTTTCTTCAAATTGGAGCATTTCCCTAGTAACTGTTTCAACCTAGGGTTCCTGGCACCCCTGGGCACGCTGAAATTCAGTACCCTTTAAAGCCTGACTGAACTTGATGTCGGTTATGAGAATTTCCTCTGCCAATTGATACTCTTACTTTCACCATGTAACTCTTGGATATTTCCCCCAAAATCTGTCTTCGTATCAGAAGATTTTCTTATTATGACTGTCTAATTTATTCATTTTTCCTTTCTTATTTGTATTTGGAAATTTCTATTGTCTCAGACACATGACGGGTGCCCTTAGCACTTGACACCCCTACCTAGGGCCAGTCCTACTGAAGACTACCTGCATCTTCTACTGACCCCAAAAAAATACAAAGCAACAAGCTATTTCATCAAAGGTTTCGGTTTTATAAAATGAATTCTCAATTTAAAGGAAAGTTGAAATCACAAAGATTAAATTTCAATTTCCCCGGAAAGAAAATAAATTGATCGGGACAGCTTAATTTATTTTATGATCAAGCTTGAATAAAAGTTCAGACTACCTTTAAGATTTTATGTGTATGCACACATGCAATTGTTTGTTTTTTTTTTGTTTTTTCTTTATTTGATTTCATTTTTTTAAATATCCGGTTTTTTCTCTTCTGTTTTGATCCTTCATTCAGTTTCTGATTTTAGAATTGAGAAAATGAAGGAGAGAAAAAATTCAAGCTCGATCAGTGAAATTGTATTTAGAAGTATTTTGGGACCATGAACTGGCCCGAGAGACCTGATCAAATTTTTAATACCGCCCTCCGATAAGAAAGTGCGTGGGCGAAGAGGAATGTGGTCCAAGTGATGGTCTTGAGGCTCAACCCAAATACTTCAGAAAACACTTGCAGAAGGATTTAATCATCAAGACAGAAGAGTCAGCTGCTGTTAAATGGGATTAGGTCTAATTTGGAGCTAAATCCTCAAAATGTTGGGAGTGACTGATAGAAAGAAATAATCTTGGTTGGAAGATAAAAGAAACCCTTGAAACCAGTGAAGATATAGTCGTACATGAAGAAGGAGAAATTTCAGAGAAGAAAGAAAACGAAGAAATGACCAAAGTAAAAGAAGGAAATGAAAAAAAAAATCTGAAAGAATGAGAAGTGGGTACAGAAGAAATGACTGGGTTGGGGGTTAAAAAAAGGAAACTGAGAGAGAAGAGGACATTTTCAAAAAAAAGGAGGGGATTATTTGTGAACGAATGAAAAACAAAAGAAAGAATTAAAAAAAACATTGCGTCCGATCTGGAAATGTAAAAGCCTATGTCACTTTTTTATTTGTTTGCTTGTTGGTTGTTTTCTGTCACGCTAAATCAAACTGAAAGAGAGGAAGGGGATAAAAAAACTGTTCCTGTTCAGATCTACCATCATAATATCCTAAATGTACTACTACCGCTACAACTGCTACTTCTACTGCCGTTGCTGCTTGCTTGGTAGTATCATGGAAAAGAATTCCACTAAATATAGGCATCTTTGATCTTTCATGAATAAAACTAATGTTTTTCCCATTTTGGAAAAGAAATCAATTTTTCCATCCAATACTGTTGCCTTATATTAACTTTTTTTAAAACATTAAATAAGAATAGTTGTTGAAAATTGAATTTCTTTTGAGATTTGTAGCTTTTGATTTCAATAAATATATTCAGAAGCGAATCCAGGATTTTCAGTGAAGCAGGGATGTCCAAATGTTTCTTTACTCCTCTCGTCCAAAATAGACAATGGATATCATAATATTTTGTACTCAAGGTTGCTTTTTGATAACTTCAGATTACTTATGAAATCTTATTTATAAAATATCCAAATGTAAATATCTAAACAATTTTTTGATAATTGTGCATTGCCCAGATCTCCTGTATAAATAATCCCGTCATTTTGACGGGTACTTTGTAAGTACAGACAAATTGTACAAAGATAAGAACCATAAGTTCAACAATGTGTTCACCATCCCTGGTATTAGTAGCAGGAGGAGTAGGAGCAGGAAGGGAAGTTGGTACAGGAAAATGGGATGGCTCATCTAATGGTCTGGACAAGTTTCATATCAATCCAATATGATTTGGCTGAGAAAACTGATATTTAACATATTAGGAACCAACATACAGGCAGACTAACAGACCAACCATAAGACTAGGAGGTGTCTTATAGAGATGCATGGACACATCTAAAATATATTTGAGGCAAGAGAAAGAAGAAAAGTTAAGAGCCAGACAGGGACAGTTTTTTTTAAATTTCATTCATTTTTTTTCCAAAGGAATTAAATGAAAGATACTAAGTTAGCCAAGATACAAAAAGGAATTTCGAATTCAAAAAAAGAGAAGAAAGAAACGACAAATACTGAAGAGAAAAAAAAAATGAAATAAAAAAAAATATTTAGTGGGGAAAAAATAGTTAACGAAGGTTGATTCTTGAAAATTGAAAACCACTCACACGTAGTGATATATAAAGAGTAGAAATACTTTCACATACGGAAACTTCTACTGACGTGTAAGCACTAACAAAAAAAACAAAAAAAAACATATAAGGAAGGGAAGTAACCCTGAAAACTATTAGATTTCAGAAAAGAAATAAGATGGAGGACTTATTTGACCACCGAACCATGTTGGTAATTTATCCATCACTTTAATTGGGCATGTAGTCATTCCTTTCTACCAGCTTTCTTTTTCTCATTCTCTAAGCCATCATCCCGGTCTCCTCTTCACTAAGTCGGTCCGTTCTTGTTTAAAGTAGATTACAGAACAACTGTGCAGGGGGCCCTGAGGAGGAGGGTGAGAGGAAGATGGCAGTGGACAAAGATTGAGGGGATGGAAGGTGAGGAAGAAATACAATAAAATTGCAGAAAAAAAAGAACAGAAAAAAGAGAAATAAAAATCTAGCCTACGACCCACTTTCGGTGAATTGTTAGTTAAGCCAAGAAGAACCACCCAGCACTGGAACCCCACAACCCACAGGCCCCTTATCTCTTACCATGCATCCTAAAAATCCAATGGACCTATTCAACCCTTACGGGTAGGCAATCAAGCATACATTAAGTTCACACTGATCGAACACACACACACATGCACGTGCACACACACATACACATACATGATGTATATAATGATAGATAGATGTATAGACTTTCTTCAACATACACATTTACCTCTTTCTGTTTTTCTCTTCATGAAGAGAAGACCAAGAAATATCTGTTGTAATAAAATAAGCTAAGTATTTTACACTTTGTATTCTCATACACACATGTATGCATATGATCATAAATTGTGTTTCATTATATTGAAACTATACTAGAGATGAACTACCATTATCACGCAGTGAATGTATCATTCGGCCAAGACAACATGAATCGAATAAACAATTAAAGAAAATGGGGCTTCTGCAGGAACTCGCGACTGATAGCATACCTGCTTCTACATAGCTCCATTGAGATAAATAGCCGCCAGTAAAGCAAAGGCCCAAATAACTGTTTTAACTCCAAATTCTCACTTTATTTATTCACGGTCTATATCAGCTCTAAGAACTAGAAATATACATACAGTATCTAAAGAAAGAGAGTAAGAGAGAGATGATAGAGCGGGCAAGGATGATATATTGAGAAGAGAAAATGATATCACAAACATACACACATACAGTATTTCATCTCAATATGTACAGAGATAGGGAGAGAGAGAGAGAGTGTATGTGTGTGTGAGAGAAATTCTTTCCCTCCATGCTAGTAAAAATATTAATGAATGGCTTAGCTTTGTGAGTAGAGATTTTGGGGTGAGGGGCTGGACACAAAAAAAGTTGTCCAGCCTGCACAATAGAGTATTAAGGTAAAACCAAAGGTTTTATAAATATATATATACATATATATATACATACATATATATATATATATATATATATATATATATATATATATATATATATATATATATATATATATATATATATATACACATATATATATATGTATGTATATATATATATATAGGAAGAGAGGGTCAGACAAACAGACGGACAGATAGAGAGAGAGAGACAAAGACAGAAATATGTCTTCTTTTTTTCCATCAGTTTATCTCTCTATAAGTCACCGTCTCAATACTCCCTTCTTCTTTAAGCGCTATGATTCTTGCCCGCAGCCATGTGTATCTTATTTGTTGACTGATGGTATTCCACCGAGCATCCAAGTGAGTGGCAAGTGATTCCTTTGTGTCTCCAACTGTGGCAATCTTTACGGTCCGTTCATGTCAGTTCTAATCATCTTTCATCTATTCTTCCTGTCAGGCCATCCATCCGTTCTATCAAATCTTGAACCTCCGCATTTAGAAAACAATTGTAAATGCCTTTGCAGCCAAATAAACTAGTTTCTCGCGGGATAAGACGAAGAGAAAAAAAACGTCGAACACGTTTGACATCTTCATAGGTACATATATATACTTATATCTAGACACAAATATACAGATAAAAAGCTCAGATTAGTTGGGCACGAAAGGCCACCCGGTGATGATTGAACTCACAATAATATCAAATTGTTCTGCAAAATAAGCTTGTTGACCATTTTGCTATGGTCGACCTCCTTCTTAATTGTATGATCCAAAACAACTAAGTTGTCATCTATGGTGAGTTGATACGATTATTTTAACGTTAAGTAACACCCATGATAGTGAATGATTTAAGGTAGGAGTCACCAAAGTGTATATTGTACATATATATATATGTATATATATATAATATATATATATATATATATATATATATATATATATATATATATATATATATATATATATATGTATATATTCATCATGGAATAATGGTCAGCCAGCTGGTCTGAGAGATCACTACTATTGATTAGTGAGTTTGATCATGATGTACCAATATGAGCTCAGATTAGTTTGACATGGAAGGGCTCCCTGTGAAGATCGGACGTACAATACTATCAAATTGGTCAGCAAGCTTGATGACCAACTTGTTATGGTTGACCCCTTTCTTAATTATATTAGGAACATGATCCAAAACAAGTGAATTGTTGCAAGTATATTAATGTGGAGTAATACCCAAGATAGTGAATGATTTGAGACAGGGGTCACCAAAGTGGCTGATATCAAAATCACTGGTGATCGATGAGGGACCAATGAATGCCAGAGATCGATAAACACTGGGGGGATCTATTGAATATTTGGTATGTTTTACTTGTTTTGACGTTCATTTTTTCGTTTACTTCGTATTTCATTATTGATTTCTTGATTACCTCCCAATATTGATATATAATCATATACCATGGATTTGGTACATTTTTGGACGATTTGGTAGTTTTTAGGATGTACAGTGAAAATTTCATATCAAAATTCTATTTGTAACTGTGTCAGGTTATGAACATAATGATCCAAACACGTGGCTTTATATCATTTTGGTACCACACTATTTCTAAGAATGATTATCTATAGAATCTGGAGAAGTCTTTCATGTGGATTTGAGATTCCAAAATTTAGATAGAAAGACAGATATCTATAGCACTAGGCTATCATAGATTTTACAAGAACATTAAGAGAGAAATTGCTCATGATTATTTCTTCTAGTTTGAACCGTGTTCCCTAAAATAAACTCTGTATAGAGATGGGTTGATATTGATGGAATGAAACCTACTTGGATTCAAGATGACATATGTTGAAGACGCAGAGTAATTCTGCCCTTGCATTATTCATAATAGTTGTCTTTTGACTGAAAAATTTTGATAAATCTGAAGGTGTGTCCCCCACACTAACTATTAGGGAGGAGAGAGTAGTGATGCACTCTAAATTAATTAATGGGAAGGGGTCCAGGTCCAGATAGGAGCTGGGGAGTTGGGGTTTACCAAAATCAATAAGCAGTGGGGGGGGGTTCTCAACAGTAATTGATTAAGATGAAACTAACTCAAGGAAAACACCCTGGTAATAATTAAAAAAAAAAGAATGAGAAAGTTAGTTCAACTTTGTTAATGCTTATGCGAATCATCCTTACATCTATTCCTTTGAGAATGATGAGAATTATATTTTCATTATGATAAGAGTAAACATAGATAAAAAGGGATGGGGAAAAAAAAAAAAAGGAATAGGTCTGGTTAGTTACTCAGTAGAAACCGTCATGGGACCAGCATGCCATGTTGTGAGTGATCAATCAAAAATTTGGAATAAGAGGGAATCAATGGATAAGTTACTTCTCTTGCCATTTGTTGAAGAAGCCCATGTTGAGACTTTGGGTGACAGTTTCTTAAACAAAAAAAAAGGAAAGAATAATAACTTAGAAAGGGATAGATTGCTTCAGGAATAGTGAAAGATAAACTAATAGACAGATATCCATGCCTTGCATAAATAAATCACCATAACCTGCGTGTGTAGTAGAACTAATTATCAAAAATTCTGAAAAAAATAGATCTAAAATTATCTAAAAAATACCTGTACAAGATTTGGACATTGATGGACCAAAATTGAGGATCCCATGGAGCACTTTTTTGTAAAAACAAAAAAGAAATTTCTAAATAGTGCTAAATGATGTACTGATGCAAATTTTCGAGATCGTACCCCTAAAAATTTGACTACGTGATACACACACATTGCTGAGCAAAGAGAGAAGATTCTGCAGCCCATTGGCCTGGTTGGTCTAGTGGGCCATTTTTAGAGCTATGGTGATTCGATTACTGATGAGGGCTTCATTCTGGTCTCTCAAATTACTGATACCACAAAGTCTTTCTTCCTCTACCTTCTTTACTGACATTAACCACATGGCCAAAGACTGTCCAGTCCTTCTTGATCCATTATTCTGATCCAAGTGTTCTTCATTTCCCTCTGCAGCTGTCCTCAATGAAAAGCTTGATATATTTCTTCTGACTTCTGCCTTCCCAGGTGGACTCCAGTCATTCAGCCCTTTGCAAAATTGTTCCAATGTTGGACTGTCCAGATGGACAACACTGACAAAGTCAAGATCATTGCGTTCCCATGGAAGAAATATTTTAAAGGCCAGGATTCTTCTGTGGCTAATATGTAATTTATGCGCACATACACACACACACACACACGCACACACACACACACACACACACATACACACACTTAAAGAGAAAAAAACGACAGAATGAGTCCATCTCAAGTATCCAAACACGTGAAACACTATGTGTATACATCAAGATGTATATTTTTTGCGTGTGTAACACTATTCAAAGAGCACACAGGTTTCTAAACTCAGATCCTAATCAAAAGTGCATAGATACTAGCCTAGGCAGTGGACTAGGGAGCAACATTTTGATCCTAAGCAGAGCCCGCCAATACTCTGATCATAGGCAGAAGTAACTATCCATACATAAATAATCCTATCATTTTTGACAGGTACTATGCTATATGGACATGATTTATAAAAAGAGTAATTATACATGCAATATTTAGTCAGTAAAGCTTGCATTAATTCCTGACCTCTGACAATCCCTTCCTTCCTGATTTCTATTGCTCAACATACAATTGGGTGCCAAAACATTTGTTTGAGCAAGTTTTCAGATAAAATAGAGTACAAAATTCAGTGGTTAAATCATTGAATTCTATTCTAAGCACTAATGTTACTATGGTGGTTTTTATTCATTCATATCCTTGTTTGGAACCAAATATTTGACAATATCTTTATATAACAAGCTCATCAAATGTACATATGTGCAAACATACATACACACACACATACATACACACACACACACACACACACACATACATACACACACATATATATATGCACACACATTTGTTAATGTGTCATTAGAAACCTCCAACTAAAACTGTCACTAAAACTGTCCAGATAGTTTTCTTCAGTTTTTAAATAGTTCTGCATTCAGACTTTTTCATTCAGACTTTTTTAGTGATCGCCTCCCTACAAAAGGCGAGAGAAGTAACTTATCCAATGATTACCACTTTCTCCAATTTGTTTCATTTTAATTGATCACCTCGACCAGGCCCATTGCCAAGGGGGAAGCCAGGTGAATGTGACTTTAAGGGTCATTTTTTTGCATGTTTATGACTATTTCTAATTTGATTTTTGTGGGTTTGGGCCATTTTGGTCATTTTTCACTATTTTGAAAAAGAATTTAATGCTTTTTTTTTTAGCTACGCTGAGCTCTTTTATCCACAGTCCCCTGAACTTAATAGATGCCCCTTCCCCCCATTCACTGTACTCTAGCAACAGCCTGAACAGACATTGATAATATGATGGTTTCCATTGAGTGACTAACAAGACCTATCTACCTGTATCTATCTAAATGTAATGAGCATATACATAAAGCAGAGTCTAAAAGATGGGAATAAATGAGCTTCTCTGATACTTAATGTGATTCCAGCAATAAAATATATTGTAGCCACTTGTGAAATGCCATTGCTTGCGAATATACAATTCGATTTCCACGTGAAGCTGCATTTTTAACGATTCAGTCCAGCATAGAGAATCGACGTGTATAAATGAGGCCACATGGCTTTTATGAATGGTCCTTACTTCATGGGAACAAATATATATTCATTTAAGGAAGCATGCAGTTCCTGCAGGTTATCTAAATCTCTGAGATCAAATATATTTTCATTTGAGAAACAACCACCACCTCCTCGATATTGTCAGTATTGAAAATATTCACATGTAAGTGAGTGTCTCTCTCCCTCTTTATATGTGTATATGTATATATATGATTATAGATTGTGTTATATGATGATGGTATAAACATATACATATATACACATATGATAATGTTATAAATGCATATGCATATATGATAATGCTATATATATATATATATATATATATGTCATCATCATTATAAGTCCACCGCTGGACAAAGGCCTTTCCCATCTCCTTCCATGATGATAGTGATTGTGCTGACACCTGCCATGTCTTACCTGGCAAATCCTTATGTCTCATCTCTCTATCTTGTGTCTGGTCTTTTCTTACTGCATTCACTGACTTACAGGTACCAATAGCTCAACAAAAGGAGCAAAAGATTAATTGATATATATGTAAGTCTGTTAAAATACAATAGACAAGGAAAACGTTTCTTCTAGCTATTTTTCTTATGTTTATGCACAAAAGAACACATATCTGGATCTAATGTATATAAATATTCCTTGTCGGTTGTCTTCAACCAGATATGCATTAATGAAAGATTGCTGCCTAAATATACTACATGTATATATGAAATGATGATTACATGGATATATAGCTTGTGTCATATACATATATATATATATATACATCACATAGTGCAAATCAGGGATGCAATATAACGTTGTATAATATAAAATAATATTCATTGTATGATGGGTTTATTTCATAGAGAGCTTGATACACTCAACCTTAAACTTTTAATATTGAGTTGGTCCAGAGAAGAGTTATCAACCCCACTTAATCACAGATAGGAAGAATTAGTAAGAAAATATAAGAAAATATAAACAATAGCATAAATAACAACAACTAAACCAATGGATTAATACCAATGAAGCCATTACCTGGTTTAGCAACATTAGGAAGAAAAACACTTGTGCCTTTATACAATTTGACATCATGGACTTCTAAACTTCCATATCCAATGGTATCTTTGAGAGAGCCATGAAATTTGCCAAAACCCACACCAATATCAACAATAGAGACATAGAAATGATCAAACACTGCAGATGAATGGTACTATTTCATAATCAAGAACAATAGACTGAAAAAAGAAGTCTGCGGTTTTGATGTCTCTATGGGCAGCCTCGATTCAGTCAAGATGTTAGATCTAATCGGTCTGCGTGTTTTACATGACCTTACCAGAAAACTCCAAAAATATGGGACTATACCAGAATGATGGCCTACTAATCATAGAAAATAGCAATAACAACACCTATGAACCATATAGGAAAGAAAACTCTATGATTAGGTACATCAATACTCGCTCTAACCACCCCATATAGTCATTAAAAAGATCCCCAAATCTATAGAAACTAGACTGACAAACATTTCTTCAAATGAAATAATATTTAACAAAGTAAGAAATGACTACACTAAAGCCCTAAAGAATAGTGGTTCCACCCAAACAAACTTTAAATATGATAAAAAACAAAGCAACATGAAAAAAATAGAGGTAGAAAAATCATCTGGTATATACCACTGTTTAACCTACATGGTAGAATATTCATCCAGTTGATGGAAAAACGCTTCCCTCCGAGCAATCCAATATAGTGAAATATTTAACAAAACAAACAGGAAATTAGCTTTAGTTGTACTAAAAATTTTAATACACTCATCAAGAAAGATAACAATAGAGTAATTAGAATAAATAATAACAAAGAAGGCATCGATAGGCAATACTGCAACTGTACAAACAAAAGCAGTTGCCATCTGCAAAACAAATGTCTCAAATCAAATTTTGTATACCAAGCTAAAGTATCAACCCAAGAGAAACCCCTAAAAGTGAAATATTGTATAAGAATTATCAAAAATGCCCTTCTAACTCAGATTAGCCAACCATATATCAACCTTTACTAATGAAAAATGTCAAGATAGTTCATCATTATCCACATACTACTAAAAAATGTGCAATAAAAATTTCAAACCAACTGTAAAATGGAAAATATTTAAACAGACCCACGTACGCCAAAGCATTGAAACTCCATGCCACCTATACCTAAACGAGAAATTTGAAATACTTACTTTTCCCAAAGAAACAAAAAACATAAAACAGATTTATCAAAAAGAAAAAATGTAATAGCATTAAAATGCCAGCAGTGCTCAATATTTTTCAACATAACTTGATAACCCACACACAGATACACTAACAGTAACTAACATTGATATTTTATTCACAAAGTCATCTCAAAAAACTACCTAATCAACTTTACCTTAGACAAGAGGAAGTAGACTAAGATAACCAAAAAAAACACTAAGGACATATAGAAGGGATCCTATCATTGGGAAATAAATCTGAATAAAAATAAAACATTCCTATAAAGAACATACAGAACCAGCAACCACTTACTGATAACCCCAACACTCCATACCCCCTGACATGTAATTTATAATCACCAGCAAAAACACACAAACTACAAATCTAACAAATCAAACAAAAGAAAAAACTCCTCCCAATTAGTAACATCCACAAACAATTTCCCAAAATTTCCCAAATAAGAATCTAAAATATGCCTAATCATTCGCCTGAAGAAAACCAGACAGGCCAGAAACATAAATGTTTTCATGTAGCAAATCCCCATTTACTATATATATATATATATAAAAATGAAAAATGAAAAAAAAGTTTTTCATGTTCGGTGTTTGAAACTGTAAAGCTTTCTAGACTATATATGAATATTTATAAACATATTTGTAAACATAATATTTGTATGTATGTGTGTATATGTGTGTGTGTGTGTATGTTTGGACATGCATGTATATTTATACACACAACAGATACACATACGCAAAGTGCTAACCAAAATATTTGGAGAACTTGTGATGGGAAATAGCTTCCTCAAAAAAAGAAAACATGATAGAAAAGGATTTTCTTGATTTCTTGGAATGTTTTGAAGAGTTGAGGTAAAGATCCGTATAATATCCTCAGTAAATATTAGATCCATGCAAATCCACATCATATTTGGATTATTTCAATTTTAGATGGCCTACACCAGAATTATTCATAACTCCCTACTTCTCAAAATCTCTAAATAATCCTGTCAGATGTCATACATAATACTTTTCTAGTTGTCTCATTCTGATGAAACGTACATATACATTATATACATATATTCATATATATACATATATATATATATATATATATATATATATAGTTAATGCTTTACAGCTTTTAATACTTAAGAATTTTTTAATCAAATTTATATAATTTCAGTCAATTATTTCCAAATATTTGTTGATGCAATTTATGTAAGCTTTTCATTGGGTTTTGTTTTATACAGAATTAGTTATTATGAGTGAATTTTTCTTATTGGAATCATCAGTTGTTTACCATGTGACCGTTTCTGGGATCTACAACATATATATATATATATATACACATATTATCATCATCATTAACTGTTATCAGTTCACTGCTGGACAAAGGCCTTTCTCATCTCCCTATATGACAAGAGTAATTGCATTAACACCTGTCCATTCTTACCACGAAAACTATTTTATCTCTCCATCTTGTGCCTCGTCTCTCCCTACTGCATTCACTGTACCAAGCCTTTTGCTCCATTTGTTATACATTCTTCTTGCTAGATACCCTGCCAATCTCCATTTTTGTTTTTTAATTGCATGTATGATACTCTTCATCCTGGTCTTCTCTTGGATCAATGAAAATTTTTTTTCTATTGCTAAGATTAATTCCCAACATTGCTCTTTCCATTGTACAGTTCCAAATTTTTTGTAAGTTTCCATATATATATATATACATATATATATATATATATATATATATATATATATATATATATATATATGTGTATATATATAGTAAGATACCCTGTATATATATATATATATACATATATATATATATATATATATATATATATGTATGTACTGTAAATTACTAAATATATATATATATATATATATATATATATATATATATAGCAGTCATTCTACCAATCTTGATTTTCAATTCTTAATATCATGAAGATGCAAAAAACTTTTTTCTTCTTGAGTAGTCTTTGAAATCAAAGGTAAATCTAAATATCTTTTTATCTTATCTTTTATATTCATTTAATAATAAACATTGCAATTATATGACAAAATAAAGCTGATACGCGCACATGAAAAGCATTTTTAAATGATTTTCAAAAAACATTTTTTCAGGGATGATTCTATTGTCCTGTGGTCCTCAACATTTTTACCACCATGTCCCCCTTTAGTAGTTGGACCTAACCTCCACGCCCCCACCTCACATCTTCAACTAAATGATTAGTTTGATGAAATGAATACTGCAACTTTGTTATTTCTTTTCATTTCAATATATCATGTAAACATTTGTTGAGAGAATTACCAGAATAATTAAGAGAAATTCTCACTTTCTCCAGTGGGTTCATGCCCCTTCTTCAAATTGCTCATGCCACCCCTCACTCCTTGGGAGGCATGCCTCCCTCTGGTTAAGAACCACTACTATAGTCAGAGAATGTCAATGGAAAACTTAGAATATCAAGAGGGGGGAAGTCACCTTTGATTTCAAAAACTTCTTCAGGAAAAATGAAATTAGTTGCCTCTTTCTGAGATCAAGAATTGAAGAGAGAGATTGGCAGAATGACCATGGATTTACGTTGTAAGTTAATCGTCAGGTATCTGGAACCAAAGTGGTTAATGCAATGTCCATGAAAGAAAGGTCCCTGAAATGGATGCAAATTCAAGTCTCATCAGAAACTATTTCTTCATTTATGATTTCATGCCATTCACTTTAGCAGTTGAACTATGGATTGACTTGGAGTGTGTTGATAAAAAACAAAAATAGGTCTGATTAATCACTCAATCAAAACAGTCCCTCAACCACCATCTTTTGGCAGCATGCCGTGTTGGGGCCGATTAATCAAAAAACTAGAAAAAGGAGAGATCAATGAATAAGTTACTTCTCTCACTTTTTGTCTGGCAATGATTGCTAAAAAAGTCTTAGAATAAAAACAAAACAAGCTTGAACCTGGCACAAACTAAGGAACTGATTTAGCATAAATGTATTTGTAAATTGAACCCCTAATAATAAACACCTATTGTGGGGCTCAATTTTGAAAATAGAACAAAAAATGTTTTCTGTGAACATTAAGAGTGAATATTTAAAGTTTCAGCCCACTAGCTCCATTTGTGCAGCCTATACATATGACGTATACATAGATAGATAGAAAGCCAATCAGCTAGACCCACTTAAAAACTGAAGAAACCTATGTCAATTTTGACAGTCGATGGTTTCTAATAAGATGGAGGAAACTAGTAATAATAATGAAAGTGCTTCATTTAAAAAATTTTTTAATATTTTTTCAAGATTTTACTTTATCAAATTGTCCGAAAAGTTATGAAAACTTCATTTCCTTGATTAAAGCATTAAAAAATATTTTGTACAAATAAAAGATATAACTATATACTTGCAAATACATGTGATACTCTGATTATTTCAATTCTATTTACGCCAGATTTATTCACAAGTCCCTACTTCTCAGAATTTCCATATGATTCCATCAGAAGTCACATGTATTTGTACTTATTTACACAATCAACCATGCTTTTTTCTTGGAATATATATTAGGCTATTGCATTGTGTTACCTAAAAAGTTTGCTTTGTTTATTGAGTAAGAAAAAAAACTAGAGAAATTTTAGCAAGAAACATTTGGCAGTATGAATTTGCCCAAATAAAGATGAGAAATAATTCAATGAATACTTTATTTTAAAAATTCATTGAAACTAAGAGGTAGGATAGAGTCAGACATTGTAAATCTACCCCACCAAAAAATCAGGGCTGGGGCTGATTTTCTGAAACTATTTTGTTAAGAACCTTGCCCATGGTCACATTGACTCACCAGGAAAATTGCATGGGGTCATGGGAAATATGTTATGTGGTTTTTGCTGTGGGCTCTCACATACAAATGAACAGATAAACTTTGGGTTTATCATCTATAGATTTACCCAACTATACAAATCCTAACTAAAGAACTATAAGGATTTTCAGTTGAGATGTCATAAATTTGATCCCTTTCATAAATAATCTTATTTTCTAAAGATCCATCTTACCAAAGTGTAATGAATGTTTTACTCTATAATATCTGAAAATTGACCTCGCTTTAGAATGAGTGTTACTGTCTGAAGAACTATCCCGCAAAATGTCTAAAACATGTGTTTCTATAAGTGTTCTTGAGTCTCTTAACTTTGAAACATGTCTGCTGGAGAATACAATTCCAAGATTGATTGATTGAGCTGTGTGAGCCGTGGCTTAGACATTTCTGACAAATTTAATATCTTGTTGGTTCTGAAGTAAGAAACAGTCAGCAGCACAAGACATGTGGAATTTAGCATAACTCAAAGTATTCAGATGCTAAAGTTGCTGGGCTCTGCTTTAATTCTTATAGCATTGTTTCCTGATTTTTCTTTGTGGTATTTAGAATTTTATCCAAAGAAGTGATTGTATGCATTCCAGGATAGATTAATGATCAGGTGCACATTAATGTTGATAGATAGATAGAAGGATATATATATATATATATATATATATATATATATATATATATATATATATATATAGATAGATAGATAGATAGATATATAGAGAGAGATTGATAGATAGATAGATAGATAGATAGATAGATAGATAGATAGATAGATAGATAGGTATGTACAGACTTGGATAAATAGCTAAATAGATTGATAGATAGGTAGAGAGATAGATAGACATGAAAAAGGTTAAACTGATCGGTAGCAAGAGGGAGAGAGAGCAAGAGAGAGAGAGAGGCTGACTATAGTAAATGCTTACATAAGTGACAGAGGGGAAAAAAAGATTCAATGATATGCTGAGAAATAGAGTGAGCTGTGTAATAAACACTTATGTGTGTTTTAAATGTAGTTAATACAGCTTCATTCATGGCACCACGTTACCAATTGTAGTGAACACTAGTTAAACATTTCATTTCACTTGATAGTACTTTTTTCATGTTGGATGTAGCATGGGGTGTGAAAAGAGAGAAAAGTCAAAAAAGGGACAATATTTCCTTATTGAAGATTTGGGTACTCAAAATACTAGGGAGAAGGAACTTTGAGTGAATATTTTAATGGCCATATCTATACAAATCCACTTCTGTACTTGGTAACAAGTATTTAGTTGGCCAATGTTAGAGACATATCATTTGAATACTCGAACCAGGGCTGCAAATGCTGGTTTCTCCCCACAAATCTATGCTTTTCTCCAATCATCTGGGTCTCTTGGTTTATATTTTGAAAATTGGTTATAATCGAGATTTTTTTCTCATGATCAAATAAATTCTTGAAAATAACTCATATATCTAAATAGATGTGTTTAGAATAACTTTTAAAAATCTATCTACCTTCATATAAGCGTTTGATAGATTACTATTCATTTAAAGATGTTTGAATCTCACATGATATGTGTACTGCTGTAGAACTAGCTACAACCACCCAATAAACAAAAATGGTGACCAGGAATCAAAACCTGACAAAAAAAAAACTGCCCCAAACTTGTATAAAAATAATTTATCATCAAAATCGTTATGTTATTAATAACAAATCATTTATTCTTTCAAGAGGGATTGAAGAATATGAAGAGTAATTATTGTAGTCTACATATAAAAGTAAGTGTAATCCAAGTTTTTTTCTTTTGAGTCAAGTTTTTTTTGTGAATCTGATCTGGGGGTTTCATTGGCAGCTATGGTTATGACTCTCATTGTCCACACCACTTTGCTGGGTGTTGAATATAATACAATTGTATGCTAACAAGCAAATATGTATGACATTTGCCAGTCTATGAGATAATTTTTTTTCTTTAATAAAAGAAGATCTGAATTTTACATTGTGCTCCAGTTCAGTGGATGGGAGGCAGATTATTATAGGTTCAACTTGTACAATGAATACATAATGAAATTTGCTAAAATTCTTTTTTCTCTCAATAAGTATCCTTGAAACTCGAGGATGCATCTTATACATGAATGTGTCATGCAAGTAAACAAATATATAGATGTATTGGTGAACAAAGTAAGATTCTGATGAGTTGGTAGATAGATAGATGTGTTGACCGATTATTTGTATGAGCATTGATACTTAAGGAATAAAAACACAGATCAATAGATAGATAGATATGAACAGACTGAGATTGTAACTGCTTGATATAACTATTGCTTCATCAATTGATAGAGCAATAACAATGTTCTGTGTTAGCATTAGTATTATGCAAAATCAAATGGAAGAAATAAAATATATATCAAGCTAGATTCACTTGTAAAATTTGAAAAAAATAAGCACTGTCCTATTTCTAACATTTTCACTCAGACTTCATTTTCAAAAGTAGCAAATGAGTGGATGTAAGTGTGGGGCTAATCAATTCAGATTGAGAGACTTTTTAATGAAGAGAGAAGAATTGTGCTTTGTATGAAATGGTACAAAGATGATATTATTAGCCGATTCTAAGAAGTAGAGAGTTCTGAATAAATCTGGCGTGGGCCAACTAGAATTGAAATAATCAGAAATCTCATGAGCGTTTTGTATTGTAGTTATTCACTGCTCGTTCATCGCACAGCTCTGAGAAATGTACTGAAGGTCAACTAGAAATGCATTATTTTGGAAAAATGGGATAGAAAATGATAAAAACAAAGATAGATTTATTATGTCAAGTGAAGAAATCAATGATATGTAATGATATGTAATGATTCAAGTTGCAATAGATAAATCTGGATTAATAGGTAGATTTTAATCAATACGTAGGTTGGGCAATATCCGATCTGCAAAATATACAGGTTGAATAACTATGAAAGTAAATGGGCTGAGGTCAGAAGATATATCAAAAATACTAAATGAGTTTTTCAGTTTATAAAACAAGTATTAATAGAATATATAAAATAAAACGAAGATGAAACTTTAGTATCTATTTTTGATACTACTCATTACAACTGTTAAACCTATGTGCTAGTCAAGAAATGCTTATATTTGCTGATCCCAGGTATGGTTCTCTGACCCAATCTACTATCTCTAAAAGAAAAAATCAAATTAAACAGATCTGGTGAGTCACTCTAAAGAAACAATCAGGCAACGAACAACCTCAGGCATGAATGAATAAGTTACTTCTCTTGCTTTTTGATGGCCAGTCATCACTAAAAAGAAAGTCTGAATTTACAAAAACACAAGTAGACATAAGATAAGGGATGAATGTAGCATAAACTTACATTGCAAACTGCCCTCCCCATTTGGAAAAAACAGAAAAAAAACATTTTTCAAGACATAAAAAGGAGTAAATGTTCAAATCTTCAGCCCACCCACTGAGGATTAAATCATGCTTGATCAATGCATACGTAGCTAGTCAGATCAACTTGAAAACTAAAAGAAACTTATCAATATAGGTTTCTTTCAGTTTTCTGGTCGATGGTATCTAATAAGGCAGATAATTGGAGCGACCATGCTTTTTATTTTAACAAAATGTTTTTGATTTTTTCCAAATTTATTTGCGGATGAAGTAATGCAACTTTATAAATTTTGACTGGCTTTTTCCCTTCATTGTAACTTTCAGTTGCTTTTAATCACAACTTTGAATATCCTATGTTAATGATTATTTTAACATAACTAGGGTATTTCTCCTTTAGATTACAGAAAATATTCAGCAGATATGAATGAGCATTTTTTTTTTTAAATGATCATAAATTGTTGCCAATTATTTATTTATAAATCAAATATCATTTAGCCCCCAGGAGTAGATGGAAAATTTTTGAGTTCTCTATGTGAGAGTTATTTATCACTAGTTAATTACTCAGCACTGAGAAATACTGAAGACAACTAGAAAGACACTATCATCAATTTTTGACTAGTATGAGAAACCATCACCGAAAACATATAAACTATACAGCACAGATCAGGAAAATGAATGATAAGCTCTCAGTGAGACTCCAACTCACATCCCTTTTATTATCCATACCAGCAGCTCTGCTGTTTGTGTTATGAGCTATACAGTTGGCAGCAGATCAAGACTAACCTCAGACTTTAATATTTCTAATCTGTGTTGTTTATCTATCTATCTATCTATCTATCTATCTATCTATCTATCTATCTATCTATCTATCTATCTATCTATCTATCTCAGTCTCTTTATATCATCTCAATTTACTCATATGTATATATCTATTTATCTATCGGTCTATCTATGTCAGCTCATCTAGCTATCAGTCTATCCTCATTGATCAGAAATGTTCTGAATTGATGAGATGTGTAGAAGAAGTTTACAGATGCTACACTTTGCTCACAATAACCAGGCATTAAGCATAACTAAAACATGGCAATAAAAACAAAAATGCGAATATAAAGGATTATCTATGAAATGCTTCATAAGGGATTTAAGTCTAGAATCATATATTTACTAGCGTAGTACTTGTCAAAAATGACAGTTATGTTTGGATCTGCATTTCATCCCGGGATCAGAATATCTATATGCTCTGCCTAGGATCAATATGTCACTTCCCAGCTCTCTGCCTAGAACCCAAGTGTAGTATCTGCTTGCAGTTCATTTTTTTGGTTGCTTTGTGCCAGTGCAATATCGTAGCTGATAATGGCTTACTGAGGCTCAATTGTGGCCTCAAAAAATAACCTTGCCCAGTTACAGGGGATCAGTGAGCCCTGGGGCAGCGCCTTCCTATTGCACCAAAAAAGAGGCTTGCTTTGACGCCTTTGCAACACCAGTTTCAGGAATTGAAGCAATTTTTTAAAACTCTGCATTAATCCGACCTTGTGTCACATCTTGCTCTCATAGAAAAGCGAGCGAGTAAATACAAGCCAAAGTGTAGTATCTGTATGCTCATTGAAAAGTGTTATGCACAAAAACAGATTGAGTTTCATAGATGTGGATTGTAAAGTTCAAGCCTTTAATGCTTATTCTTCCATCCATTTATCTCAGCCTATTCATATCTATCTATCTATCTAGTTAGCCTGACATTTTAAAATGTACTTTTCTTATTATTGCATGTACAAATTAGTATCACGTGTATATCTATTTATTGGTTCATTGAAATGTTTTCTTTTCTTCTACATCTATATATTTGTATTCAAATAAAAATTATTCTTGTTTCTAAGGCCATTTTCTGAAAAAAAAAATTGTGCTTTCCATTATATCATTATTGTACAGCTGAAGCCTTTCATGATTAGCCTCCTAATCATAATACTGAAACATTGGACACAGTGTAATATTTGTAATTGACAATTCAATGAAAACTCAGTGGTTTAAAACGCAGCATACCATAGTTCAAACATCTGATTTATGTATGGGATCTTGACATGTATTATAACTTCAATACAAAATACTTAATTAAAGCATTGTGTGCATGAAGAGCGAGGCTTCATATAATTTTGCAACCTGCATTATAGTCAGGTTCAGTAAGGAAGTTTTGAAGTAAATCAAGGCAATAGCCGACCTATGGTTGATGTCTCCGTGGGCAGTAACTCATGGAATCACCTTCTTCTCCCAGAATTTGCCCTCTTCTCAGGATATCTAGAATTTTGATGATATTTTTATACTAATGATATTCATGATTCATTACTTTGCATACCTCTGCCAACATCATTTTCAGAGGAAGTAATTTTGCATTGATCTCCCTTTCAAATTTAATCTGTTCTCTCATTGTCCAATGTCAACCCTTCCACAAAATTTTATTGAAACTTTTGGAGAACGTTTGGAGATATCATGGTGACATACACAAACATGATATCATATAGTGTGGACTACTGTGAAAGGGAAGTAATTACTCATGGATCTGCCCCCAAATTCATTCACTTATATTGTTGCCTGTTGTCCACCCTTCCATGAAATTTCATCGGAATTTATCTGGAAATTTTCAGAGGTGTAGTGAACATATACAAAACTGTACAAAAAAAAAAAGGAAATCAATTGTAAAAAATTCTTGAATCCACCCCCAAATTACATTAACTCTCTCTTACCTCATTGCCCAGACTTCCATGAAATTTAATTGAAATTAATCGAGAATATTGTGTGGATAAACAAATGTGTCATTCAAAAAAAAGAATTACCAAGAAACTATATGAAAAACCTTGAGGTAGTCATCTTTGTATTACCCCCTCTTATGGTGACACCCAAGATGAGCCAACTGAATGCAGGTCTACCCAGCTATCTGAAAGCAGAGTGCTCCTCTGAAAACCTTTCCCAAACTGAAAGATCCCCCAAAATAGTAACATTGGTATCTTAGGCTGAATCAGCAAAGATAAGGGTAGTTTGGAGGTTCCCAATACTGGTGTGTATGCTTCCTCAATAACAGCTCATTGCAAAACAAATGCTGAAAGCTGTTTTTGCTTTTCACCTTTTTTCGTAAAGGCAAAAAAAATATAGTAAAGCAAACTTTCGGAAAGTGTAGAATAGTGATATAGTTATTAATCATTCCATATGCAGGATTTTATTCAAAGAATGACATTCTGAAATGATGTTATGAATTGAGATGTGAGGAAGTACTACACAGATGCTACACTTTCACAATAAACAAGGATTAAATAAAGCTAGAACATTGCAATAAAAACAAAGAAAAGATGAGAATACAAAGGATTATCTATGGAATGCTTCATAAAGGATTTGCAGCTGAGCATATTGCATAATCTTTATAACACAAACATACTACATAATATTTATTATACAAAAATATTGTTAATCTTTATTATACAAACATATTACATAACATTTATTACATGAACACATCACATACTATTTATTAAATGAACATATTGCATACTATTTATTATACAAATACATCACATAATATTTATTATATGAACATATTACGTCATATTTGTTACATGAACATATGGCATAATATCGATTATATGAAAGTATTGCATGATAATCATCATATGAACATATTGCACAATATATATCATATGAATATATTGCATAATATTTATCATATGAACCTAGTACATGATATTCCTTATACAAACATATTGCATAATATTCACTTATACAAACATATTATATCATACATATTATACAAACATATTTTCTAATATTCAGTTTACAAACATATTGTATAATATTTGTTATATGAACATATTGCATGATACTTATCATAAGAACATATTGCACAATACTCATTATATGGACATATTACTTAGTAACTATTATATAAACTAGCATTGTGGCTGTCAGAAATGACAGTTTTTTTAATGTATGAATTGGCACTTCTAGCCATAATAATACAACTCTTTTGTTAGTAAATCCCCAAAATGGCTACATGTTTAACAACTGATGATCCCAACAAGGAAAATTCACACAGAGAACTATAATATCTAATTCTGTGTTGAACATACCACCCATTGAAAAGCTTACATAAATTGCAATTTGGTATTTGGAAATAATTGACAGAAATGACATGAATTTTGAAAAATTCTCTTACATCCTTACAGTTTAAAACAGGGAAGCTTTCTAGAATATATATATATATATATATATATATATATATATATATATATATATATATGTTTGTTTACGTGATGTGTGGTGATTTGACAGAATGTTGAAGAAAGTGACAATTGGAAGGTAGAGAGAAAAAATTAAGAGAAAAGTAGGTGTTAAATCACCACTATAACAAACCTTGACAGAACAGATTTCAGTTTTAATGGACATGATGACCATAATGAACTTTCTTCTTTTTTACCAAACAGTTTGATGATTGTGGAAAACACATGAACCTTGAGTTTCATGTTCCAGGCTTTTGTGGCTAAGATCAAAGTGTCATATCTGTTCACAGTACACACTTCGGTAGCTTTGCACCTGTGCATTGATGTGGCCAATGATGGCTTACAGAGGCTTGGTATTGCTAAGCACAAGATGCCAAAGATTCGTCCTGTGGCTTAAAAAAATGACTCAGCCCAGTTTCGGGGGAGTTGTATGACCAAGGACAGCACCTTCTCATCACACTAAAAGGGATGGGTTATGCTTTCCGTGACACTTTTGCAACACTATTAGTGGGAACTAGAGCTATTTTTGTAGCTTTCCTCTGAACAGAGCCCCCATATTACACATCTTGTGTCACATCTTGCTCTTGTGGGGAAGTGAATAAATAGGAAAGTGTAGTATCTGTTCTAATCACATCAACAAAACTTAGCATTAACTCGTTTTTAATTTTAAACGTTATTATTGTTTCCTTCATGAATTTTGATTCAGTTTGAATATTTATTCAACTGGCAAAAAATAAAAGTTATGAATCTTATTTATTGTCCTTACATGTGACTTAACATTCCTGTTTTGAATTTTAAAGTTTAACCCATTCCCATTCCTAATTGTGAGTGTGAAAAAGTCAAGTAATTTGACTTCACAAAATCATTTTATCTTATCATAAATCTTCAAAATTTTTTTAAACTCATTAATTATCATCAAATTTTGTATTGGATTGAATTATTCTTTGTTCTGTATTTTCATGAATAAATCATTGTTTCATATAAGAATTATTGTTTTTAAAATATTTCCAAGAAGATTCAAGAAAATATTTGAAATACAACCATAATATAACTTTTTTGTCAATTGAAAAAATTTTTTGAAAATCAAATTAAAATTCATAAATAAAATTTTAAACATTAATATTAATGTTTAAAATAAAAAAGAATAAGTTGTTTTGTTGATGTGAGTGAACAGATAGTACATTTTGATCTTGAACTAAATGCCAAAAAAGGCTTGACCACAAAATTAGGCTAGTGTTAGGAACTTTCAGGTTATCAATATTTACCAAATGATGTAAAGTAAGGTCAAAAATAGAATGAGGGTCAACTGAAGGGCTTTTGGTTTTACTATACAAAGTTTGTTAAATGCTCCAAACTACCACGCTTGCTTCTTATTGACCAAACTATGGTTAGTTTGTTATTGCAAGGGTTTATATTTATGTACATATATATATACATAAAGATATTCATAGGTATATGTATTCAGTCATGTACGCTTTTGATGGACTATAAAACAAATGATTTACAAAGGGAGAGACAACCATCAGGTATAGCGATTAGTTTGTTATATCTAGGGTTTATATTCATATACATATAAATATATATATATATATATGTATATATAAATATATATATATATATGTATATATAAATATATATATATATATATATATATATATATATATATATATATATATATATATATACATATATATATATATACATATATATGTATATACATATATATATATATATATATATATATATATATATATATATATATAGACATTTGCCGTATATGATGGACTATAAAACGAATGATTTACAAAGTAATTTTGAGGATTACCACTCACTGCGACTCATCTAAACGCCATAACTGTTCTCATCCAGGTTTGGTAGAAATCCCTTAAGTCAAAATACCAGCACATTGGATGCAGTGTAATAAAAGTGTAATTATATTTCATAAATCAAAAGTCTTTCTTATACACTGGCGTATATGGCACTAAAGATAGGTATTGTAAATGATTCATCATGGCAAAGATTTTACGGCACAATTGCAGAGAACATGATCAACCATAGAAATGCATTCTTGTAAATTGAAAGGAAAGTTCATTGGAAACGATCGACTTAAATTGCAAATGAAATGCATGTCCGAGAAAGAAATACAAAATAATATTGATTTTTGCTCCAAAAATTGAATGCCATGATTAAAATGATTACCATTTATGATTTTATCATTATTGCCAATTTGTAAGTAGCTAGAATTTTCTGGCACTTTGTAGATTGTAAAAGGAGACAGCAACGGGCTATTTGCTATGCAAAAAGGTTAAAAGGTGCCTTCTTCGTTTTTAATGATCTCTCGTACAAAAACTCCTGATCTTGAAGTAATTAAGTCACATGATCCTGACAGTGATGGAACATGTAATCCCTTTTACATGACTGAATAGTGCAGGCTTAATGTCAATTAACCTATGATTTTTATATTCCATATTCCAAGGAGATTAAAAGAGTCATCCATTTTTTTTTCTGATCAACTCATTGGCCATCCAAAAGACTTACAAGATGAGTAGTTTAACAATTTAAAAGATGAAAATGATAAAATGGTGTTGCTGCATTACAAAGAAAAATGCCCCCTCTTTTTTTTTTTATAATTCATGATGGCATTCTTGAGATTTCTGTTTAATATAGAAATGAACTGCAAGTGATTATCTGAGAGGATGGAATGGAAATTACTCATCTATTGCACTTGACAATTCTTTAAAATTTGCAGTGCTGTCATTTTTGAGTGTGCTTTAAAGTACACAAATTATCTCACCATAAATCATTTTTTTTCCTTTTTACATCAATATACTTCAATAGATGCCCTGTTTTGAAAAGTAGGTATGCCACCAAGTGAATGTTAAATAGTTTAATAAGAAAGAAGAGTGACTGATGCTACAAATACTAAAATTTGACAACAACAAGGCTTTAGAGGTATATTTATTCAGTCATGTGCACCTATCTGTCTGTCTTTCTGCCTGTCCACACAATATCTCTCAAAGTTCTCCATGAATTTCAATGACACATTGTGGAAGGGTGAAAAATAGGCTGTGAAAGAAGTGATTAAATTTTGATGGATACATGCACGGTTACTTACCCCGACATTGGTGGAAGCAGAGGTATTCACTTTTTGAGTCATCTTCAGTTATATATACGGTGAATGTAGCTCTTAAGTTATTTTAAAGGAAAAATTCATAAATTTAATTTCAGCATAGAGTTTCAACTCGTACCTTTAATTTTTCAAATTTGTGTGATCTAATTTCAGTTAATAGTGATTTTCAATAGGATTAATCTGTTGATTTTGATACTTTTTTTTTGCTCATTTGAATTGGTTTTCTTTCAAACTTTCTCAGTTAACTTCAAAATTTTAATGAATTTCCAATCGGGTCCCACTTCTACAAGCTCATTACAGTTTTACGATTCAATCTTCCTTTGTCATAATGTCTTTTGTATTTTTTAACATAAATTGTAAATAAAACCTTATCTTGCAGAACTTGATCTTATCCAAGTGGCCTGAAATGAACTTTATTTACCACACTTTTAAAATGTGAAAAACCTATAAATGAAATTTGTCAGTACCTGTCACAAAAGCAGAATTTAAAATTCGATTTTCTATTCTAACCAACTGATTTGGCATAAAATTTAGTGGACAGAATGTTGGATTTTTCAAAACTATTTTTGTCATTGTGTATGTTATGGACAGACTATTTTCTTCATCTATATATTCATTTATTTACAACGTTTCGGCTGGGTACCCTTCACCCTTCGTGGGGTATCCTTGGTTCTTCAAAGTGGAATCACTTCCAAGAATGCATGCTCATGTTGGACTATACATATCACATCCATTTTATACACACACACACACACACACACACATATATATATATATATATATATATTTATATATATATATATATATATATATATATATATATATATATATATATATTCCTATACATCAGTGATCTAGGGAGTGATTCCACATTCTTGTAATGAGAACACCCCACAAAGGCAAGAAGGTGCATAGCCAAAATATTTTGAATAAATGAAGACATTGACGAGAAAAATAGCCTAAGCATATCAAATGCAATGATTTATACCCTTTGTCTAACAAAAAGTTCAAACAAGTACTATTTTTATGTCAATGAAAATAAAAGTATTAGGTTATTTTTAATAGAATTTTACATTTATAACTTTACTGGGGTTTTCCATGAGAGAATACAGTTTGTTACAGAAATATTCTAAAATCTAAATGACTTTCTTTTATAGGATTTTATGATTGGAATGATTAAAGACAGCAATATTTATTTACATAACAATATAAATAAGAACTTTAAAATAGATTAGTAATTTCCATAATCTAAAGACATTTGGTCTTCCTGTTTGTAATACTAAAATTTACAATCTTTAAATATCGCCATATTTCCCGGCATTAAGGATGTTCTGGTTTCAAGGATGCACCCCAAATGCTAAATCTTGTAAAAAAAAAAATTGGATAGGTCTATGAAGCAGAGTAAATTTTTTAGGTATATTGTAGGAAAAACGAATAGCTTCTTTAACGCCGGGAAATACAGGGATTAAAATTCAATTTTCAAACATTTTTTTTTTAAATGAACAAATGAACATTTTTTAGCCCAATAAAAATGAATATCTACCTTAACACTTTTTTTTTCTTCTCTCAAGTGGACAACATCAGGTCAACTTGCCATTATAATATATATACACATATATCTATATATATTTAGATAGATAGAGTACTTTCATCTGGGTGCCATTTAACCACATGCCGCCACTCATGTCTTTGTGCAGTATGGTATAATACTGTTTCCTTTGTTCTTTGTGTTCTGCTGATCTCAGGAACTTGGAGGGACTTCTTGCGGTGATGAAAGTGAGCACAGGCAATTTATGATTCCTGACAGTGAAAATGAGGATGGCTGGAATGAGGATACCGGACATGGTAACGAGGGACTAGGTCTGTACTTGATTACTTTGTAATAACTAATCAATTATTGCAATCACCTATCACTAATTACTGTATAGTCACTTTCACTAGCAGGGATCACTCACTTCACTTTTTCTTTAACTCAACCCTGATACTATCACTAACAAAAGCATGCACTATCCCTTTAAAACCCAGAAAACTATATTGGCAATTCTCTTATCTGCATATATCCACAATACTAACATAAGCAATTGTAATGCTTCACTTCAATATGTTATTAGTCAGTATACCTACATAATGTTAATAAAGTCACTTACATATCCTTCAAATTGCATATTACAGGTTGAAATATTCAGCAAATTGATTTTCTAAACACATATTTTTGAAAGAATATAGTGTAACCCTATTTCATATATCAACATTCTATTCTAAAATAAACTACAAATAAGATTTGAAAAATTTGTATTAGAAACTTCAAGAATGAAGATGATAAAAGTGATCCTGAAGAACTCCCATTTCATAAACAATATGATTGTATAAACAAAGTAAGTGAAAACAAATTGTATTATTTTGATGTATTATTTATTTCAGTACCAATCCATAGCATAGTGTATCTCACTAAGCTATTTATGCAGAGACAAGCATCACTAAAGTGATTCGAATAGAAGGCACCTTAGTGTAAAATGAAAATAAACACTTAAACATGATTAATTCTTTCAGGTTAGATAAGTGGTTTGTCTTAACAAGAGAATGGCTTCAGATTGGTATATCTATATTCAGTGGAGAGAATAATAGGTTGGACTGGTGGTTGATCAGAATCTCCCTCATTCATTGAATTGCCTAAATGCATCTGATCTGTACATAGGGTACAAACTGCGGGGGAGGGGGGGGTAGACTGCCCTGGCAAATTCTGGCAAATCAGTGTAATTCATGCAAAACTGTGTAAATTTTCAAGCAATTCAAACACTTTACCCCACTTAACCAATGAGTTCCTACACACTCATGGATCTGTATGTTTACACATTTTGGTGACCATTACTTGATATTCTAATGATAAGCTTATGACGCAAGAAAGTTAGTACCGAGCTGTGCAAACACACACACACACACACACACAAACACACACACACACACACACACACACAAACACACACACACGCATGTTTTATAATCAAGGCTCAAAGGAAATTAATGAGTGCACAAAAGATTTCTATTGAAATTGAAAAAACATTGTTTCACCATCCTGAATTCGAGAGTGCACACACACAGGAAAAGAAATTTTCACAACATAAGATTTTAGCTCACACACAAGAATTAGAAGGGACATTGTAATATAGATATATTATGATGACAATCATCTCAGTGCAGTTTTTTAAATACTTATCTTTTGAGACTATGATATCAATTTTGATTATAGCAGTAGACTTTTACAAATTATCAGTAAATGATCTGTCAACTTGTAAATAGTAAAATGATCTATAAAGTTATGACCAATAAAATGACCTGTCAAACAGTAATTAGTAAAATGGTCTATCAATAAGTGAAATTAATTAGTAATTTGTAAATAATCTGACAAATCATAATCAATAAAATGACCTCTTGAACACTTATCTGTTACATTGTCTGCTGGGCAGTAAATTGTAAAATGGTCAGTAAGGCAATAATAGGTAAAATTAATGAAATTTTTAATCCTGAATGTCGAGGCAGTTGAGCAATCTTGGGTGGTCATGAGGTAGAGTGATTATTTTGTATAGTTGCAAAATATTTTAAAATATCAGTAAATACTTTTAAAAATTAGTAAATGGCCATTTTAGCCAACATCAAATTTCAGTATCAATGCTCCTTTAAATCTCATAAATACAAGTTTAAAACCTTGGAAAATAATTCCAAACTTGAAGATAATTCATCCAGAAAATGTCTCTGAATGATGAAATCTGAGCAAATTATTCGTCAGAGTCTTCCAAAAGTTAGAAAATGTCTCTGAAAGATAAGATGAGATATTTGCAAATCTATGATCAAAGTCTTCTAAGCATTATACGTTTTCTAGATATGTTATGCATCAAGCTGCTTTATGAAAGTTCTCTTTACACCACTTCACTTTTATGAAAGACTTCAAACCACCTTAGCTTCTTACCATCAACCAAATCTGTCAACACCAAAACTGTTAACATAGGTTTCAATGGAGCTAGAGGGCTGAATATTCAAACATTTGATCCTTATAATTTTTTTAGCGGGGATGGGGGTAATATTGGTTTATGCTAAATTGACTTGTTTGTTTGTGTCCGGTAGTTATTTACTCTTGTTTTTTGTTGAAAATTCATTCTTTTTATTGATCCAACAAAAGGTGAGAGAAGTAAGTTATTCCTTAATTACCCTGTTTCCTAAATGTTTAATTGATCATCCCTAATATGGTATGCAACTAAAAAACGTTGATCATGTGATGGCTTTCATTGATTAACAGATCAGACCTGTCTCAATCATGTTTATGTATTTGTAAGCAGGATGTGCTCTAAGGTATCAGAATAGCATAAGGGAGCTCATAAGAGTGTCAGACTAAGTATAAAACTGGCAGACATTGTAGATGATCATTTTGGGGGTCAGGGAACGCTAAAAAATTTTCCTAATAGAAATAAATGGTCATTGCTTCATACTATTTTGTCTCACAAAAGGTTTCACAGCAATGCTCTATATTAGAATAGCAGGAAAGTATGTTGTGCATTTGAAGTCTACAAACCAGGATGCAAGAAGTGATTTTGGCATTTTTTGTAGGCATAAGTATTTGTAACTGACTTCCAAATCTATTTTTCTAAACAGCAAATCTCTTGAAATGACAACAAAAATTAACCGCTTTCCTAATAATTCTCCTCGAATTTCACTCAAATCTTACATATGTAAGGATTTTGGCAACAAGTATTTTCAAGCCCATAAAATGATTTAACTCTTAAATTCATACAAAGAAGATAGAATGTCAGTTTCATGGGAAATGACTTCTGATTATGACTATCTCCTTTTGACCATTTGATGGATTTTTTGATCTTTTAAAATCCAAATGAACAATTTTTCATGGTATTCATTGTAGAGTTCTCTTATCAATTTCAAGCGGTTTCCAACGGTTTATAAATTTAGGAGATGAAAGTAATTAGAGTGTTGTGTTTAGACTTGGTGGGACCCTAAAAAAAAAAAAAATGGGTGAATAATGGATGGATGTGCATGTTTACAAAAAAATGCTAATATCGTTGGTTTGATATGTGTCTATATTTACTGTCAAAAGATAAGCTGCTTGCAGTAAGCTCACTTTGATCTAAGTCAACAAGGGTCAAAGTTATTGTCTAATAAGCTTCAGTGAATCCTTGAAGGAAAAAGGAGGCAAAGTTAGGACAAAGAGAGAAAATAAATAGAATGAATGAACAAGGGAGTTAAATCATAGACAGTCTGAAAGAAACTGACAGCAAGTTTTGGCAAGCTTTGCTATTTATAGAGTTTCTTCGACTTAGAGAGAGCTACCCTAAAATTGGCAAAACAAAGAGAGGTACATGGGGAAGGTTTGGAATGTTTGGACGAGGGGCCCCCTCCATAGCATTGGGGCAGAATGCCCTCATTCTGCTGTCTATTTTCGGTGAGAGAGTTCCTTATAATCATGTTGAAGTCCATTTTCCACATTTACATTTACGTTATTAGACACTCAGCTGAGGGATACCATAGGGTACGATAGCTGAAACGTAGTGATCATGAAAAGGAACCAAGATTAAGACAACAATCCGAAAGAATCTATATATATTGATGATCCCTCCTTTCAAAAATTCAGACAGAAAGGGGAGGTAACTGGAAATATCTTATTTGTTTTCTACTGTAAAACAAACAAATAAAAATCAACCATCTTTTATCTTTGCGATTCAGTCAATATCTAGTGGTTGGTGAGGGAGACCAAAATTGATTAATGAATAAGTGATCAGGAAATCAAACTTACAAAATGGCCTCAAATTTTGGTTCTCATCATTCCAACTATTTGAAGCCGATGCTTTTAGAAAATAAGATCAATAAAACTGATAATAAAATGCTCAGATGCAACCAACCAATCATCTAATGTAGCAAGTATACTTTGCAGGAATTATTGAGCAGGACAGGTGATCCACTTAGAGATGTGCAAATGACCATAATCTAACCATTTAACTCAATGTTTAGTGAGGGTGGCCAGAATGGATCAATAGATGTGATGAGAAAATGATCACTTATCAGTCTTTTAAGAAAGGAATCGGTTTTTGGTACTCTTTTTTTTAATAAAAAAAGTGTAAAATTCTCTATTCTCTGCTATCCTTACCTGAGGCTTTTGTGCATATCATATTCCATAGTGTAAATACTGATCCATCTTCTGTCATTTCTGAAATATCATTAGTGTCTATGAGTGTATCAGTTTTGAGTACTCTTAAAATTGATTTTTAGTGTGGGGGTATTTGCAATAGAAGTTTATGATAAATTTGTCCCTAGATTGCGCCGGTTCATTTTTTAAAATTCAGACTTTCTAGTGATTACAACCCCATAAAGGCAAGAAAAGTAACTAATTCATTGAATGCCCCTTCTTCTAATGTTTTAATTGATCTTCCCCAACATGGCATGCTGCTAAAAGGCATTGGTCATGTGACAGTTTCTATTGAGTAACTAACGTAACCTATATATATGTTCCTAGCAAGTAGTCTTGAGGAACCTTTCTCACTCGTAAGCACTTCATGGAGAGCTACGCTAGTCCTTAGTGAAAGACCTCTACTGTATCCTTTAAGAGGTCTATCATTATACTATCCATGCTTGGGGCTTTTCTGCATACCATATTCCACATTGCAAACACTGATCCATCTGTTATATCTAAAACATCACTTATGTCTACTAGTGTATCAGTTTTTGGTATTCTTATTTTTGAAGCCTACAATTTTTATGATATTCTTCTGTCACTCTTCACTGCAAGTTTTGAAAGTACCTTTCCAAAAAACTGACTAGGAAAAAGTGAGAATTAATATAGTTGGGGAATATTTAAACCATTTAATATTTGTTGATAATGTTGCAATGAAATCAGATCAAGAAAATCAAAGCATATTGAATTATCCAAGTAGGGAGAGTAAATAAATGGTATGAAAGAACGAATAAAAAAATAATGCTCACTGATAAAGTAAAAAAAAAAGGCTGTACAAATACACTGGGAGGTTTTAAAAGATGTTAAGGAGTAGGTTTACTTAGGCTAGAGAGTAAAGTTAGAAAAAGACCAGGGAAGCAAAATAAAACGATGCATAACAGTTGGTTGGAAAGCATCTGGTCCCATTGAAATCTTTGGAGAAAGCAGAAATCTGGAGTCATGTTTTCAATGCATACCATACACTGAAGGAATACTGCAAACATTCAAGAGCTTTAATAAATTGAAAGAAAGAGTAGAAGAAACTAACAGCTGACAAAAGCAAGAAGCTTATAGATAAGTGCAAAAAATGTTTGGAGGCAGTCATTGTTGCCATAAACGTGCAAACAAATATAAAGGAAGAGTTCCAATATTACTGTCCAAGTCACATCTTCAATTTCTTCTTTGAAATTCCTACATATAAGTTGAAAAATAAATGATATTTTGTTCAATTACTTTGGAGATCCTATTAAAATATTCTAATGATAAAAACTTTGTAGATTCCCATTCATTTTTGAAGATATCATACAAGTTTTACAAAAAATTCAAGTGTTCCTTTAATCTTGAATGGCAATGACTAATATAAATTTTGTTTACAATTGTTGCCGGGACCTGTCTTAGGAGCTGAAGAGTCCAATAAGAAACATATTTGGTGGGACCCTAGCCAAGCTCTGTAAAAATTTAGAGATATAAACAGTTTATTATAGACTTTATATCTCTATAGTAGAATGGATAGCAATCAGAATGTTAACAAAGAAATAAATTTTATGCTGATCTATAATTAGTTAAAATTTTGTTCAATTTAAGTAAAGTAAAAAAAATTCAAAATGTAAATAGTGTAAACAAACTCTACTCACTTTTTCAGAATTCAAATGAAAATTAAAAATGTTGCTCTTCTCTGTGAAAACTGCAACATGATGCTAGATGTATATTGCAATGAATTGCTGTGTGTGTTTGACAATACAAATGGATCACACTAGCATGGGGCCCCCTTAGGTGCGGGGAGCAATTGGTCAAATTGGCTCAAGGCCAGCCCTGATTGTTGCATACATTTGTGCCTAATTATTTTCATTTTTTCTTCTGAACAAATAAACATCAAGGAATCCATGTAAAGCAGTATGAAAAAAAAATTGCTTCATAAATAAAAAAGTGCTTTTAAAAAAAACTGAACAAATAAGTAGCTTCCAGTAACCACACTCACACTCAGTTCACAGGAACAGCTGTCCCAAGAATTATATAAAAGACCTAAGTATTTTTTCCCAAGAACATTCATTGAGTGGAACTGGCTCCCAAAGTCTGCATTCTCCAACACAGTAACATGAACTGCCATATTCTTACTGCGAGGTTCCACTTTCTTTTTTCATAAGAAACCATCGACCAAAACTGTCAACATTAAGTTGGTCAAGCTCGCTATGTATGTATTAAATGTACTGGACATACCGATGTAGCTAGAAGGCTGAAAATTTCAATATTTACTCTATATCATAGGTCAAAATATTTTGCTTTGCTTTTTAACCCCTTCCCCTAAAAGAGTATTTTGTTGGGGGTTAAATTTGTTATGTAACTTCATGGTAAATTGGTTGTTTAGCTTATGTTTGGCAGCATTCGCACTTGTTCTTTGAAAATTCAGATATTCTTAGTGATTGCAGTCCAACAAAAGGCGAGAGAAGTAACTTATTCATTGATCATCCCTCTCTCAATTTTTTTAATTCATCATCCCAAACAAGGCATATTGCCAAAAGACTTGGTCAGGTGACAGTTTTTATTGATAAAGTAACCAGATCTGTTCTCACTGTTAGCCGCTCCTTTGGGGTTTTTTAATTCTTCGTAGCATTTAACATTTAATTATTGACCATCCTGGAAAGAATTTGTGGTCTTTCATTCAAGAATAATGTATTAGTTTTTGGCAGCATTCAAGTATTTTGCAACTGCAAAAATGTACTGTGCCTGATTAGTTATCAAGTGAATTTAAAGATGGCAGAGTCTTTGGTTTCACATCTGGCATTCACATCCCACATCATATCAAACCGTTACCTGTCCAACACAGACTAAAAGAATGTTACTTAACATTGGTAATAAAACAGGCAAGACCATAAGCCAAGATGAATAACATTATTTTTTTATTTTCGTCTGTTCCTGGGTAATAAATCTTATTTTCTGATTGATTATCTTTAAAAGTATTAAAAAATGTTAGTTATTCCCTTCAAATTTTGCTTTTGCAACCAGGATAGCGATAATTATGAATTTACCTATTTTCAATTGGACAATGGGCAAATTTTCATATTTTAATCATATTTAGTAGAGGAAACAATTGAGTATCACTATCTTACTCATGAATGCAAAATTTGAAGGGAATAATAGCCATTTTTTATGCAAAGTTGTTTCCCATGTCGCACGATACCTGAAGCAATGATTTTGTTTCCATTTCTCTAACAATCTATAGAGACCCAAACATTGTTTGTTTCAACTGTCGTTTTTTTATGGGGTCACAATACTACCAGCCTTACAGGGATTAAGGGCACAAACTACCAAGCTAGTTACCTATAGGTTGAGGGAGAAGTGGATTCATGCTTTTTCCCAAGGGCATTCATACAGAGTGAGAACAGACTATCCCAGAGATTTGATTTGGTTCGCCAATTCCATTCTCCTTACTGTTAACCATTGGGCCACCCGCACCTCTTAGGAATCAAAAAAGGTAATCAAAATATTATTGATTTTTGAGATGAAGAAACTAAAGTACAAAGGGCTGGAAGCTTGATTGCAGATCAGTGATTTGGAAGCTAAGCTGCAATCGAAGTTAGAGATAAACTTTTCGGAGGGCGGGGAAAGATCAAAGTATTCAATTTATTTTCACAACATTAATTTGTGAATTGGCAACTCTTAATTGAGTGTAAATTCATAGAGATAATTGCCCCAGGAGACCCCAAAAGAAATGACTATCCAGAAGAATAGGATTAAATACAAAAAAAGGATGGTGTCTATGATAAGACCAAGGCAATATAAAACAATCAAATAATGTGTGTGCACACACCTGCTCTCCTACTAGATCCCATACATACATGTATGCACACATACAAATATACATATACATTCATGTATAGCTACATATGTACATCCATACACACACACACACACACACACATATATATATATCTATATCTATATATATATATATATATTTATATACCAAAAGTTTGGGAAACTGAAAACACAAAATGGCTTCCGAAAAGAATGAAAGAATTGAGAGAAAATGACATTCTATATTTCCTGGTGGAGTGATTTCAAGAAGAGATTTGTGAAAAATTCTGAGAGACATAGAAAGTACGAAGTGACTTAACAGATGCACAGTTTGAGTAATCAGTGGAAGTTCAAGTATTTTGTACGGGCAATATTTAGCCAGAAAACTATGAGGATGCTCCAAGTTTTTGTATGAGTAATAAGTTGAGATTGAATTTAGCGAGCCCAGGCAAGGGTGCTGGGAGCCTGGTCAATGCCTCTGCTTGCCGTGAACTGACACCAGTAGTGTGATCAATCTGTTCAAATTCCCAAAACTTTTTGGTAGTACTATGAAAATTGTTGATTTTTTCATTCTTGCTCTCGGGGTTTATTACTCTTTTCCCCTTTTGATATCTCCTACTAAGTCTTTTAGTGCTCAGGGGAAAAAAAGTGGAAGAGTCAATTACTGCCCACAGGAAC
The DNA here is from genome assembly GCA_963457665.1 of Thysanoteuthis rhombus. Classification (NCBI taxonomy): domain Eukaryota; kingdom Metazoa; phylum Mollusca; class Cephalopoda; order Oegopsida; family Thysanoteuthidae; genus Thysanoteuthis; species Thysanoteuthis major. The sequence continues at coordinate 18,866,523 of OY735214.1, read as the reverse complement.
TTACAGAAATAGAATTTAACAAGGCCTCTAAAGACAAACTCATAGAGCCTAAGTTGGAATTTGTTTTACTTTACATCATTTCACTTGAAGTTGCTCTTCCCAAGAACCCATCAACAACATTAAGTGAGGACCAGCTGTATGTAAATGAAGAAATGACAATGATTTGTTTACATAAAAAATATAGATATAATCTTTGATGGTTCTTGAACAAAATCACAAGGTATATAATGGATGAAGATTATTTCTGACAGGAAAATCTCCGTTAATGAATGAAGATAGATAATTTAATTATGAATTAACTGTAAATGTTTTCTCTATGAAGCAAGGTGAGAAGAGGGGGTGGAGATCAGATCTAATTTCCCAGAATTATGTCAATACAGCAGTACCTTGCTTTATGCCGAATGAGCCCATGACATTGTTTCCTTTGATTTTTAGTGATCAGTATGTATGAAAAAATATGTGCACACCGAATGCTTGTGCAAATGTAAGCTTGAAATCATTTCAAGATAATCTGCCATACTAAATAAAACATTAGCAGTAAATGAAACATACAAGGGCGATTCAATAATTATCCACACTTATAGTAATTTTTGAAAAACAGTACAGAACTTACAAATACATTATTTTATAATATAGTCCCCTTGCTTTGAAATGGACTTGGTCCAGCATTTTACTAGTTTGGGTATCCCCTGAGAAAAACATGTTTTTTGTAAGCCCCTTCAGTGGCAAATCAATGACCTCTTGAGATGTTCAAACCAATGGTAATCTGAGGGGACAGGGTCAAGATCTCTCAGAGGATGTACCAATTGCTTGAATCAGATTCTCTAATCATTATTTTATTTAGAAATCCATCTTGCACAGACTCTATGGAAGCCAAGCCTGGTATAAATGATTTCATATGCAGATCCGTAGCTAATCTGCATCAGTATCATGGTACAGACTTCCTCAATGTAGTGAATGTCGGTGGACATCCCAATCCTTAGCTGTAATTAATGGACTTTCATCCATTTTTGAACTTCACATTACATTCAGACACACTATACCATGGTGAAATACTGTTCCCATAATGTATTGAAAGCCTTCAATGGATTTCAGCCCTTATTACACCTTCAGCCCTTAAAACATGCATCACTGCTTGTTGTTCTTCCTCTAAGTAAACTGAGAGTGGAGAGGGCATGTTTACTCTATGGTAGCACAAGGCAACTGATTGATCAACAACAAATTTCCACAGTAGCAATAACAGACACACTCCAATGTCATGCATTAGCATTCATCCTGAAGAAAATGATTTTAATAAGTGCAGATAATTATTGACTTACCCATGTATTATGATTATGCTTGTAACTAATTAAAAGTAAAATTATTAATTACTACATTATTTTTGGTTGGTAATCTTTTGTGTACACTTTGATTTCCTTTTTGCACTGGTTACTAATGTATGTGAGAATTCACAAGTGCACAGCTTAGAGGGTACTGTGGTCTGTGACCAACCTGAAGAGACCTGTTCTTTAGAATAATATTTAAAACTGACTTGAATTGAATTCTTCACAAGTTTCAAACAAAAAGAATCTATTTTAAACAACAAAAATTAAAATCTGGAGCAGTGCAATCTGAATGAATAAAACAAAATTTGCTTAAAAGTAATATCTCTTTAGTTTATGTTAAAAATGAAAATTTTTTCAGCTTCTTGTGAAACATATGGGTCTCTCCGTTTTTTAAAATTTGCTTCACTCTACATTTTTGCTTTTATGAAATAAGGCGAAAAGCAAAATGTTTAGTGTTTTTTTTTTGGCAGCATGCCGTAATAGAGGCAGCATGAACCCCGTTCGTCTCTCACATAAACCCTAGCCTTCTCCTCCCTAACATCTGATGAATCAGGCTAACATACCATCATCACCGTTTTTAGGATCTGGGATCACTCAAAAAAGATTCTCCATACCAATTAACGGTAAATGCTACTTCACATTATGACACAAAGAGTTTTTATTGGAATGCTCTACTTTCAGATAGTAAGCTGGGGGTACCTGTATTAATTTTGGATTTTGCAATAATGGATTACCATTTCTGACTGCTTCATCTTAGAACTCTACTCAAGTTTCATCACCTTTCTCTTTCTATTACTCCACAAATACTGTGCCAGATTAAGGTATAAGATAAATAAGCTACACCTCAGGGCCTCACAATCCGAAGGGCCCTGAAAAATCTAAAAGGCATATATGTTTTCAGCTTTTGTGAGACCCTCTGGCTTATTTTTTTTAACAAGGGGACATCTAAGCTTTATATAGCTGAGGGCCTCAACAAGTCTAAATCTGGCATTGCACAAATAACTTAACCAGTATCAATTCTTGAAGAAGGCAGGCACCATATCATTAGACTGTTTTTGCTTTAGCAATTCAGAATGTTTTTACAAATTTTCACAGGCCCCTAAAATTGCTTCTACCACTCCTCAAAGGGCCAGTACGGCTCCTACTGAGAGAAAAACAAACTGTTGCCAATGTATAGATTATTTTTGTTCTCATAAACAAAACAGGAAATATAATTTCTGTTATTCACTTGAGATTGCCTTAAGTTCAGAAAAAACTGTTTACATTTGTTGGGCCCTAGGCACAAAGAGAAGGAAAATATTTACCCAAGTTCAAGTCAAGAGAAATCCTGATGGGTTTAAGTAATTTTAGAGCTGGTAGATTGCTGAAGAGGCTTTGAGTTATCATATTCATAGATCCTATAGGGAATCTTCAATCATAGCATGCCGGTAATTTCAGCTGATCTCAAATACTAAACCAAGATCTGTTTTTATCTTGCTAACGAAGTTGGATAGAGTTTTCGTTTGTTTGTCCACTCAATATCTCCAAAAACTCTCAATGAATTTTAATGGCATTGCAAAGAAAATATCAAAAATATATCTAATACTGTTGTTGTTTACAACCCCCCAAAATCTGCCAAAATTTGTACTTTATTTATTATAATCATCATGTTTATCAGTGTTAAGTGGACATCTATCTATCTATCTATCTATCTATCTATCTATCTATCTATCTATCTATCTATATATATATATATATATATATATATATATGTATATATATATGTATATAGATACATATATCTATATATATCTATATATATATATATATATATATATATATATATATATATGTATATATACATATATATATATATTGATAGATAGATAGATAGATAGATAGATAGATGTATATATATATATATATAGAGAGAGAGAGAGAGAGATAGATAGATAAGTATAGATAGATATAGATTAATATATAGATAGATGTAGATATATAGATATATAGATATTTCAAGTGGATTTGATAGAATGAATTGATTAATGTTGGCAAGTTGACTAATATAGTGTTTTCCAGATATCATAGTGATCATTCATGCTACTGATTGATGTATATAAAATTCTTGCAGCATGTCTTTCTTGAAGTCTGAGGCCATTTTTTTTTTTAAAAAAAAAAAAAAAATTGCATGTTGTTTATCAAAAAATTCCGGCTATGACAAAAAAATTGCTTGATTTCTGTGTTGAAAAATTAAAACAAGCTACTTATTTCTTTAAAATGTAAATAGAAATAGAAATCCACTTTTTTTCCGCTATAATTGTTTTTCACAGGGTTACTTATAGATATCTATAAGTAAACCAGATAAAAATAGACTGCAGGTGTGAACAACGGTTGACTTTTCCATTTAATCATTCTAAGTTAAAAGTGGATCTGACAAAATTAATCTATGAGGCATAAATGACCTTGAAAGTAATTTTGTTCCAGGTATGTACTTGGTCAACTTTCAAATCATCATTTAAAAATGAAGCCATTACATTTTGTTTTCCACACTATGATATTTCAAATGTGTTTTATTTGATGAATTTATCAGCATTTATAGTCTTTTTGAGATTCAAGAAAACAATTAGTATTAAAATGCAGAAACATTTTTATAAAAACATTTTCTCTTATACTCCAAAAGCAGTATTACTATCTCTGATATTCTAGAGAAATTTAACAAGAAGAAAACATGAAATTATATTCAATTATGAGGCCACCTGATTGTTAACTATAAGAGACTTATCTTTAGGATCATTGCAGTTCTATCTTGCTGTTGATATCAAATTTGGTAACTATGTCTACTCAACTAACTAATTTTAAAGCAGAATCTTTGTATTTAATGCCCGAAGTGAAAACTATTTGATGTCTGGTTAGATATTTCTAGAGGGTCCTGAGATAGTCAACATATTTGGTGACTTATGGCTCTTCTTACTTCCCCCAAACATGTTGGAAAAGGCAAATGCAACCTTGACTTGAGGAGAAGTGCTTTTTTTAATCTTGTTTACATAAAAAAAGAATATCATTTTTCATTTTAAAACTGGATTGGATATAATGAAATGATCAGTTTTTTTTTTCATCCTCATTGTTGCTATTCATCACAACACTAAGGTTTTTAAGATGAAAGAAAGACTACTTAAAATTAATAATGAAAATACTTTATCTAAGAAATTCAAACAATTTGGTGTCAAACCGCAGTTCAAACCATAAATTAACTCGTTGTGTGAGAACCTTACTGCTGTTTGAAACAAAATCAAAGTAGACTAAAGTTGACAACTTATGATTACCTCTGAATCGTATAGAAATATTTTTTAAAACAACCAATTGAAAAGCATGAGAAAATTATTATGATATAATTTATATTATATAAATTATATTAAATATATATTGTTCTATTTTCTGCAATATTAGAAACATTTCTGTTTTCCAACCATACATTTTCTTCTATTCATTGGAGAAATGTCTTCTTCTAGTAATTGGGTTATGTTCCGTGGTTTTTCAGAGTCATTAATGAAATAGAATGAATTTGGACCAAACAATTCATTTGGAATTTGTTTTCTGTTTTTAATTTATCAATTATTGCGTTTACAAAACCTATCCAACAATTCATATATACACAAGTGATATCCCCAACTGTCCAAATAAATCATGTACCCAAGGTGCTGACAATGCCTTTTTCATCCATTTTCTTCCAGAGCCAATTTCATTCAATATATACATCAACATTCAACGTGTACAATAAACATTACCTTTCCTGTCATGCAGTAAAAAAAAAAATGATTTCAACGCGGGAAATACCAGTAACTCATGGAAATCCATTTGCTGAATTAAAGAAAAAATATCTCTTGGACTAGAGGTGTCTGAAATTAAATATTGACCCAATGCTATATTGAGTAATGTTGAATGCTCTGGTTGAGAGCAAAGTCTCCATATTCATTATTTGATTTATCTTCGCAAAGTGCTGAATATATCAAATATATATATTTCATATCAAAGAGTAAATCAAAAAATTTATATTTCTTCTTATTGAAAAGGAATAGATTTTATATTTTGATCTGAACAGAATTAAAAATATTGGACCAGAGGAATTCTCCATTTTCATAAATTTTCAACCTGTCATGGTTCCGAAAAAAGAAACATCCTGCGGCACTGGAGTGAAAACTTGAAATAATGGAGAGAGGAAATGAGTTAGCTCATGAAACTAGAACATAAACTGACATAAAGCCTAGCAGATAACTCATGCAGTAGAAAACAATTTCAACTAGGGAAATACCAGTAAACTTGATTAGCACTATCATATTTCCTTATACCTATGGGGATGAGAGAGGGTTGGATCATGTGATGGCATCATCTTAAGGAATGTTCTTGAAAAAAAAAAAAAAAACTTTTCTCAACTCTTGGTATTCATATCAGTTATCATTCAAAGAGTTGCTCAGACTATTGAACTTATTCTTTGTGTTACTTTCCTTGTTACCACAATGTTACGGACAATCCATTCTATAGCTTTATTCAGGTGTACAATACTTAAGGAAATAGTGGGATATCTATTTTTTACAGAAAAAAAGGAAAGTAATAATAACAATAGCCAGGGCCTCTGAAGGAAATTTTATAAGGCAGTGCAAAGCTGCCCCACCTCCACAAACGCACTGTGCAAACACCCTTTTGGTCATCCTGTTTTCATCTGCTGTAACCCTTTTGGCATGCCATGCTGTATTTGTTTGCAGGTAAACGATAGACAACGAATTTCATCAATGGAAATATCACTGGCTGCACCCACCTTTCAGAGGCCCTGATGATAACAACACAAAGAACGAGTTCTATAGTCCAAAGAATTCTGGGAATGATAATGACCGAAATTAGAATACTTCAACAATTTTTTACTTTAATTTTTCGGATTTGTTTTCTACAAACTCAAAAAGACAATGTTGTTAAGTTTTGAATAAGACACAATTTTCAGTATGAGTCATAGTAAAAAAAAAAAGAATTCATCCTAATTTTCCCTTTTTGTAGAATTCACAATCATGTTTCTTCCCTTTTTTTTTTTTCTATTCTGTGATCTTGTTTTTTTGTTCATTTCAGATCCATTCGCTCCCCAGTGCTATAAACCCCATTCATCAATAACAAACCAATTCCAGAACATTCCAAAGAGACCCTCACAACAGTCATTTTTTCATCCGGGGGGTGGCAATCCCACATCTTCCCGGTCTTCATATAAACGAAGTGTTGGCCACATCCCTGATTGTAGTCAGTGGATTGATCTGAAACCAACCACATGCATAGATCTCTCATCTAACCAGTGTACAGCTCACAAAATGACTTAATGCAAGGTTTATATTAATCTTTGAAAAAATTGGAAAAATTTGTACAGAGAAAAATTTCAAAATTTGTTTTCCATTTCTAATTTATCCAGTACTGCAAAAAGTGCTCAGTACTGTATACACACACAAATAATATCCCCAACTGTCTAAATAAATCATATACCCAGGGTGCTGACAATGGCCTTTTCATATGGATTTTACCAGAGCCATTCCATTTGACATGTACATCATAGGTGGAAGGTGTTATTTCTCACCTCTACTGTCACTTGTAAGCTGACAAAAGTCTTGAATGTTTGGTATTCAGGGCCGGTGCTACACACTAGAAAAACTAGGCAATCACCTAGGATATCAAAATCTGGGGTCGCTGACAAATTCTGAACAACTTTCTTAATCCAACTAAAAACACAAAAACTTAATCATAAAGAGAGCATTGGCTAAGTTAAGAAAGAAAAACGATTTCCATTGTCAATAAATCAGAAAGGTCTCGAGAAGGAGGACTGTCAGAATTACTGGTTATTTCACAATTGACAGCTGCATCATAGACTTGAGGTGCTTAAGGTGTAACATACTGGTGACTTGAAGGATTTGTAGATGCTGGATTACAGCTTTGAAACTCATTATTTGGTTACCTTTTTAAATATATCATGATTGCAAAGTTGTTTGATATACCTTGACTTTTGGATACTCTGTGTGCTAGTGTGAGAAATTCGATTCAAGTGTCCGCTTGGAATTTTGACCAGATTAAAAGAGGTGCCAGACTATCTATTGCCAGATGATCAATGTTTTACCCCTAGGAGTATAATCATTTCATGTCAACTTGATTTTTCTACATCCAGTTTAAAGATGTGCATTCAAATAAACAAGCAAATGCCTATTAGTTCTGCTGCCAATGAGAACTGAATCAATGATTTGAGTCATCATTCAGCAAATCAGGTATTTATGCTTTCTGGGACAAGCATAAGAGGGGGCAATCCGAAAGATTAATGTTATCTGTATTACAAGAAACATAACTTAGACAAACAGATAAAAAAAATCATCTAGGGGATACTTGTCTCTTTGATAATTTTGAAATCAGTGAATTCCCTAAAACAGATAAAAAGTGGTTTTATTTTGGAGTAATAGCTTGGGCTTCAAATAGAATGGATAATAAAATATAATGATAATCATTACCATTGATATACTGAGAAAATTCATCAAATTGTTCAAAGAAATCTTCAGTGATAGAAATGGGTTTGTAGAATTAGCTATACAATGCGGCTGGGTTTTGGGAACCAGGTATATCGCAATGTCTCCATTAGTAGACATTGAACATACAAAAAACCTGGAAATGATGATACTGCACTCTTCTAAAGATTCTTGGGACTTGTTTATTTCAACTAAAGTGATGGTAATAACCAATGTGCGGAGTGGCATAACTGTTATTCGCACATAAAATGGATTCAATGAGTGTGAGTTTCAGTTGATATTGCTCACTTGAGAAAGGCATGAATCCACTTTTCTTCCCAGCTATGGATAAATAATCCAGAGTTTGAGTAAAGGCAGGAGGGTTTGAAGCTGGCAGCTGCACCCTTTAAAAAAATGACCCACAATTGAAACTGCAGATGTAGCCCTATACTCTACCGGGAGCCTAGAGAAACCAATGATCAAAAATAATGAATCATGATAATGGTTCTGACCTCTCTAATGATCAGTACAAAAGATATAATAATATTGATCACGTAGAGGAAAATTAAGTACCTGTGATATTCTAAAAAAGAATAATAAATTAGATTGGAAATGAATAATTAAAATAAAAGGAAATTTAGAGTAATCCCAGCATCTGGCTAAGCATTCTTTTTCATCTCAATAAACATTAATGACTAAAGATGAGTAATTACCATTTTGTGTCATGTTGCTGAAATTTAGTTATTGTGAGAAGGTGTTTCTTACTGTGGATTCAGAACCTATGAGTAGTTCATTGAGATTCATTTTTCTTATATATTCAAGGCACATCTGTAAGTTGGGGGTAAAACTTGAGCTGTCATGGAGTGATTATATTAGTAGAATAATATTTGAGAAAATAAACACCATTTTCAGTACCATTCCTTTAAATTTTTGTTTTGTTCATAAAAGAATGATTCCAGTGAAGTAGATATATTCACTGTTGCCAATTGATTAGTAATTTGGCAGGGGCAGACTGACAGTGATCTGGGCCCCTGGGCAAAAAGGGTTATTGGCCCCTTAACCCATCCCACTATACCATCCATTCCATTCAGATATCAACAATCTCAATCAGACATTTGTTTGTTTTGTTATTTGGCCATCTTGCTGGTTTCGGCCCTCCAGCACTGCCCTATAGCCTCACTGCTCAGTCCGCTCCTCGATAAGACTAACATGAACAGAACAATATCGACTGATGATACCCTAGTCTCATTTCTGAAAAAAAGAAATACTTAATAAAGCTATATTTGTGAAGACTTTGCTTTATACATTAAATTTAAAAAAAAACTTTTCTCATACAAAATGGACAATATATATCATGACTTGATATTCTAATAAGTAACATTATCTGTAAGAATTTGTAATAAGCACAAACAGATTTTTGTATAAAAACATCTTTCCTGAGTAATGCAAAGTATAATTTGATTTTTTTTAAAGAACAAAGCTAATTCTATTCTGCATCCAGTGTGCAGGTATTATGACTAGGAGGCTGTTTGATAAAGCTGGATATAGACAATGATGAGGCTTGGATGATTTACAATGAGTAGTGGTCCTCATAATATCCTTGTAAACTATCTTATGATGAAAAGAAAAAATATTCATGTAAATATTGTTAATAATAAAATTAATAGTAATGATACCTAATTCTAAACTATAAAATACAAAATCACAAAATTTATATTGAATTATAATTCGACGTAGAGACTGATGCTCATACAAAATAAAAATGTGAGGAAAAAATTTTCAGCTTCAATTAAAAATTTTCTGCAATCCTTTATTTGGTTCCAGGGGGTGAAAAAGTTCAGCCATGTTGATTTTTACCCATAATGCAGAGCAACATGTTTGCCGCTCCAAAAAACTGAATCTGTCATAATTAATTCAAAACCTTAAGATATAAAACAAACACACACATTTTCAATCTTTGAAAACTAAAATGGAAACGTCATTTGCAAAGATGAATGGTTAACTTCTTCAGTTTACAAAATGAATACTTTGAAGTTTGTACATGTTAAATCAATGCATGGTTCATCAAAAACTGAAAAAAGGAATGTGGGACCAGCCAAGAAATCCCATGAAAAAGTTGGAGATTCCACAACCCAATGGAAACAAAAAAGCAGTTTCTGTTTTTCTGTTTGAAAAAAAAAAATGCTGTTCATTTAATAAAAAAAAGTGTTTTGAAAACAGATTTCAGATAATTTTTCTTTTTTGTGAATGCTTCTAAAAAATCAATTTTTGAATGATTTAGTATCTGGGTTGATTTCGGATTCAGTAATTTTTGTTTCATTCATTTTGATACTCGCTAACAATCATCAAAAGGAACATAGATGTATTTCTCTCAATCTTATTCATGAAATCTTTCTAATTTATTCACATACATGCCATTAATCACATCCCTGAGTAATACATGAATACATACATCTACGTGTGTATACATATATATATGTATTTATGTTTATATAAATGGCTTGGCTTTTTGAGTGAAGATTGTTGAGAGGAATTTCCACAGCAGTAGGACCATTGATGGCGGGCCCTGTGAGTAAAATACTCCTCTAGTCTGAGCAATATATTTAAAAAGGTAAATGGTGACTCCAAGTTTGATGATGGTGCAATCATCAAACAAAGCACTACTCCTGTTGAAGCAATACCTATATATAGCACATGTTCTGACAATCACACCAGCATGAAACTCAGAGACACCATGAAGCACTGAATCTTCTGAGTATATCTATTTACATATGCTCTATTGCTGATATCAAGCATTCTTCACGTATAGATAAGATTACTCTCACAAACAATACATATGTATATAAATATAAATTCATATTTTAGTTGTGTGGATGACAATGTTGGTGAAAATGACAATTGGAAGGTGAAGAGGAATTTGAGACAAAAACAAGTGTTACATCTCAAAAATTTTGTTATCACGTGGGCATGTTCTGATGCATTCCGATGGTTGCCAACCACCTCTTTCAGAGAACTTGCAGAGAAAACTGTATGCTGTTTTAAACATGTAAACAGCAGATAGTTTACTGCTTGTGAACATGAAACACACAGATTGAACATTATACAGTGAAAATTTCAGATCAAAATTCTGTTGATAAGTACATGTCAGGCTGTGGACTCATTAATGTATTTCCATGTATACATATGAACACTCACCAATACAATAACTCACGGGCACTCAACATGAGTCATGATGATCTTACAATACTTACAACTATTTACCCACATATACGCTTATCTCTCAAACAACTCATATTCACTCATTTAAAGAGATGAATCTCATACCCACCATAATAATGTAAAATACACAGGACCAACATCATATTTTTGTCATTATTGTTGTTATTACTACAGGTTTCCCTCATTATAATGCGGATGTTGGTATACAAGGAAACCAATCATGTGGCAAATCAAATTAAGCCATTTTGAAGCTAGATCTCACTGTTTAAAAGCAAAGTCAAGCTATTTCAGAGCTAGATATAGCTATTTTGGAGCTACGTTAATATTTTGGGGTCCTCCATCCATCTGTGTTAAAACTGCACCATAATAAACTGCATTACAACAAAGGAGACCAATAATACAACTACTACTAATACTACTACTTTTTGATTTGAATAATGTTTGTCTTAATGGACTTGGTTTCTTATGTTTGCCTTAGCATAGATTATTCTTCAAAAAATACTTGCCTTTGGCCTTAAAGAGGGAGGTCGGATACCTGTACTCAATACTACCTGTATGAAGTTCCTTTGTTAAAAAGACCTTTTGTTATTTTCCGTATAACAATGCAGGCATTTGAATGAATACCTTTTCAAACATATGCATACTCAGATGACTAGTTGCATCATTTTAATGACAAGCAAACATTCACATTCTTGTCAAACTTCAGGCCAAGTTTGAGTTGACTTTATTTTTCCCCAATAACGAGTACGATCCTCACCAAATTAAAGGATTAAAACTCTCCACTGTTTGTCGATCCTGTCACACTAAACCAAACCTGTGTATAAGATTAACATTTTCCTACCATGATTTGCAATCATGGTTTAGTGACTGTTACGCGACTCTCCTACCAACACAGCCCAAGAGACAAGTCTTATATATACAGCAAATTTATTCATTATAAATACGATACCAAAGTTGTAGGATTCATCTTCCTTTGAAATCAAAGTAGGAGCGAAGTTTGACTCTGAAGCAGCCACACTTGTTCTCTCTTATTCTCTCAAACATAAAGACGCTCACATACATTAATTTACCGAAAGTAACACTCCTAATAAATTCATGTCTCTGTTGCTAAGATTCATTATATTATGCATATAAGCCTATGTAAAGCTTGTAATTGGCCCATTTCAGATGGGAAATGTAGACCTTATTTCAAAATGCTCATTATTCTTGTAATCAGTGCAAAATACATATTATTTATGTATGAGTATACACTTGTACATGTAGTTTACATGATTCACTCACAAGTATCAGCACAGAATAAAAGCACTAAAAGGGTTTATAAAAAAGGGAGTGGTGAGTAATTCTATTAAAAATGTATATAAGACATCTGATTATGGCATACACTATTAGCATAAAAAGTATTTCTTATTAAAAGTTAATAAAAACTAGAAACAAACTGGCCAAGATCGGGAGACACTGTGATAAAATGCAAAAGATATCACTAATAATTCTAATAATGAAACAATTAATTGAAAACATGATGTATCAATTACTAACAAGCACTAAAACTACTCAAAGTGATAGTTTTTATCTGCTGTCAAAGCCAAATCTAATAATAAGATAAGTATAATAAATTTGGTACATAATTAATCTATTTTTTATCTGTATCAGTTTTATTATGAATCTTATTCAAAACAAATATTTTGTGCAAAAGACCCCCCCACTCTCTTTTTTCAATACCAATATTCTCTATGAAAGGTTCTACCATTTGCTTATATCAAGAACACTAGAGCCCTTTGAAGACCTTGGCCCATGCCAACTGCCACCTCTTCCCTCCCCTCTATTCTGGCCCACACGCACACTCTTTTTTTCTATTCCTTCTTATTCAAACATACACTTTTCTCTCCCTCTTTCTTCAGGACACAACACCTCAAGACCACATACACAAAAAATGGGTAAATGATCTTATTTTTTTTCTTATAATAATTCATCCAAAGTAGCACCACAATGAAGCTTACATGAACTCAATAAATGCTTCCTTCTTAACAGGCATAAATGAATGTATATTACACAAACTTTCTCTCCAGCTCTCAATTGAAATCTTCCCATATTTTGCTCATTCTTTTATTCATATCTTTCATGAAGAAATGCATATCAATTTAATACAAACATACAAACTCATATTATTTTTCACTGATATGATATAAATATAACACTCAGCAGATAAACATAAGTACATGGGTGCCCACTGAGGAAGATATGGTCAAACAAGTTTGGGCCTTGTCACCGAGGGTGAAGAGGTTTCAATGTTGGAACTTTATAGTCAATAAAGGATAATGCTGCAGTACAATTTTTTTATGCAGCCCACATTCAATACACCCATATAAAAAAAACTGTATTATTATTTGCCTTTCTGCAACATGGGTCTCCATCAATGGTCAAGTGTATCTTTTGACATCTCGATTATACAATGGGTCATACTTGCTTACAATACATATGGCTGGTGGAATCCCTATCGTGTAATAAGGTTGCCACTAGAATATATTCCAAATATACTCCGAAAATCTGTAAAATTTGACCCCCATCCTGGCACACATGCTTTTACTCCCTAAAAAAGTGGCAACGGACACCAATGCCAATGCATATACACCCACAAAAGTCATCCTCCCATATATTCACTACTCGTGCACACACCACACACCAAAGCACCCTGACAAATACAAATAATCCACCCACATGCTCATACTCATTCTATCAGTCATGAATATTTTTAGCAGAATATTTTTTTTATTCCTAATCTTTATCAGTTGATTAATTTTGAATGACTCTAAAGAAGGAAACATAATCCACTACGAAAAGATTTTATTAGGGATTTTCTAATCACTGTCATTGATCAGTTTTTATTGATTTTTTATTCATCCAGTTTTTTTTTCCTACTGACAGATTTATAATAAAGAAAAGAGCAAATTCACAAAATCAAACTTGAACAGGCAAACCAAAATTCCTGTTCTCAAACACAGTCCTTAGGGCATCTTTTTAATGGCATTCTACAAATAACACATCGGTGCATATATTATTCAAACATTACAGCTTTATAATGAAGTGGCAATAACTTCTGGAAGAAAATAAAAAATGCCAGGAGAAATCATGCCGATCCCTTGATGGTACTTTTAGCACATTTTGCACCCTCCAAAAAAAAGAAAATTTACAAGATGCCAAATTTTTCATGTATTAATGCATATATTATTCAAACGTTGTTATTTTGGACTGAGATGACAATTAAATTTGTAATAAATTTAAAAAAATGATAGCTTTCAAAACAAAGATGTAGAAACAAAATTCCCTGGGTAGTAGGTTGTGAGGATGTACTGAATACATTAAACTTTAATAAAAAGATATTTCTGAGCTTTGAAATGTTCAACAATGGAATAACTAGATCTTGCCCCAAGCAAAATTATTGCGACTGCATTTTGTGACCTCAGCACATTAAAGAGTTCAGGTTTCAAAGTACTTGATATTGAAAGTATTTAACGGTGCCTTTCTAACGGGGAAAAAATGTGCCAACATGAAATTGGAGAAAATAATTAATGATAAAGACAAATTATTCAAATCTTAGAATAACTAATCATAGCGAGAATATGGAGGTGGTACAGGTTTCCCCACTATCGGAAAGTAGAGTGTTCCTATAAAAAAAAAAAACCTTTTGTGAGCCAAAATCATGTAAAGTGAGGAAGCAATTACCATTGATTTATATGCGAAAAATTTTTATTACAAGACCCCCAAAAATCATTTGAGTGGCATATCATCATCATCATCATCATCATCATCATCATCATCATCATCGACATCATCATCATCGACATCGACATCAATCAATCAACCTGTGAAAAAAATCTTTGACTAACCCCTTGAAAACTCTTGGGAAAAAAAAAGAGTGTTGTTACAAATCCATCCCAAAATCAACAATGCTTGTGTCTCATGCTTAAGGATAGAGCCCAGTGGTGAAACAGTGGGAAAATGTATTGGCTTTAAAACTGGATTAACAGAGCTTTCATAACCTACAAACAAGACATATTTTTTCAACGTAAATTTACCTAAAGTAGTACTATTAACAGGCTCACACAAACATAATGAACACTTGTTACCTCTAGGTATAAACATGTGTATGATATCATACAAACTTGCTCTTAAAGACTTATCGTATATAATAATTATAATGGTCTGATTTGTTGAAATAAAAAGCAACTAGATTTAAGATGAAAGGAAAACTAATCAAAAACTAATAATTATGGAAAATGCTTCATTTAATAATAAAATTGAAGATGATATTACAAAATATTTTATCTAAATTTCTCAGATGAAGAATTATCTTTATTATACTCTGAATTATCCAAACTGGTGTCTTCATTTTGGTGGTTATTGTCGCAATGTTTTGAACATTGTACACTCCAACATACCATTGTGACTATGACAATCAAAGAGAGGAAACAAGTTCGATTAAATCAGTGTATAATTCAATATATTCATGGACTTCCTCTACTTATATTTTATTTCTAAATCACAGCTTATGTACCAAAAGTATTGACTAGAAAGTGCACTATGCTGCTGTGGCTTTGAAATTCAAAATCTTTCAAGGTAAGTATAAATTCAAACCAAGCATATTAAGAATTCCTAAGCTCTTGTGAAACAAAGCCGTGCTCATAATTCAAGTGAATTTTAGATTATTTCATTAAATTAACTTGACTTGAGAAATTGTATTCCATGGCTTACTTTTAGAATGAATTCTATACAACTGTAATGTTATGTATGTTGAAAAAGACAGTTTTCTAAGAAATATCTAAATACCCTTACAAGTTATGCCTTATGCTTTACGCAAATAGTTAATTCCAAATTCAGCCACATGACCTTAAACATATCATTAAGGCTGTAGCTGATACATTCACATAATCTCTGTAGAAAGGCAAACAGTGGTGAAAAAAAAAAAAACAGAGTGAAAATAAAAAATAAGAATCAAGTTTACTTTAGGACACACAAATTTTTAAACACAATTTTCATAAGTAAGTGTTCCTTATGATGTGTGCATTGAATGTGACTGTTGCCAGATGGTTAAGGTTTTTCTATTTTTAAGAACTTGAAAAATCAGTTATGTCTCAAAGACAGCATCTAAATTGATGTAACATTAAAAAGTCCTGATATCAAAGTGGTCTTATCAAAAATGAAACAACGCCATTTTCCAAAAACCCAAAGTGAAGATGTTTCGAATGAAATACTCCAGTTCTTCAATCCTTTTTTTATTAATTTTACATGAGTGCTATTTTTTTCATTAATTATTAAGCTTGAGAAAAGTCTATCCCTCATCATAAGAGCAATTAGCCAAAATTGTCAACATAGTCCAAGAGATTTCTCCAGTTTTCAAGTGACTCTGACTGGCTGGCTATGTATGGATCATGTGTGTAGGTTGCACCAATGAAGCTAGAGGGTTGAAAATTCAAACATTCATCCCTTACTATGACTACAAAAAATGTTTTATTTTCGTTTTTCGAAAATCTCTCCCTAGATAAGTTTTGATTATCGGAGGTTTTTGATATCAATATATGTTTATGCTAAATTGGTCCTTATTTTATGTTTGGTAGCTCTCACTCTTGTTTTTCGAACATTGACATCCTCAATGAGCCCAGCCCAACGAAAAGCAAGAGAAATAACTTGTTCATTGATCACCTTTTTTCCAATTTTTTATCTGATTACCTCTAACATGGCATGCTTGCAAAAGACATTGGTCATGCAATGGCTGGTGGAAGGTCATATCATTCAATACAAATAGAGTTTGGGTAAGAAGTTTATCCCTCTTTTTAAAAGCAATTAGTTTGTTTTTGTTTACTTTGAAATCTGGGGGCAGGTAATATCATTCAACACAAATAGATTTTGGCTCATACCCTCATCAAGTTCCCCAATCCCCTTCTCTGTGGAGGGTAGGATTAAAAGTTCCTAATTTACATTCTATTCATTAAGCTCTCCTGTTTCATAAAATTCTGATTACCTGCTTGATAAACCCCGGGGCTTCTCATTCAATACTCATACCACTAAACTACCTGAGAATACATGCTATTAAAAATAACAAAAAAAATCAATAGAAACTGTCATTTGACCAACATCTTTTAATAGCATGCCGTGTAAGGGTGATCAATTAAAAAAAAGAAAAAGCATGTGATCAATGAATAAATTACTTCACTTGCTTTTCATCAGGCAGAGATCACCAAGAAAAATTTTAAATGCTGACAGGCAGAAATTAAGGCACCAATTTAGTAAAAAACTTGCATTGAAAATTAAATACCACAACTAAAAACCTATTTGGAGTGGAATTTTCAAAAAACAAAAAATTAAAATTTTTGCAGATTTAATGAGGAGCAAAAGTTTAAATTTTCTGTACTGTGGCTCCATTGGTACTTGAGATACATAAATATACAGCCATCCAGCCAGACCAACTTAAAAACTGAAGAAACTAGTATTGACAGTATTGGTTGACGGTTTCTGAAAACAAAACACCAAAAAGGAAAATGTAGAACATTGATCTGAATAACAAGCAAGCAAACAAACAAATAAACGAGTTGAAAATTTGATGTTTTGTTATCATTATCAGATTATCTTTCAATCTTTTAATCGTAGTTTTAATTCTCCTGAGTTATTTTTTCTGCGTCCTCACAATAGAAACTGACTTTTAATAAGTCATTAATCTATTTTAATTTGTTTGATGGCTGGCTGGTTGATTGGGCGTCCTCATTATTGGAGAAGAGATAACGAATGTGTTTAAGCCGTCAATCAAACCGACACTCAGTGAATAATTGAAGATGGAGCTGATTCGCTCAAATCCTTAATTACCCAATATAATCTAATATATAAATTTAATTTTCTGCTTCTCTGTTTTCAACGCTAACGATCTGAAACAACTATTTCATTTACACGTAGCTTTATGGAGACTAGGGCAGTGCCATTCCAAAGATGTTTGTTTGGAAGAGGCTGGACTTACAGAGTGTGAAACAGTCCGCCATAATTGTTGTGTAAAATAATTTTCTGTCCGTTATACGAAACAACGACTTTGAGGTATTCCAATCACTTCTCTTCAGAGTTGCTAATTTAGATATCTTATATCTGAATTTAAATAAAACTAAAGAGCAGAAATCAAGGAAGATGATTTTTCAATATTGAAACTATGAAGAAATATCCATTAATCTCCAATTTTTCATTTATCTCAAGGACAGCTGGTTCAAAAATCTCCAAACTCGATGCTGCACTGCGTTGCATGCTATCAAATATATTTGGTGAATAACAACTTCATACAATGGTATGTTGTCAAGTAATCGCGGTACATACAAACACGTAGAGATTTTTTCAAATGGAGTTAGTTTAAAGTTGGATGTATTAGAAACCCTTCAACAAATCTGTCACCAAAACTATCAAAATATTTTTTTTAAATTTTCCCCCTAAATAGTTTTCTAGTGGGGGGTTTGATTTACCAGCAAGTTTCATGCTAAATTGGTCTGTTAGTTTGTGTCCGGCACCATTTATCCTTGCATTTTGAGACCTAAGACTTTTGAAGTGATCACTGCCCAACAAAAGTCGAGAGAAGTAGCTTATTCAGTGGTCCCTCTTTTCCCAATTTTTCATTAATCACCTCCAGCACAGCATGCTGCCAAAAGATGTTGGTCAGATGATAGTTTCTATTGAGTGACTAACCAATCCTATTTTCTTTTGTCTTCCTTTTTCCAATTGTTTTTTTCTTTTTAAGAAATTGGCCTATTTCCATTTAATTGGCAGAGTTAGTCTTGAAATCAAACTGGAAAATTCTTACGAATACTTCATTGATCAAAAAATGTGAAGGATCAGGGTTAAAAGGGCAGAAAAGAATTGTACTCTTACAATTACGACATGAAATACAATTGAGCTTTCATTGTCCCTCCCTCTCTCAATTCTAGTTTTCTCTCTTTCTCACTCATTCCCTCTCTCCCTCTCTCCCCCTCTCTCTCTCTCTCCCTCTCTGTTTTTATCTGAGACAGTAAAGATGGATCTGAGTCAATGGAATCATCCAGTAAGGATAAATGGTCCAATTCTGATAACTGTTCCAATCAAATCCTTGGCTAATGCAAATACCAAAATAAAAAAAAGGACCTTATTTATATTGTAGAACAAGAATTTACTGTAGTGCATTTGATATATGAACAAAATCAGCACTTAATTGTTCTAGAAATCTGGTTTTCTTTGCACATTTTATCATTCATATAGAATAAAAAAACTTATTTGATTCATATTCCTTCTATCTATTGGTGTTCAAATTAGGTTAACATTAACAACTAAACATTAAAATAAAAGTTGCAAATAAATTAACCAACTTAAATACATCTTAAAATTGCTTAGCTGCCATCTTCTATTATTAGGAACTGTAGACCCAAACTGTCCACATAGGTTTTTTTCAGTTTTTCAATTGGTTTGGCTGACTGGCTGGCTATGTATGCATATATGTATCATGCGCAATCATCATATGTACAGGCTGCACCATTGGATTTAGAGGATTGAAAATTTCAACTTTTATTCCTTATTATGCCTTGGAAAAACTCAAATTCCTCACTTGAATAGGTTTTTAGTGGGGGTTTGATTCGTAAAGTGTGTTCATGCTAAATTCATCTCTTATTTTGTGTCTAGCTGAATTTATATTTGTTTTTCTTAAATTCTGATCGTTCTAGCAAACAACAGGCAAGAAAAGTAACTCGATCACTGTTTTGCAAATTTTTTCATTGATCATCCCCAACCTGTCATGCTGCCAAAAGACAATGGTCAAATGACGGTTTCTACTGAGCCACTAACAGGACCTGTTTGTATTCAGTGCATATATATATGTGTATGTGAGTGCAGGTGTGTGTGTATGTGTGTATATTTCTCAACATAATCTTCTTTTATGTCAATAAAATTGATTCAGCGGTGAACATCGATCTGACTGTGAAAATTTCAGATCAAAATTCAGCTAATAACTGCTAGGCTTCGGACTTATTGATGCACTCTCATCACCAAAACATAATGATTTCTTATATGCTTTCTTTCTTTTTAACAATTCGCTAATTCAAAAATTTGCTAATTCAAATAAACTTATTTACATGATAAAATAAATATTTAGTCTTGTACATTTAATACTGAAAGAAAATCATAATGCAATTGTTTTAAAAAAGTTACTTTTTTTTTACCTATTCTTCTCTGCATAAAACAACTACTTTTAATCTGAAACTTGAAACTAACTTTTAATCTTTTTCCCATTCTCTTTCAAACACTTTTAGATTTTCATTCATTTTATGATAAACTGGGGGAGAAACATTTTGTACCAGAAGGAGCTTTCAAATAACTTTTCAGAAATCAGAGGTGACTTTAGTTAGGGGAAATAACCTATTGTATGCAAATGTCTTTCCCACTTTCATCATCCCCATCAAATTTTGAGGCAAGCATAATTGCATACAACAGACCAGGCAAAATCCGTATCCTTTTCAGCTGACAAATGACAGCTCTAAACAGAGCGGAGGAGACAGTGTGTCATTTTATATGAAACGGTGAGTCAAGAGAAAGGGAGAGAGCGTTGGGTGGGGCGTATGAAAGATGATAATAATAATAGCAATAATAATAATAATAGAGTATCACTTAGTTCTGTTCATCTTCGTCTTTTCCTTTTCTTCGGAACAGAAACCTAATTCTAACTGATTTCGTTTCAAGAGAAACTCTATTTTGAACAGACATCCGGCTTTCACTTATGATAAAAAAAAATCTGTTTAAAGTTTCAGTTCAAAATGAAACAGGCAGCCATATTTGTTTTTTTTTTCTTTTTAAGGACCAAAAAAACTGAATGAAAAAAATGAAGAAAAAAGGCGAAAAAATTGCCTAAAAACAAATAAATATGATACTAACACACTCTGTGACTTTTCTCTTACCTCATTCCAAATAATATAAAAATAAAAATCAAGTAACTGAATCATGGATGTTTATTCATTTTTTTTTTTTTTTCGTATTTTTCACTTCTTTTTAATACTATATTGATGCTACACATCCCATAATAAAAATGTTATTCACGAAATGTTAGTTCAAATTACACTGGATGATTTTATTCAAATGATGAATGAGAATGAAAATATTCATGAATGCACATTTAAAGAGGTGCAGATAAAGGCATACCACAAGACGGGCACATCTCATCTGCTCAGTGCTTGGAATGTGTATATGTATGTGTGTGTGTATGAGTGTGTGTGCATGTGTATAGTGATAGAGAGAGGGAGAGATGTCCAAGTACACACACGCACATAGACTTTACTCAAACATGTTGAAGTTTGCAAATGCATATATCCTTAGAATGTGTGTGTAAGTGTGCGTGCGTGTGTATATGCGTGTGCATATGAGTGCAGAGATAGAGAGAGAGAGAGTTATGTCCAAACACACACGAAGCACACACTCACAAACATAGATTTTACTCAAGCAAGACGGCATTTGCAGATGCATACATCCTTAGAGTGCGTGTGGGTATATATGTGTGTGTATCATTGTGTGTCTGTGTGATGTGTTCAATCTATAATACTAAAGATATACATCTCTTTTCTTTCTCTTACTTTCTCTCTTTCTCTCTCTCTCTCTCTTTCACTCTCTCTCTCTTACTCTCTTTCTCTCTTTCAATCTCTCTCTCTTTGTCTCTCACTCACTCTCTCTCTCTCTCTTTTGCTCTCTCTCTTTTTCTCTCTCTCACTCACTCTCTCTCTTTCACTCTCTCTCTTTTTCTCTCTCTCTCTGGAGACTGGAGTTACATATAGGAGATTGAGGAACATGATACGCTCTGCCTCTATAACGACTCAATTCAAAACAAACGCTGAACACTATTTTTGTGTTTCGCCTCCTTTCATAAAAGCAAAAAAAAAAAGTGCTGTAATGCAAACTTTCAAAAAGCAGGGGACACCTGTATACCCCCACACAAGTACACGCGGAGAAGGTTTTTTTTAGACTAAATTACGTCTAAATAGGCTAATATTTCATAGCCAAAATATTGATTTCTATGAAATAAAATAAAATGAAAATGAAAACCCCTTTCGCTGATCCTTGTTTATATTTAGGAAATCCTACTCGATACCTGGTAGTTATTGCTGCTGACGTATTGATAAGATCTTGATTCGAGACATCTAAAATGATATCAGAAACTGTCAACCAAAACTGTCAACAAAACCGTCAAGTTTCTATTATTTTTCGGACTATCCTCATCCTGGTTGTTTTTCATACAACGTTTCGGCCGTTGTACTCTACGGCCCTCATCAGGTATCATCTGGTAGGTGTGGGGAAGTAACGAACCGAACCCTTTATTTAACCTAAATAAAGGGTTCAGTTCGTTACCCTTTTTTTAACCTGAATAAAGGGTTCGGTTCGTTACTTCCCCACACCTACCAGATGATACCTGATGAAGACTGTAGAGTACAATGGCCGAAACGTTGTATGAAAAACAACCAAGATGAGGATAGTCTGAATAATAATAGAAATAATAATAATACCTCATCTCAAAAATTCAGAGATATATAAAACCGTCAAGGTCGGTTTTTCAATTTATAAGCCGGTTAGGATATGTATATATTTATGGATGTATGTGTACATCATGTGTACAGGCCGCACCAATTATGCTGCAGAAAAAATTAGAAAATTACTCCTTGTTATCTCTAGCGAAATTTTTTTTTTTTCAAATCCCCACCCCAGATATATTTTTAGGTGGGGGGGGCTTCAATTTTTGATATATGTTCAAGATAAATTGATATTAGTTTGTGTCCGGCAGCATTCACGTTAGTTAGATTTTTTAGATTTAGACTTTTTTCTGTGATGATGGCCCAACAAAAGGCGAAAGAAGTAATTCATTTATTGATTACCCGTTCTCAAATTTTCCAACTGATCACCCCCAACGCATCATGCTGTCAAAAGACATTGGTCATGTGATGGTTTCTACTGAGTGACTAAGCAGACCTGTCATCTGACTCTCTCTTTATCTGTCTGTCTGTCTTCCTCCCCCTCCTCTTTCTCTTTCTCTTTCTCTTTCTCTCTCTCTCTCTCTCTCTCTCTCTTTCACACACGCACTAACACACTTCTGTCAATCATTCACATACATCCACACACATACATACATTGGTTGATGATCATATTGAGAAGAGACATATCAAAGAGCAACTCTTTCCCCGACTACTGCTCCCTCATTGTGACTCAGTTACTGTCAGAAAATGCGATGAAAAGAATGTACACATTCATTGAAAAACATGTCTGTTTGGTTACTCAATAAAAACCATAACATGACCGATGTCTTTTGGCAGCATTGGGGGTGATCAATCGAAAAATCGGAAAATGGAGTGATCGATGACTGAGTTACTTGTCTTCAGTTGGATTTAAAAAAAAAAAAGTATGAATGCAGCTGGAAACCAACTAGGGACCAATTTGGCTTAAAGATACATCAGGGAGTCAATATTCAAATTTTCAGCCCTCAAATTACAGGGGTGTGGCATGTAATGCAGGATACATACGTACATACTTCCATAGCCAGCCAGAAAAACTTGAAAACTGAAGATGTTAACAGTATTTGTTGACAGTTTTTTAACAGTAAATGATCTCCAAGGATGAATTTCTGCAAAACAAAGGTCATGTTCAACAAACATATTGAAGACCACCACACAACAATCAAAAATCGGAAACGCAGAGCTGGGGAAAGTAGACCAATACATTCACCTTGGACAACAAATCTCCATGGAGCCCTCAAAAGATGAAGAAATCTTGTGAAGAATCACTCTAGGATGGCAAGTCTTCAGCCGAGTAAGCTCAACCTTCAAGAATAAGAAAATCCCATTAGTCCTAAAAAGAAGGGTATACAATCAATGCATCCTCTTGATAGTCACCTATGGCGCTGAACATGGAACCTAACCAAGAGACTGACCTGCAAACTGAGAACCGTGCAACATGCACATGAGAGAATCATGCTTAACTTCACATGGAGAGATCACAAGACAGCACAATATATTAGGGAAAAAAACTGGAGTCCAAGGTATCATAGAATCCATTAGAAAACCGCAAATGGCTGACAACCGATGTATATTACGACTCACAAGGTAGAACCCCAGAGATCACACCTGAGACCATGGATGGCGGAATATAAGATGGAGAGACAAACTAAACAAGTTCAGAAAGTATTGGCTCCGCGATGCCCACAATAGAGAGGTCTGGTGAATCCTGGGGAATGTCTATA
This sequence comes from Thysanoteuthis rhombus, assembly GCA_963457665.1. Lineage (NCBI taxonomy): Eukaryota > Metazoa > Mollusca > Cephalopoda > Oegopsida > Thysanoteuthidae > Thysanoteuthis > Thysanoteuthis major. Next base: position 18,842,224 of record OY735214.1, on the reverse strand, counting down.
AAAGATGGATGATGAAGTTGATGAATAATTATCATACTGAATTTCTCATTTTATAACTAAAGAACTGTTTTGAGAGAATCAATAGACTAGCATTTCAAGGGAAATTATGAGTCACTGCTACTTATGTATATATGAATTAGTTTAGTTTGAAACATGATTTAAGGGAAAAAAAGCATGGACATAAAAAGGGACCAATTTGGCATAAACTTTCATTGAAAATTGAACCCTCCCATTAAAAACGTTTTTAATAGGTAAATTTTTCAAAAAACAAAAAAAAAATAATTTTCCCTGCTTGTTGTGCAATGCCTATGAGTGAAAATTCCAAGTTTCAACTATGAATGGTTTGGGCTGGGTGAATTCCTGAAATGTCAGAACACATGATTAACCTAAACCCAGCAACAGTGATTAAACCAGTCTGTTGTAGGTAGTGGTGGTTAATAGATAGATAGATGGAAGAGACTACCCAAATGTAAAGGGAACAAGGTGCAAAATGTCTCCCTCAAAAGAAGGTATATATTGATAGCTAGCTTGTGGGAGTGATTTTAAAAGATGTGTCAAATGTCTAGCAAGACACAGGAAACGCTGAGTAACTAGACATGAACAGACTGATCAGTCTGTTCGAATTCCCCAAAGCTTTGGGTGCAATCCCACTTGTAACAGTTAATATGATACCACCCACCAATCTTATGGAATCATATTGCATGAAATAAGTCAGAGCAGCCAGTATTTATTCTTTGTGATTGTGCACTCATAAGGTAATAATTAAAAGATTGAGTGTAATCTTGAACATTTTATATGGATGAGTCTGCATTCTGAACAATCATTAGGTCAAGTGTTTCAGAGCTCTTCATCTCACAAGTATAAAACAATCATGACTATATTACCATAATTTTCTGTTCGATCATGTAACCACTGTGTAATTTTTTTTTCTACTTTTTCTCTATTCCTTGGTATTAAGTCTGATTTTCTGATTGATTATGTCTAAAAACTAAAGAAAATGTCAATTATTCTCTTCAAACTCTGCTTTTGCAACCAGGACAATGATCATTTTAAAATACTTATTTTCCAATTGGACAACCACTAAATTTGCACATTTTTCAACTACATAGAGAAAAAAAACCAATTACGCATGAATACTGCTTTGCTGGCCACAAAAGCAAAGTTTGAAGAGAATGATAGCCATTTTCTATTCTTTTTTTCACAAAAGCAATCAGAAAATAAGACTCACTTCGCCGGAACAAAAATTGTATTGTATGGCGTTACGGCTCTGATTATTCTCAGCATTATTTGTTCTATCCTAAGAAGAGTTTACAACCAATGTATCCTCCCAAAAGTCACCTATGGAGCTGAAACATGGAACCTGACCAAGAGACTGACCCAAAAAACAGAGAACTATACAACGTGCACAAGAACGAATCATGCGCAACCCCACACGGATGACAGCACATTATATTAGGAAAAATACAGGGATCCGAGATATAGAATCCAATAGAAAACTCAAATGGCAATGGGCTGGTCATGTTGCAAGAATGGTAGACAACCAATAGACATTACAACTCACAACATGGATCCTCAGAGATCACATACAAAGCTGGAGAGAAGAACTAGACAAGTTCAGAAAGTATTGGTTCCACAACACCTATGATGAAGAGGCCTGGCAAATCGTTGGAAAGGTCTATGTCCAAGGACAGACCAAAAAAGACTGGCTGAATTATCCCATTTTATACTTAGTACAGGTTTCCCTCATCTGAAATTAGGGTGTTCCTATAAAAACTTTCCATAAGACGAAATAGCATGAAGATGCCATTACCGTTAATTCATATTGGAAACATTTTTGAAAATTCCCAGACCCAAAAATGAGTTGTCTGAGTTGTCTGTGGTTGAAATGGTGGGAGCTGAGGAAGAAGGAGGAAAAGGGTGCTAACCGTCTGACTAAGAGCTCACTGCAAAACGACTGCAGGATGCTATTTCTGCTTTTTTATGTAAAAGTATAAACGTGGCTTGAACTTTTGAAGAGGGGGAAATACCTTTACTGAAAAGATTGTAATCTCAAACATTTTATAAGGATGAGTCTGCATTCTGAACAATTGGGTCAAGGGTTTAAGAACTCCTCATTCCACAAGTGTAGAACAATTATGGCTGCCATTATCACCATTGTTAATTGGTTGGGAATATTAATCCTCCAATAATTCATAAGAAGAGCAGAGAAGCGTAACAGTTACTACCACATTAAACAGATTGGCAGACCAAGTTCGATATTTTGGCACAATTCATTTCATACCCTTGGGAAAAGCATAAATCCACCCCCACTCCCCGCTATTGGTGAATAGTAGGGCAGATGGTGCCCTTCAGCCCCGTTGAGCAGTTCAAGCCTTTTAACCCTATGAGGTATCTAAAAAAACCTGTAGCTTGGTGTAAGCTTCCCTCTGTGTGTGTGTGTGTGTGTGTGTGTGTGTGTGTGCTAAGAAGCTGGACCCTAACCCGGGTGAAGAAGGAAGGGTGGGCTAGCAATGCAACCATATAAAACCTCCTGGCTACTAAAACGAGTGCAGAGTGGTTGTGGTGCCTACGCCCCACAAGGAGTCTACTGGAGTAAACAAGGTCTAATTCACAACATCTTAGCTATGTATGTAACAGGAGTATAGGCCATAGCAATGGAGCTAGATAGCTAAAAACTTAAACTAACTCCTCATTATGTCTAGAAAAAAACATTTTTTTTGTTTTTTGAAAATCCCTCCCAACAGGTTGTTTAGTATTGATTTGGGGTTCAATTTACCATGTAAGTTTATGCTAAAGTAGTCCCTTAGTACGTGTTCAGCAGTGTTCATACTTGTTTTTAAGAAAATGTAGACTTTTTTCATGATCACCAACAAAAGGCAAGAGAAATGAGATTTTAATTCAATTTTTTGATTAATCAGCTCCAACTCAGATTGAGTCTCTATTGAATGACTAACCTGACTTATCTTTTCTATTTAATTCATTATTCATTATTGCCATTATATTCACTAGTTGCATTTTCACACAAGTAGTGACTGGAACCTTTCTCGGATTAAGTGACAGCAAGTCTCCAATACTCTAGGACTCTCCTCTGTATTCTTGCTGATTTCTGCAGTGCTGTCATCTAAATTAATTTAATCCTTCCGCAGATCCCTAGTCCCTCCAATCTCTTTGCTAGGTTCTCTAGATCTGTTCCCTGGGATTCGATTTGGCACAACTGTGGACTCATGTTCCATAATTTTTCCAGCTCATTGGTAAGGTCAAGATACTTATCTAGCTTTTCACTGCCAGAACAGTGAATCCCTTATCTGACGCATTCTTTTCTTCTTGTTCACTGCAATTAGATCTGGTCATCTGGCCTGGATTGAGTGATCCATTTGATTGTCAAAGTCCCAAAGGATCTTATGTTTCATTTTCTCAGGCAGATTCTGATCTGTGCTTAGATCATCAGTCTGTATGGTCAAAACGTAGTCACTTGCACTGTTCCCAGTGGATCACCCTCCCCACCCTGATATGACTGTTCTTGTACTTCTCCTAGGCTAGTTCACTGCATTTGCATACTAAGTGGTTGATCGTCTCATCTTTATCTACATTTGCTGTTCTCCTGTCTTATCTAGTCTAGCTTTTATATCGTTGGCTCCAATGGTATTGTTCAGGACTATTACAAAGAGCAACTCAGTTTCTCTTCTCATATTTTTTCACCACTACCACCACCACCACCACCACCACCACCACCACCATCATCATCATCATCATCATCATCATCATCATCATGCAATGAAAATGATAGAATTCACCATTTTTTTTTTTATCATTGAAACTTATTAGCTTTAGTCAAGAGCCAACAAGTCGAGTTTTCACACCAGCTTTCACTGGAGATAGCAAGTCTCTTTGATACTCCAGGACTCCCTTCTGTATTTTGATTTCAGCAATGACGTCATCTGGATGATCTTGGTCTTTCTTAGCGAGCTAACCTTAAAGATTATCACTACTCTAGTGAGTTTAGTCTTTCTGTCCACCATATTTAATTTACTAACAAGAATTTGGAGGGAGTTTTCTCTTTATCATATTTTATTGGTAGTTTGACTCTTTCTTATTATACTATTGTTTTGACATGAAGCATTTTTACCATTTTTTTTTTCATTACTTGTTTTCTTCCAAATTATTTTTTTTAAATTATCATTTTTGCTTTTTTGATTGTCCTTTCTATGGTCCAAAAGAGTGAGAAATGATTTTTAAACTAGGGTCTGCATTCGTGCTCGCTTACATTGATTAAAGGCCTTGAGCCAAATTCCTTGGTATATATATCTGATTGAAATACTCACACACACACACACATACACACACACTTCTTGGCTCATGAATCACTTTCCCTAGTTTTTTTAATGCTAGTTTTCTTCTATAGTATTTTTGAAAATTATTATTGTTCTTTTCAGATCAAACATTAACATTATTATTATTTTATCAATAGTTATACCCTAGCCACACAAATGTCCTGCCCGACCAATCAGCCAAGTGGGATACAGATTCTTCTCTCTTTGCTCTTCTGTATGTCTGTGTCTGTCAGTGGTCTGTGTATGTCTCTGGATGCTCATGTTCACATTTTGGGGACTACCTTGAAAATTTGCATCGGTTCAACGCAAGGTACCATTTAAAAAAGTTTTTTGATTTTTTCGAAAAAGTACTTTTTTGGTCTCAATGGTCGTTTTGGACCAACCGACTATGCCAAATTATTGTGTTGTTAATTTTTAGATAATTTTAGATATTTTTTAGATAATTTTAGATAAATTTTCCAATAATCAGTTCAGGTACATGCACAGCTATGGTGATTCATGTATGCAAGGTACAGATATCGTTGTCGCTTTTCAGATGAAGCATTTTAAAAGTAGTTTCACTCCATTTTATTATTCATTATTGCTTTTTAAGTGAAGCATTTTCACCACAGTTACTTGATTAGTAATTTTACTCCATCTCATTATAATTGCTTTTCAGGTGATTATCAATTTACAGCTAGTTTTATTCCATTTTATCACTGTTACTCTTCAACACAACACTCTTAGTCAACATTTTCTTTCGAACTCTAGAATCAACAGTGTGAAATTGGAAATAAATCTATCGTAAATGTCAGTTGATTCATGGAACTTTATTCCACAAATAATTCAAACCTACAGCATCAGTGTGATAAGATGAGTGTACTAAAAATAATCCTCATCTACGAAACGCGAAGCGCATCCATGTATATATATATATATATATATATACATATACATATAATGAATGCTTTTGAAACTTTTCGATGTTTACTCTGAAACACTCTGATTCTAGGCTGAGGACTGAGGAATGGCATTATGATCCTAGACAGAGCACAAAGATATTCTGATCTTTGGTATAAGTACATGAGAATGACATTTTGATCCAAGGCAGAGAACACAGATACTCTGATCCTGAGTTTGAGTGCCAATCCATGAGTAGATGGTCCCCACATTTTTTACGGGCACTCAGCTAGTTTATGAAATATTGGAAATTGGAAAAAAATTGTGAAACCAATAAGAAGCCTTACTTCAGCTTCACAAAATCAGATTAAAGAACCCTGGCTGCTGCAGGGTCAAACTCCACTCCTACTTCTATTCCAACTGAAGATGATTACTGCAATTTTTTCATTGTATATATGATCAATAAAAAAACATAAAAATATATCTTTTTTGTAGAAATGTATTTATTAGAATGAAATAAGCACTTGCATATCAGTAAAAGATATTTTCATTGATATACAAGACTTGAGAGTTTGGTTCAGTTGGTAAGAGAAATGCCTACCAATCAGTTGGTTATGATTTCAAATCTTGATACGGTAGAAAAACTACGTCAATTTCAGGTTAGTCACTCAATAGAAACTGTCAAGTAACCAATGTCTATGGACAGCATGCCATATTGGATGTGATCACTAAAAAAAAGAGGTGATCAATGAATAAGTTACTTCTCTCACCTTTTGTTGGGCAGTGATCACTAAAAAAGTTCAACTTTTTGAAAAACAAGTATCACCACTGCTGGACCCAAACTAAGGGATCAATTTGGGGAAAACTTACATTGTAAATTAAACCCCCTCACAAAAACCAATTATTGGGGTGGATTTGAAAAAAAAACAACTTTTTCTTTAGCATTTGTTTTGCAGCAAGCCATTATAGAGGCAGCTTGCACCCTCTTCTTCTAATATTGTTCCTGCATTTACTACATATTAGTAGTATTTAAAGTTTCATGTCTTATTTGATATGATTTGGTAGGCCATTTTTTAGGCCTGAGAATGCTCAAAATTTCCTCCTATATAGCCTAATAGTAATTGCTTTACACTACGATTTTTATAGAAATGCTCCACTTTTGAATAGAGTGATGGGGAGTTTCTTATAATGCATTTTATGGTGCTACTACAGGCTGCCCCCACCATAATGTAGTTTATTATAGTGCAGTTTCTGTTATAACATGGGTTGGTGGTGGACCCCAAAATATTACCCTGGCTCTAAAATAGCTAGATTTAGCTCTATAATAACTAAATTGATCACAGCTTGGTTATCAATTTTTTTGCTTTTTTGGACCCCAACTCCCAGGCTGTAATACGAATGGATGGATGATGGACCTCAAAATATCAATCTAGCTTCAAAATAGCTAGATTTAGCTCCAAAATAGCCAAATAGACCACAGCTTGGTTATAACGCTGCGTTGGTTTTCTTGGACCCCAACATCCGTATTATTATGGTGAGGTCGGACAGAGTGTCTGTATAATTACTTCTGTTAATTCTATAACAGCTATAACAACGCAACTTATGTCATAAATCATCCATCAACAATGATAGATAATGACAAACTTATTCGATCATTTGAGGCAGGCAGATGAGTAAACAATTGAGGGCTCATTGTGCTGATAAGAGAAATTCAAGACCTGAACACCCATGAGTCATAATCAGTTGAGGGAGTCACAAACAAGGGATGATGAGAGCCAATCTACCATTGCCCTGAGCCATGTTATCTGCGGGAGAATAAAGCCAAAAAGCCTGACTGGAAACAACAAAACAACTTCATCATATTAGCAAGGTTACCTGGTGTTGCTGGGATTAAATAGACAGAAGAGAATGCTATTAACCCTCGTTGTTCATGTTTATCTCACAGACGTGTATTATAGCAATTGATTTTAAAGAACAGTAATGAAAAAATAGATATAATGCAATCATATTGAACGTATAATATACAGATTCAGCAATATTATTCGAAACCCTCAAATAAAACAGAAAACATAGTCAACATCAACATAGATTTCTTCAGTTTTTAAGTTGGTTAGACTTTCTGATTATGTATGTATCACACAAACAGGCCACACCAATGGAGCTGGAAGACTAAAAATTGATACATTCATTCCTTATTATACATAGAAAAAAAACATCTTTTTTTTTTTTTTAAATCTTCCCTCAAGAGGGGGAGGGCAATTTGCAATGTAAGTTTATGCTAAATTAGTTGCTCCCTTTTATTAAGTTATTTTGCTTGTCTTCTGTTGAGCAGTGATTATTAAAAACCATCTGACTTGTGAAAAAACAAGTGTGAATGCTGCCAGACACAAACCAAAGGGTACAAATTAGCATAAACTTGCATTGTGAATTGCCCCCCCCCCCTCAAAAAGAAAAAAATAACTCTTGGGGGGAGAATTTTTAAAAAAGCAGATTCGATAAGAAATAGATGTTAAAATTTTCAGGCTTCCACCTTCATTGATGCTGCCTGTACCCATGGTACATACACAGCCAGCTGACAGGAATCACTTAAAAACCAAAGAAAGCTATGCCGACTATGTTGACAGTCTTTGTAGATACGTAACAAACTCCAGTGATTAAGAAGTGGGACCAGGTAACTCAATCCTACACAGAAGATAATGTCCTTTCCCTAACAAATAGATTGAATAAAAAGAATTAGACAAAATGATGCACTGACTAGTACAAATGCAGGTGTAAATACACTCCCAACCCTCCAGTAAAACTGTCAGCATAGTTTTCTTTAGTTTTTAAGTGATTCTGGTTTGCAGATCAGTCTTGCAAGATATTTTAAGATTAATCCTCGTTGAATATTTTGCTATTCCTATCCTATGTCAAACTAAGATAAGATTATTTCTTTAAACTTTTATTTATTGCAAATTTTTCTTCATCTAATTATTGTTGATTTTTAAATTAAGCATTTCCACCATAATTATTATTGAATAACCATAGCCCCACAAATGGCCCACCTGACCAACCAGCCAAGTGGACTACAGAACCTTCCCTCTTGTCTGCATGTCTGTCTGTCTGTGTCTCAGCTGGTCATATTTTGGGGGTCACAACCTTGAAAATTTGTATGAGTACGCTACTAGGCACCTTCTAAAAACAGGTTTACTGCTGTTGTTCCTTAACGGTGCTTATTTGGGTCTCTACGATTATTTTAGACAAATGATGCTCAAATATATATAATATATAAATATAATTAATACATATATAATTAGTTCTGGTACATGTGTAGTCTACAGTGATGCATTTATATTTTTCTGATTATATTATTAGTCTTAATCTATTCTATCATTGTTGCTCTTTTGATTTAGCATTTTCACTATTCTTATTTCATTACGACTTTGACTGCATCGTATTGAAAACTGTCAGCCAAAACTTTCAACATAGATCAAAATAGGTTTCTTCAGTTTTCAAGTAATTCTGAATGGGTTTCATTTGTAAAATAAACGTAAGCTAAATTGGTCCCTTAGTTTTTATCCGGCAACATTCACGCTTGTTTTGCAAAAATTCAAACATTTTTTAGTTGTCATGGCCAAGTGAGAGAAGCAGGTTATTCATTGATTACCACTTTTTCCAAATTTTTAATTGATCAGCCCCAACACTGCATTTGTTTTAGTCATGTGATGGTTTTTATTGGGTGACTATTCAAACCAGTTATTTTATTAATCAATTCTTAGATTTTAAATTCATTGTTAGTTTTTAATTATTTTTCATTATCATTATTGATCATTTGATTCTTTTCTTAGTATAATTATCATGAAAATTGTTATAATTGCATCATTATTATTAAAGATGTTGGTCACATGATGGTCTCTATTGAGAGACTGAACAGACCTGTTTTTAATATAGCCTGTGAGATCACTGTTATGATGTTAAAATTTCATTCACACAAATGATCACAATTTTAAGTTGCCAGAAGTCCCTTATGGAAATGCCTGAGAAGCCCTCTGAAATCAATTACTGGACATAGACCTTCCAGTTCCCTAAGATTCGCCAGATCTCCTGAACATGTCTTCATTGTCACACACATCATTTTTTTCTTGGTCAGCTACAGTTTTGCGTTTGATTTCTACGGATGTAAGTTGTGAATCAAGATGTCAAATGGTTGCCTAGTATTCTTGCAATATGACCAATAGAATCGATTATAAAACTCAAATGACAATAAACCCATTGTCATCTGAGCTTTCTTACTGATTCTATGATATCTCAGACTCCCGTTTTTCCTCTAATATACTGTGCTGTCTTGTCATCCTACCCTGTGATATAAAGCATGATCCTCTCATGTGCATATTACATGATTCTTAGTTTGAGAGCCAATATTTTAGTTACGTTCCACATTCCAGCTCCATAGGTGACTAGCAGGAGAATGCAGGGTTATAGACCCTTCTTTTCATGACTAATGGGATTTTTTGTTCTTGAATGTTGAGCCCGCCAGCCTAGAGTGATACTTTGTTTGAGCTCTTCTTTTGAGGATTTGATCGGGAATCATTGTCCCAGGTAGATGTAGCAGTTTATTTTTCTTTAGTTTTGCATATTTGATTTTGATCATTGTTTCTGTTTTCGACATATTTGTGGTATGTAATATTGGTTCTACTGAAGTTCATATTCTTGCTTGTTTTTTTCATTCAATTTGTCAAACATTATCTGGAGTATGTGAAGCTTCTTGGCAAAGGGTATGATGCTGTTAGCAAATCATAGGTTGCTTATGTATTTGCCATCAATTCTGATTCCTTTATTTGTCCAGTCTAAATTTTGGAAGATCATTTCAAGGCAAACTGGATGAGCTGGTGTCACCTTGTCTCACTCTTTTTTTCAAACTAGAGGAGATTTGAGTCATTATGTAGCCTTATAAAGGAACTGCTGTGTCCTAATCTCTGTTCCATTAAAAATCTTTGGAGAAAGCAGAAATCAAGAGTCATGTTTTCAATATGTACCATACACCATAGGAGCATAGCAAACATTCAAGAGCTTGAACAAATTGCAAAGGAAGAGTTAGAGAAGACAAGTGCAAGAAGCTTATGGATAGCCGCAAGAAATATTTCAAGGCAGATATTGTTGCTAAGAAGGGAGGGTGCCATTATTGTTGTCCAGGTTCTATTTTCTATGTCTTCTTTGAAATTATCACATGTAATTTGAGAAATAATGAATTTTTTGGTAAATAGATTTGAACATCCTATCAAAATATTCTGATGATAAGATCTCCATTTATTTCTGAAGATATTGTCCTTGTTATATAAAAATTTCAAGAATGCCAATAATCCTAAACAGCATTGTATATATGAAGAAAGATTAAATTAGATGAAAAGGATTATTTTAGTGAATGTGAGTTAATTTTCTTGAGCATCATCTGGCCATATTTAATGCATGATAAAATTGAAAATCCATACCAAGATTGAAAAACTTCCTTCAAAGGGGAGAGACAGCAAACACATATAAATTGATATTGCCTTTAGAAGCCCAAATAAGTAAATGTTGAAAATGGAATCAGAAAAAATAGTTCTGTGCCTAGCAATTAATGTTGTATTTAGACTAATTCCCTAGGCAAAGATATGAACTGAGTCTCTCTTGTGCTAAGTCCCACCATGAGTCAACTCGATGGTGAATTTATGTATATCTTCTTTATTTTTTTTTTTGGCAAACATATCAAATGAAAGCATATGTGTAGACCTAAGAGGTCTATAATACATGGTCTTAAAGGCTTACATTTAAAAAATTTTGATCAGATTGAAAAATTTACAGTAAATGTCTATATAAGTAGGGGTGTGGCAATCAAATAAGGAGTCTGAGTTTACGTAAGTTTGTTTATTGTGCAGTTTGTCCTGGTCATATTTTTGATACCTTCTTTGGAATTACAACTTGTAATTTGAGAAGTAATGATTTTTTATTAAATTACCATGAGCAAGCTGAAACAACCCCTAAAAGATTGGATCCGTCCACTTCTTCAGTTTGAAGTAGACATATTTTTCTGAAGTGTTGTAAAAATGGTTTGTTCGAGCCATATATCAATTTGAATTTTTTGGTAAAATTGAACGCAACAGTTACCAAATCTTTTTGTATGCTAACTGAAGTTCCTGGGTTTATTTGGAAGAAAAACGCGTGTCATATGTACTTGAGTTCAACAGTCATGAGAGATTTTGTTGAAATCAAGAGGATGTCGAAGATGATGAATCTTACAGGTCAAAACCTGTTAAAATGTTAAAAAACTCAAACATGACTGCTGGTAAAATTTGTTTGATTTGATAGAGGGTTATTAGTTGAATACATAGATAAGAAGTGCAGAAGCTCTGTGGAAGGACATAGTGTGAGGAGAACAATTCCAAAAATTCATGAGGTGGGCTAAGACATATACCCCAAGCCAAAGGGTGTAGCTGGGAGTTCATTGTCTGAGGGTTAATAAAAGAATTACTGGGGATCTGTAGGTAGACCTTTTAAAAGCCCAGAGTCTGTGAGCTTATTGAGTAAAGCCTAGGGTCCATATGAAAATTAATTTAGATAAACAGGGTCCTTGGTAATTAAAAGTTTGGAAACCACTGATTTAGTGAGGTTTGCTATGTATAGTTAATAAGAATGTAAAATAAGACAGACTCCTAAGAAAGACTGGAAGGTATGTGGGCCAAAGCGTGCTGAAAAGCAAAAAAACTGGCAACACAAAATTTTCATAAATAAAATACCTAAACAATCCTCAGAAATTTGTTGTATGATTTTGAGTTGTGATAGAAAAACCAGGAATTGAGATGAAGACGAGTCTTGAGTTATGTATCATACTTTTACTCTTAGCTTCTTTCTTTCTCAACCAAGGCACATAGTATGGACTCTCTAAAAGACTAAGAAACCAGAAAGACAATTTTAAAATGCTAAAGACTAAAACAACTCTGAAAAATATGCTTACAGGTAATGAATAATTGATCAACAAAAGTATCTACACTACCTTATTTGTTAACCAAATACAATTATACCTTAAATTGTGAGGTTTTGATTGGTGCAGATTCTGATGTAGTATGGTTACGATATTGTTGTATGAATCTATGTAACTAAGTAGGAGCTGAAAACAAAAACACTTTGAATTTTGATAAGACCTTGAACAATGCAGTTCTGAATAGAGCAGAAAATGTGAAGATGAATTAACCACAGTAATCATGTATACCTGTACTAATTATTATGCAAACATTTTTTGATTAGGGACAGTTTACCAATTTAGCTTTTTTTCTCATCTAGAGATTGTGTCCATTCCCCAGAGTATGCTTGTATGTTGTATGTACCAAGTACTGTCATGAATACTGTTACAAATGTATTCATTGATTAAAGGGAAGGTAAATAATAAAGAAAAGTAATATTTACTGTATTTATTGACTATGCTTCATTACAAAAATCATCAAGTTCTTCAAAACACTTTCTTTTGAGCATAATAAACAACTTCAAACAATCAGACCACTAATTGATTGTAGTATGCCCAATATCTGTTAGAAAATTGGTGGCTGCTCTCACCATGATCCGTGATCCAGAGGATTGAGATCTGGACTTTCAGAAGGCCAATTATTGGACGCTGAAATCTGAAACACTGTTGCTGAGTCACTGTTGAGGCACTCTTACCTTGTAAGCTGGAACGTTCAATTCTCTCCATGGAACATGGTCTCATCAAGATGTTCAACTTGAAAGTATCATTGACATACCCATGAACAGTTGTCTTGACTCCTTTCTCACAAGAATGAAGCTGAGTAACGCCTTTGCAAGTCACTCCCCACCATACTATGACTGAAGAGAGATTGTGGCCTTGTTGCACTTGGTGAGTGAAATCAGAAGTTTCTTTCTGTGAGCTTAGACTCAATCATTTTGGTGATTGAAATACTCATCAATTTGGAAAATCTTCTCATCAGTGAAGAAGATTCTTCTGTTCCATGAATCTCCTAATAGTATGATAGACAACCATCTTACAGATCCCAAATGGTTTGAAAATAGTAGAAGGTTCACGACCAGCCAAATGAAGGCCGTTCATCATGATTCTATTTTCTTCATCACCCTATTCCTCAGTTAAACACTGTTATTTACTAAATAATACACTTGAGAATAATAACAAGAGTGAGTTAGCAACTTTTATGTTGACAAAACAAACAATCATATAAAAAATGTTGAGAAAAATACATTATATAAACTTGTAGCAGTACTTATGACAGCAGTAGGCGGATATAACTGTTTGCAAACACCTTTCCATACTAGGTCTGTCCTAAAAGTATCCAGCCATTTTAGATATCTCGAGAAAAGGTTGCGTTCTTTATATAACTTGGCAACCAATCAGAAAAAAACTCACAGTGAATACTTGAACAGACACTCTCCTGTGGGTTTACTCAGTCGACAGTGACACTCCATTGAGAGAGCTAGTGTACTGTATACTGTATTCCACAATGACCGAGCTGCTCCATTTTTCATATCTCAAGCAATGTCTTTTGCTAAAACATTGCATAAATCCCACTACAGTCCAGATTAGGCTTTCTGTTACTTCTGGCTTTTCCCAAAGAAATTCCAGACTGTAAGTAAGTTCAAGTAGAGGCAGCTGACAGTGATCCAGAAAGAGATCTTTCCAGAATTTTGCAAGGTAGAAGGAGTGCTGTGGTGAATATAATGAGGTCCCAAATAGAATGCTTTAAAAGTACAAAGGCAGAATTGTCCCAGGTAGGCTTTTTCCTTTTTTGTTGGTATTAAATGACTAGATATTTTCCTGGCAGACTTCATAGGTATTTACAAAGCTTAACTTAGTCAGGCACAAGGCCACAAGAACCGTGTACCCAATGAGGAGCGAACTCACTACAGTAGTAATGACCCTATAGATCATAGCTGCACGGCGAGATTAATATGGGTAACATAAGAGAAAGAAGAGACGGCGGGGGTGGGGGGTGAAAAAGATTTAGCATTGTAGGTACGGATTTGAGTGCAAAGATCACATTTCACTCACGTCTGCTTTGTCACAGCGACTTTAAAACAGCTTAAATATTATTGTTCCCATCCCTAACTCGACAGTTATTTGACCTCATCCTGTCCACAGGTACAATAATAGTAAGTAATTAAGTAATTTTCAAGGGCTCGTGGCCTTTTGTTGTGTCATGACTGGGGGTCGTCTTGCGCTCGTGCCTGGTGTAAGTAATGTGTACGGTGGGAGTTGCTGACCTTGTTAGGGGCTTAGATATCGTATGTTAGGGCTAAGCCTGTTTCCTGTCGTTGCATTGTTGTTGTGAAACCAAATGAGCCTGCTAAATAAGACCAGCTGGAAAAGCCGTATTAAATCCGGAATTTTTCAGGAGTTCTATTGTAATCTTGATTATCGTTATTATTGATATAATAATAATTTTTCTGATTTACGCATTTTTTCTTCACATGATTTTTTAAGCAGTTAATCAGTGAATGAATCACTGATCCTGCGCAGGTGATAACATGAAATACCTCATTCATCTGAAGGATGAAAAGATACACCATAAAGCAACGGTCCCCAACCACTGGGCCGCAGACCGGTACCGGGAATGCATTTTCTACTACACATTGGGAAATAAAATGTCAATGTTTCATTTCATTAGTAAAATAAACGCAAATTCATGACTATGAATCTCGATATAAAACTCGTCAGATAGACCTTTTTAGAGACGAAATAGAGTGTAATAGTCACTTCACTTATACGTGCCTTATAGTTGACTTTCTCGTCTATATTCCGGTCGTGATTACTTTCTCCATCCCCGTTGGCCAGTCCGCCCGAATAATGTCAATAATAAACCGGTCCGTATTGCAAATAAAGTTGGGAACCCTAGCCATAAAGCACTTCATTTATATGAAGAGTGGAAAGTAAAAGTTGAAGTCGTACACAATGAAGTATTATTTTATTACTTAAGTTGTCTGACCTTTTGTTTAATAAATCTATTCATTACACAAAACATTGACGAGAACTTTGATTTAAAAAAAAAAGCAAATGTAAATTAAGATAAATTGTAATTGTGATACCTTTTTTTTTCGTTTCAGGAGAGAGACCACACCAGTTGTTAAGAACTAATCATTGGAAGCGGCCACTCTAATAATGCCAGTATTCAAACGAATAAATTAACAAATATTTCACTTAGGATGGGATTTCTAGAAGTTAGTGAAGAAAATTGCATTCATAAGTATGAAATTACAAAAAAAAACTAAGAAAGTTAATTCATTTTTTAGTCAAGAAAATATATCACGAAAGGTAATGAATGATATAATAATGTTTTATTATTTATCAATTCTGAAAATGTTTCGTTTATTGGTCTTTTAAAACTCTTCGTATAAGTAAGTAGTCAAGTTTTATTTGTTTACCAGAAAAGCATTAAATATGCGTGCAGGCAACCGGAAAAAACACGAATTGTATAGTCTATCTAAATAGGATAAATCACACTTAGGCAGTGTCTTCTTTAATAACGCTTTGTTGTTGCCTTGTTTGAACTGGTTTCACTTTCAGTTCATGAAATAAATTGATCTAAGTTCGACCCAAAAGGCCCAACATGACTGGATTTTCTTTCTGATAACTTTTGTAGCGTTGTCTAGTAAGAATTCAACCGACCCTTAACGGGAGGGGGACGATAGGGATCATTATTACTACTATTTTTAAATGCAGTCAGTTATTCGCGATAATAACAAACAATAAGGATATCCAATGTCAGTAACTTCCCCTGTGTCTGTTTAAGATAACCGTAGAACCACCTAAGTTCCTTCCTTATCTTAAATAGGAATTGAATATCTTTTTCTTTTTAATTCAATACTACCTCTGTCCCATAATAGCTGCTACATTTGCACATCTATCTCATACACTAAATGTAAGAACTATAATGGGACGGGAACAGAGGTAGTATCTATGATCGTCATCCAAATCCTTAGCGAGGCATCCACAGACAGAGCCATCCCAACTAACTAACTGCCCTCACCTTCCTTTATCATCATCCTTGCTACTCTCATGCCACACGCAGGCACACATGGGCTCATGTACACACGAAACATACTACTAAACCTGCCCCACCCCCCACTCTCCAGTCTGTCGTCACACTCACAAAGGCCGTGTTAACCCAAAACAACACATCTCTACCTACTCACTCCACTGGTTTACAAGCGTCTGTCGAACTACCTATCGAACCCATGATTGGAAAACTAATCGAACCCTATCGTGGATCCCCTCTTCCAGGTGAGTTGACCGTTTGTTTTCCCTTGTTTTTCGGTTTTTCCTCCAATTCACACACTTTTCTGCCAAGTCCCTGGGTCGATTCGTTACACGCTGTTTTGGTTGTGATGCATGCACGAAGGCTGAGAAAAGAAGAGGAGAGAAAAACACGTGGCATTGTTGTCAGTGTCCCTTTTTTCTCCCACCATTATCGCTGGGATGTTGTGTAAGACTTTTGGAACAGACTTCTCTGGAAATTAACAAGGACGAAATAAATGCAAGATGTCAGTTTCCCCCCTGGTTTTAAAAACGTCCTAGCTAAAGAAAAAACCTTAACCTCACTTAACAGATCAGCTATAACACTTAATCCCTTATGTTTTTTTTAATGCAATTGTAAGGGCATAAGAGTCGAGAAAATAATGAGTGTTCATTTAGCTACTCAGAGATGGACCCCGTTTTTCTTCTCCACTTGGCGTTTTAACAAGCTGACAATGAATTTGACAAAAAGACAATGACATCCAGCGCTTTAATCAAATCGACCCCCATATTCTTTTAAAAATATATCTTTTATTTTAATATATACTATATTCAAACTGAAGAGTTTCTGATACACTTTTGTTTTCCATTTTTAAAAATACAGTTTACTATCCCACCACCTTTTCTAATTCGACGTGTATTCGTCTGTGTGTGCTTGCTTTGTTTTGTGAATTGTACATGCTCATATTTTTTGCTCACATGTCCTTTTCAAGATTCAAGGTTTGACTTAATCATGCCTTTTTAAAAAAAATGCTCCAGCATGTTTGAAATTTATTGTATGTTTACTTACCTTCACATTGACGCATCGATTCATTTGTGTGCATACAAATAATATGTTCAAATTCAATTGTCAATATTAATGACCTTACCAGATTGAAAATGTCATTGTGGGAGCTTTTTAGTCCAATTACTATTATTCTCATATAAACGTCGGTAGCACACTCAGTGAATACATTTAGTACATGTGTTTAATGCTCACTATTCTTCATTTTTTTCCGTTTTTACAAACATATATATATACCTTCAACTGTAAGGTGTTAAGAAAGGGTTCATACATGACCTTAAGAATTATAGTAGATTTAATCAAATGTTATCTTAGCAATAAATATATATATATATATATATATATATATATATATATATATATATATATATATATATATATATATATATGCATCAGCAGCAGCAGCCGTCGTGAGACCACTGCTGGACGAAGGCCTTTCCTATCTCCCTTGATGACGATCTCAATTGTGCTAATCTTTATCATGTCTTACCAGCAAACCTTTTGATTTAATCTTGTGTCTTGTCTTTTCTTACTGTGTTTTTTTGTCCAATGGGCACCATTAATCAGTTATTCTTTTGCTACATCTGCTGACATATCTTATTGCTAAGTGTCCAGCCATCTCCATTTTTATTGCTTATCCTTCACTCTGGTCCTCTCTCTGACCCATGTTGATCTTTTTATATCACTCTGAATTATCCCTAGCATTGCTCTTTCTATGGCTCTCTATGTGATTTTAAGTTGGTTCTCTGTTTTGTCAATTTCCATGTTTCACATCTGTAAGTCATAGCTGGTATTATGCATTGATTGTATACTTTAAACTATAAGCACATTGGCAAGATGCTCTTCAATATGTCTCTATTTGTACTAAATGATTTCCAGCCGATCATTTTATATAGAGCATGTGTGTGTGCGTAAATGCTATGGTTAAATTTTGTTTGAAGACCAGTAAATAAATTTTGTTTATCTAGCTTATAAATTCTAAATATATAAACATGTATAGTAAGTGTAGATGAATAGATACTGAGATAGATAGATATATACATACATATAAATAGACTGGGATAGATTGATATCATTGGGCTGAGATAGCTAGCTAATTATGAATAGAAATAGATAAGTAGACTATTGACCATCAAACAGTTCTAAGATGTTCAGAATAAGGTTAAATACTTAAATATCATTGTTGAAATATTCACAAAATCATCAACGTCTTTTTTCTTAGTTAATTGAATAATTAGATAAATACTGATTACCTTTAAGTATGTTTTTCAGAGTTATTTTTATCCTTTTTATGCAGTGGCAAGCAAAAATATTTGACTCCCTTGGAATTTTTCCTATTGCATTATAACCTGCTATCTTAATGGATTTTTCTTTGGATTATGCCATGGACCTACCTACACAAAATAATCCAAATTGGTGAAGTGAAATTTTAAGAAAAATCTAATTAAAATTTTTTTAAAGAATAAGAAAAACTGAAATATGGCGTGTGCATGAGTATCATCCTTTGCTATAAACACCTTAAATGAGATCGGATGCAACCTCCACAAGCCATATAATTAGTTAAATAAAGTCCACCTGTGTGCAATCTGAGTGTCACATGATCATGTGAATTTAGGTGAGCAGCCCTCAGGTTTGTTATGATGTCATAGTCTGTCCATTTTGTAATAATGGATTTGATAGTGCTCCATGGGATGTTCAAAGTTTGGGATATTTTCTATGATCCAACCTTGATCCAGGCTTCATCATAACTTTTTCACTGAAGAGTTCCTTGGTCTTCATGGTGGCATTTGCTTGATGGTATTCATTGCTTATTAGTGTTGCAAACTCTTGGGCTTATTGCTTATTAGTGTTGCAGACTCTTGGGCTTTTCAAAGCTGGTGTATGTATACTGAGATCATGTGACTGATCATGTGACTCTTGAATTGCACTGTAGACTTTATTCAACCAATTATATTACAAGGGGGCCGGATACTTTTGCTTGCCACTGTATCTGTGCGAAAGATGAAAAACGTGTTACATCTTTTTACATTAAAAACAGTAGCTCCAGATGACATGGTTGCAGGTAATGAATATTTGATTAAAATATATGAGTTATTGCTAGCCCATGTATCTTTAGTTAACTGATTGAATACAATTTATGAATAGGCTCATTTTTTCGGAGTTATTTTTGTCTGACTGACATAATACTTTTGCCAATGCATACATTCTTATGTATTAGTATTCATACACATGAAAAATATATGTATATGCGTGTATTTATTAAAAAAATGACTGCTTTGATCTGTTTAGAGCTGAGATTCCCATCCTGGGGTACATGTACCTGTAGGGGTACGTTTGCGTTTCTGAGGCGTCAGAGTTTAACCATGCTGAGGACAAAGACTCAACGACCAAATTGAAAATGCAGAGCTAAAGAGAGTAGACCACTACATCTACCTAGGATATCAAATGAAATCCTCAAAGGAGAAGAAATCAAGAAAATAATCTCTCTAGGTTGGCAAGCTTTTGATAGAGCTAGCTCAATTTTCAAGAACATAAAATCTTCAAGAATAAAAAAAAATCCCATTAGTCCTAAAAGGAAGGGTATACAACCAATGAAACCGAAGTTGGGCAAAACAGCGTAAGATGTTGGGCATATCAAGCCCTCTGCCCTTCTTAACTGAGGAGTTCCCATAAGCCCTTGTATATAGGTGAATGCATACAAGGTATAGCTATAAATATAATAAGATTGGGCTTCGTTAATCAAACTACAGTGCGCATGTGTGAACCCTGGTATATATTGATGAAGAGACAACCCCTGAAAATTTCAATTAACTCATGTCTTCAGTTTGCAAAGGTTGTGCGAAAGTTTTAACTTACCTAAGCCTAGTATTGTTATTTAATAGACACACCTCATATTTGATTGATTAAGAAAGGGTCTTACTTGGTTAAGGAACTTAGATCTACAGATATAGGTGTAAAAACTTATGTAGTTATCTCTATCATATATAAAGGCTCAGGTATACTAAGAGATTGCAACATTTGATTGTTTTCTAATATGAAGAAATTATATATGACTGCAAGGGATATAAAATGCCCAATATGTATGTATAGATTTATACATTTTTTCTCTTTTGTACAGTGATTTGTTCAAACTGTTGCCTTCATCTTGGTTGTTGTAGTCACAAAATTTCAGCCATTGTACCCCGTGGCCTTCTTTGGGTGCCTGTCATACTTGGTAATCTTCTTGGAATTGATTATCCAATTCATGATGGTAGACAGGATATCTTGTATTAGTTAATTCTTCTGTTATTTCACTTTTTTTATTAATTTGTCCTTGCAATGCCATTTCTTCTCAATCCATTGGATTCCAATGTCAGAATCATGATCACCAGGTATACTACAACTCTTAATTAGCTTTTATATGCAGTAGACCAGTGATTTTGAAACTTTGAAAACTGAAGGACCGACCCCCTCTATAAAGGAAATATTCTGGCAGGCCCCAATTTTTAGCATTTTGTTTCTAGACTGTAATCAATGAACTAAAGTGAAAAATAATTTCTGACCTTTAAAATCATATTTATTCTAAATGGATTATATTTATCCTAAGAAATATAGCTACGATATTATGATGGAAATGTTTTTTTTGCAGTTTCCTTCTTTGAGAGCTAATTTGAACCTAAAAATATTAAATAAATAATGCCAAAGGTTATGTATGAATTCTGAAAGTCAAGACTCTGATGTTCCAAGTCATATGTCTTAGTATGCACAGGGTAAAAATTGTTATTCATCTACTTTTAATTATGATCTCTGTCCATCAACCAGAAGTGGTTATGGCCATTTTTGAAGAAAACGGGTGAAATTTACCAAACCTTTTGTTATCCCTTCTGTTATGTCTGTTCTGAGTGTTTTATGTCCATATCCTATTGGAAGGGTTTCTTCAAGATCATTATGAAATGTGGATGTCTGTAAACCTGATGATTGTTTCCAATGAGAACTGATGATGCCCCATTAAGGTGATTCTTGAACAGTTCGGGTGTAACCATTTCTGGTCGACAGTCCTCAAATGATCTGTAAAATTTAATTTTACCATATTTCATACTTAGAATATATTCTAAGCTTTTGACTGCTTTGTCTTGCCAAGATCTGAAAATGAACAGCAGAATTACAGGTCTGGTTAATCACTCAATAGGAACTGTCACATAACCGACATCTTTTGGCAGCATATCATGTTAGGGGTAATCAATCAGAATATTAGAAAAAAGGGTGATCATTGAATAAGTTCCTTCTCTTGCCTTTTGCGATCTCTAAGAAGATTGAAAATTCAAAAAACAGACATAAATGCTGCTGGACACAAACAAAGGGATCACTTTCACATTAAATTGTATTGTTAATTGAACCCTCACTGTTTGGGGGTGGAATTTTCAACAAAAAACTCAAAGACATTTTTTTTGTGAACACAATAAGGGCTGCTGGTTTAAATATTCAGCCCTCTAGCTCCATTGGTGTGGCCTTTATGGATGATGCATATATAACCAGCCCACTGGATAGCCAGACTGACTGACTGACTGACTTGAAAAATGAATGTTGACAGATTTGGTTGACTGTTTCTAACAAACAAATTCTCAGGGTAAGATTAGGAGATGCACACCAAGAAAAACTCATTCATAATTAATATTTTTGTTTACATTGTACTTGAGAAAGTCAGCATAAAATATGAAGTCAGAATTACTTTTGGTCTTATGAGTATATTCCCCCTCGTTAAATTCTCTCTGAGCAACAATGAAAAATTGCTTTCCTTGGCAATTTGCAAATTAATTTTCTGCCATTTTAAAAATTCATCATTGTAACTATATTTTAAACATTGCCTTTCAACAATCTCGAAGATGAATGCCCTCAAGATTTGAAAAATGCACACAGGTGATATCTTATCATAAGACCTAAGCATGGCTCATAAGCCACATGCGTCTCATTGGCATAATTGTTGGCTGAGCTCCTTTTCACATCACAGTTAATAGGGAAGGTTCGGAAGATAAAATTCCAAGCTTTATAAATATTTACTTGGCATGAACTTTGACCCCACTGGACAAAAATGTGTGTTTTAAATGAATCACATACATGTATTTGTTAATATTTATGTAACATTCTTGGTACAAAATGCGTATTCACCAATCAAAATGTGTGCAAATTTTGTTTATGCATTTTGGCTCTCAAACATCTGATGTTTATCACATGCGGCTTTTGCATTTAACAAGTTTGTCCACCCCTGTCATAAGAAATGTCATTTTATAAAAGTCTGTGTGGGAGTCTGCATTTTGTCTTTGATGTATCAAGCTAATCTCAACAGAATTCTTGTTTGATAAATGCTGGCTCATTGCTCCAGTTTTTTTTGGAACTTCCAGAAAAGTCTGAAGTCTAGATTACTGACTCACATGCTTCTGAGCTTGACCTGTTTGCTGCTTGTCTAATGCAATTCCTGAGCCAGGTTTTTCTCATAAAAATTGTTGAAAATCGAAAGAAATTTACCACTTGTTGCCAATTTCCTTTCCTTGCTCAAGGGGATGCTGCCATCTTTTTAAAGAATGACATTATCATAAGACGAGTTATCTAGTCTGTTGCAATGGACTGAATAACACTCACTCACTAAGATGAGAGTTACATCATCATTTAATGCGGGTCAAGTTAGTGTTGTATATTGGATCAAGCAAATCTTAACAGAATTTTCGTTTGATACATGCCCTGCTCAGTGCTCCTGTTTTTTAGGAAACTTCCAGAAAAGTGATTTATTTATTGATCAACCCTTTTTTCGATTCTGTATTGAGCAACATAGCATGTTGCCAAAAGACATTGATCATGTGACAATTTCTATTATGGACTAATCAGACCTGTACTATTGTCTCTTGAAGGAAATAATGAAAATTTTTACAATTAGTAAGTTGAGCTCAATAAACTTAACCCCTAATTTTAGCAATGGTTTTTATTTCTACTGGAAGGAAATAGGTATGACTCTTGACCCAAAATCTGAAACCATGTTTGGACAATAGAATATACAGATTTTCATTGTACAACTTTACTTCACTTGGCTTGCTATAATGTGAACTATAAATTACTGTCTTATGAGAAATATTCAACCAAAACTGATAACATAGGTTTCTTCAGCTTTCAAATGAGTCGGGCTGACTGGCAGGCTGGCTATTCATGTATCACATATACAGTGCATCAATCGAGTTAAAGATCTGAAAAAAATATTTACTCATTATAATGTCTAGAAAAATTGTTCATTCTGTTTTCTTACCTCCCTTGCCACGATCATATTTTCAAGGGGGGGGTCAATTACAATGTAAGTTTATGCTAAAATGGTCACTTAGTTTGTATCTCGCTCATGCTTGTTTGTTGAAAAGTCAACACTGGTCAACAAAAGGCAAGAGATTGATCATCCCTTTATCCAATTTTCTCTTTGATCAACATGGCAAGCTGCCAAAAGACATGGGTCACGTGACGGTTTCTATTGAATGACTAACCAGCCCTGTACTAAACATAAGAATCAAAAATGTATTTTTTTTTGTTTTATTTTATTCATCTTAAATGTGATGATTCTCGTTTTTAACTTTCTAACTTTCAACAATTTTAGTATTTTCAACAATTATAGTAATTTCAACAATTTTTCAAGCTTATGAAATTATAAACTTGATTGAAGAGGTATATCCAGGGCTGAGTTAATCCTATCTTTTTGCAAATTGTTTTTTTGGTCTGGTTACCTTAAGCTAACAGGGTTTAAATTTAATGAGATTAAAATTGAAACCCCGGCCCCTCCAAAAATTTTCCCGTGCTGGATATTGTAAATCTGATTGGTGTGACCTTGTATGACACATATGCAGATAGCCAGTCAGCCAGCCAGTTAGTCCCACTTAAAAACTGGAGAAACCAATGCTGACTATTTCAAAATATTGAGAACATATTACCCAGAATGTAGCCTTGGAAAATTGAGTTCAAATGGGATCATTCCAATATCCTCCCCCATGAGAGGGTGGCAGTTTTAGCATCATCCGATTAAACTTTTGGCACCTATACATTTGACAGACGAAGGTTGTCTAGGAGGGAGAAATGTTTTATTTCAGTGGTTTCAAAATTGGGGTCCATGGTAGACTACTACATTTACCTAGGACAACGAATCTCCATGAGACCCTCAAAAGAGGAGGAAATCAAGCAAAGAATCACTTTGGGATGGCAAGCCTTCAGCAGAGCAAGCTCAACTTTCAAGAACCAGATGATCCCAATAATCCTAAAAAGAAGTGTATACAACCAATGCATTCTCCTGCTAGTCACCTATGGAGCTGAAACATGGAATCTAACCAAGAGACAGACCTGCAAGCTGAGAAGTATGCAACGTGCGCGTGAGAGAATCATGCTTAACCTTACATGGAGAGACCACAAGACAGCACAGTATATAAGGAAGAAAACGGGTGTCCGTGACATCATAGAAACTATTAAAAAACTCAAATGACAATGGGCAGGCCATGTTCCAAGGATGAAAGACAACTGATGGATATCACATCTCACAACATAGATCCACAGAGATCACGTGAGAAACCGAGGCCGACAGAACACGAGATGGAGATATGAACTGGACAGATTCAGGAAATACTGGCTCTGTGACGCCAATGATAGAGAATTGTGGCATATCCTGGGGAAGGTCTATGTCCAACGACGGATGTTAAAAGACTGATGATGATTTAAAATGATTTAAAATAAAACTATAATTAAAACTTTTAGTTTACAACATTCAATTTATTTTCTCCTTAGCTTATTTTTTTTAGCTTGTCAAGCTGTTATCAACATTTGACAACAAATGTGTCCCGAACGAAATAAGAGTAAATATGATTTTAAAGGTCGAAAATTGCTTATTATTGTAGTTTAGTGGTTTACAATCTAAACACTAAATGCGAGAAATAGGGTTCCACCAGAATATTTCTTTTATAGAAACGGTTCTTGAGTTCTCAAAATTTTGGAAACCATTGCTTTATATTATCAACCAAATTGAAGAAGATATTCTTCACTCAAATGAATACATAAATTTTTAAATGCATTATTGCCAGACTTGTTTTGATATTTCCTTGCATACCTGTTGGGAGGCTTTGCGTATTGGATCCAATTCTCTGTTTTATCACATTTGTCACAGTTAGTTTCATACTGTTTTGAAGTAACCAGCAAATAGCTGGAAGCAGCTTGGAACATGCTGTAAGCCATGGGTTCTTTCCTGTTAGAGGCTCACTAATCTTGTAGTTATTAGAGACTGTCAACCAAAACTGTCAACATAGGTTTGCTCACTTTTTGAGGTGATCTATGTGGCTGGCTGGCTGGGTATCTATGTGTATATCATATATACAAGCTGCATGTATATATCATGCATACAATGGAGCCAAGTGACTGGAAATATAAACATATACTCCATATTATTTCTAGAAAAAACATTTTTTAGTTCTTGAAACTTCACCCCCAAAATTGTTGGGGGGGGGGTCAGTCTGCGATGTAGGTTTTTTCCTTAATTGGTCCCTTACTTTGTGTTCACCTGTGTTCACGCTTGTATTTTGGAAATTCAGATTTTTTCAGTGATCATTAGCTGAAGAAAGGTGAGAGGAAAAAACTTATCCATTGATCACCCCCAACACGGCATGCTGCCAAATAACATTTGTCATGTGACAATTTCTATTACATGACCGATCAGACCAGTCTATTTTACTTTCAGTTTTTTTCAACTCGACTTTTTATCAACGAAGATCGCCTTCCTGTAATCATCGTATGTGTAAATCTTTACCCTCTCCGAATCCTCAAAATATCTATTTTTCACTAAGCATCAATAGCAAGCACACAGTATAATGAGTCTATAAGGCCTAAAAGGGAAACATTCTTATCAGTAAATCAAAAATGAATTTTGGTGTAATAATATAGCACTCAGACACTTCAAAAGATCTTCTGCACACACATCTTGGGGCTCTCTGATGTTTAAATGGAACGTAAGCTCAGACTACCTCTCCTCAATAAAATACATGACACTTTGAATGAAAATGATACTATCGGGAAATCACGAACAAAATATCTGGTACATTATCTTAACTTTGATTCACAAGATTTTATAAGAAAAAAAATGGTGCCAGATTCAAATCACTGATGTATGGTCAATTGGATTAAAAAATCAAAGACATTATCTGGCTTTATTGCATATATTAATGTCTTTCCTTATCAATATTTTCCTTTCATCTACTGTAGGGACTATAAAAACTCCCATGTGACTTGTTACATAGTTTCATAGTATTTTCCAGACTTTCCCTTCTTTCCAATTATGATGCTTTTAGCTTTATTACTGCTGAAATCAAGGAGTGAATAAAAAGATGCAACACTTTATCTGTTTTCCCAAATCAGTTCAGTCCTCTAAGTAGTATAATTCACTGAATGGACCATTTGTCCTTGAACTGAACGTAGCCAAACATTATATAACATACCTCATAAACACTCCCAGTATCGAAACAATACTTGTGTACAACACTTCTATCCACTATTGAAACGATATTTGAACGTAATGCTTCCACTATTGAAGCATTACTCATACATAACAACTCCACTATTGAACAGCTGAACATGGTATAACATACTTCACAGACATTTCCAGAATCAAAACAAAACTTGTATATAACACTTTCACAATTGACACAAAACATGAATACAATACTTCCTCTACGTAAACAATACTTGTATTTTTCACAACACTCCCACTATTGAAGCAATACTCATGTATACTATTTCCAATACTGAAAAACAATATCCGTAAACAACAATTTCAGTATTGGAACAATACTTGTATACAACACTTGCACTCATGAAACAATAGTTTTTATAGCAGTCTCACTATTAGAACAATACTTGTAAATAACACTCTCAGTATTGAAACAGAACTTAAATACATCACTTCCACTTTTGGACAACTACATCTTTATAGAATTTTGGTATCAATCATATATATAGGTAGGTAAATTGATTAGTCTGGAGATTAATGATGAAAAAATCATTTTATACAACATAGATAAACTTGAAAGTAATTATTCTATTATTTTGTTGGGGTGATGGAGTATTGTAAACCATCGATATTAATTTTTGACTATTATTTATGTTCATCTTAATTATTGGTTGATTTTATTTATCACTACTTCAGTAAGGCCATCTGATCACTACTTTAGATAAGCCTTCAGTCTGCGACACTCAGTGAACTGTGCATCTTGGAAGTGAAGATTCACATCTCTGAGTAAATAATAATTTTTCCATTTTTTTTGTGTACGGTTCGGTTAGATGGAATGAAAAACATACTATGTTGTCTAATTTGTGGTTCTGTTCTCCCTGAGCAACACTGGGTATCCCTGCTAGTATATATGTGTATATAGTATGATCACATGACTGATATCTGTCAATGCTAGAGAGGAAAAAGTTAGATAAATGTATAAATGAAATTCAAATTTCCTATACATGAATAATATCATGCGCATACACACACACATATATACATTGATAGTGAGAGAGAAAGAGAGAGAGGGGGAAGAGAGAGAGAGAGCGGAATTTAGAAAAAATCTGATGGTATTCTATTGTCTCTGAGGAAATCTTCTTGCAAGGGAATAAATTAATTGCTTTTTTATTCTTTTTTATTTTCGTAGACTCAGATTTTCCCCCAAGTTCTCCATTTGAAAATCAAAAGAATAGAACCGAAAAAAAGTTTTCAAAATTCTTTCTCGAGCAATTCATTAAAATAAAGAACAGAAATGAATAAATGAACTGACATAATATAGAGCTTATGCCTAAAAACACGATCTGATGTAGATATTTCATCATACCTCGCATTACAAAAGCATATTGATTAAAACTTTTCAAAAATTATACCTTCAAATTATACCAGTAAAAGTAAATAATGTAAAGACTATCCTTTAAGTGAACAGTTATTGGTCATGTGATTCATCATCATCATCAGTCTGTTAGCGTCCGTTGTTGGACATAGATCTTCCCAAAGTTTCACCAAACCTCTCTATCATGGGCATTGCGGAGCCAGTACTTTCTAAATTTATCTAGCTCGTCACACCATCTTACTTTCTGTCAACCACAGCCTCACACCTGATCTCTAGGGATCCATGTTGTGAGCCATAAAGCCCATTGCCATTGGTGTCTTCTAACAGTTACTAGAACGTCCCGGACTCTTGTCTTTTTTCTAACATACATTGCAGTCTTATGATCTCCCCATGTGAGGCCTAGTGTGATTCTCTCATGTGCACGTGGTATGGTTCTCAGTTTGAGGGTCAATTTCTTGGTTAGGTACCATGTTTCATCTCCATAGATGACTATCACTTGGATAGATAGGTTGTATACCCTTCTTTTTAGGACTAGTGGGATTTTCTTGTTCTCAAGTCAAACTTGCTCTACCGAAAGCTTGCCAACCTAGTGTGATTCTTTGCTTTATTTCTTCTTTTGATGACTTCATGGAGACTTGCTGTCGTAGGTATATGTAGTGGTCTACTTTCTCCAGCTCTGCATTTTCGATTTTGATCGTTGTATTTTTGTCTCCAACACGTTTCTATGATGTCTTGGACTCTTGTCTACTCCAACTGGGGACACAATACAAAGAAGAGAAAAAGATAAACTTTAGGGTCAATTTTTTGAAAATTCTCTCTCAACTATAAGTATTACTGTGAAAGACCTTTATTATAATCATGGAGAATGTTATTAAACGGTTTATGTTATCAAAATCACTTTGTGTCAAACACTTTGTTTGAAATGTATTAAAAAAATGTTAAATATTAGAATATTTGTATTACTCACATTCATTTTTTATGATGTTAAGTTATTTGTAACAATGAATTTGAAAACATAACAAAGAATTCATAAACACTGAATGCAAATCTACAGCAATGAACATAAATTGTTCCCATTTTTATATCCTTTGCTTAATGTTATCAGCCAGTTATTGTTTTCTGGAAGAACCTGTTTTGAACTGATCACAATAAGTAGTTCCCTCTGTATATACTTTCTGATCTCCAGCACCTATAACAGGCCTGTTTAAACACAGTTGCTGGGTTTAAATTATTAATGTATTTTGACATCAATATATATCTAGGTATCTGGATTTTGCCTAGCCCTAACCATCCATAGTAGAAACTTGTGGTTTGTACTCATACTCCCCTGAATAAGATAGGGAAATGTTGTTTTTTGAACCCATCCCCCAACCCAATATAAATTTTCTTGGGGCGGATTCAGATTGCAGTGTGTGTTAATTGCTCATTTTGTGTTCGGCAGCACTCACATTTGTTTTGTTTTTTAGCCAACGATTTAATGGTTCAAACCATATTTGTAAGCATTTTCATCAAGGTAACTTAATTTTGCCACCACCACCATCACCACCACCATTGCCTATTTTATGAGGTAAAAAGAAGCATATATGAGTGACAGTGATTCATAATTTCCCTTGGAATTCGAGTGCCAAGTGAAAAACCATTTGTAAATTAAATCAGATGTGAGTAAACAATTGTCCTTCTTAGCATATGTGATGTTATGCACCACGTCTTCCACTCTTGAAAGACCAAGAACAAATCTCAACACAGAGGAATCCTTTATGTTTAGGGTGAATAATTTTAATACAGCCAGCCTATTTCTCTCTATATATATCTATAGAAGATCACACTACAGATAATTAATGGAATAAGTATTATATACATTAATCACTGATTGAAAAGGTTCAAGTACAGACTTTGAGAGTGATGCCCTTATTGATGATGATGTCTATGCGGGTACACACTCCACTCAATTTACCTTCCCAATTCACAGCTAAATACTAACATTGAGATAACTGGAAAGCACACAGCACAAACCTCTGCAAAGCCAATTGTCACTCACTGAAAACTGAATGTTTAGGGGAGGTAACTGCATGAATCTTTGTGGGATTTTGTTTGAGGTAGGTGTATAGCTACAACGCTGGAGCAGTAACTGCACATGGATCTGCCCTAAGATATAATCAATTTTTTCATAGCCCATTGCCCACCCTTCCACAAAATTTTGTTGAAAATCATGGAGAATTTTTGGAGATATCATGTGGATAGATGGACAGACAGACAGACTGAAGGGCATATGGTAATATGTACACTTCTTGGCAAAGGTGATGATTTTAACTTGATGATTAAGCTCCCCAATCAACCTCCTTACTGCCTTAGCTTTTAGACCAAAAGAAGATGGCAGAATAGTTCGTAAAACAGTTAAGAGATTTAAAATTCTTGGAGTCTGCAGCGAGAGAGAAGAACTGAGAGAGTTGTATTTCTTCCCTCTAATAATCCCTTGAAATAGATGCTGATGCAAACTGTTTCTAACAGAACTTTTTTTACTACAAAATCATTTAATTCATTCAAGCATAATCCCTATGATATGAGGACATTTATTATCTTGGTGAAACATGACACTGGGTTGATTAAGAAAAGATATTTGTCTTTCAGTGTCCCCTTCAGACATTTCAACCGCTGACAAGTGAATGTTTGAAAGGCAGTAAAATCGAAGTGGATTATCCAAACAATAACCAGCCTGAAAACTTAATAAAACCATTCCAGAGTGCTGATCTGATTGACAGGGAGAAGATTGGATTCGACCCAAATCCCCAACGACAAAAGCCTATATGATAAATGTCCCTCTGGAAAATCGACAAATATAATTTAAGCTTCATAATAACATTTTTATAACACTAGCACTTACTTTGATTTTGTTTTAATAGATTTTAATGACTGATAAATATTCAGTGACTATGATAGAATGTAGGAATCTCAGGGAGAAAATATTCTTTTTCACTAAAATGTACTAGAAAGCTCTTGGATAGCATATATTTTTGCTATGCTATATGACTTAGGGGAGGTAACTGCTTGTATGTACCCCAAAAATGAATCCGTCTCCTACTGCCCATTGCCCTCTTTTCCACTCTTCTACAAAATTTCATCGAAAACTTCAAGCGATATCATGTTGACATTTTTGGAAATATTATGTGTCCTGAATATATAACTATGATGTAGTGAAATTAATTGTGCATGAATCAGCCCAAAATTTGATTACTTCTTCCATAGTTAATTTCCCACAAAATTTCATGAGAAATTCATTGAGAACTTTTGGAGATATTGTGTGTATAGACAGACAAAGAGACCTATAAAAAGTCACAGTGTAATAGATATACCTCTCCAACTTTGTTGGCAGAAGTAAAGAATAGAATAATCCTACCAAAGGGCAAAAAAAGTTTGAAAAAATATCCCAGTCCCAAGTGATTAAAACTTCACTCAGAGTTGAGCCTTTGCAAATATCAAAAAACTATGAAGATCATTTCATGATAAGAAATAATGATGAATTAGAAAAATAACACTCTTCTGATTATCTGTATACATTTTGTTTGCAAAGTGCTTGGTCAAATTACTGTCAGTCATTCTGTTGAGAAATGGAAAATAATGGTCTTCCAATGAATTAAGAGTGTTTGTATACATTTTTTAAAGATTCATTTTTTAGTTTAAAGTGTTTACTAATTTTGTTTCTATTTATTCTAACTTAAATTCCTCCATGATAGATTGGCTAATGATTTATGAATATAAAAACAGTTTGTTGACATTGTGCTGTACTAATGAAGGGTATACAACCACTGCATCCTCCCGATAATCACCTATGGAGCTGAAATGTTGGACCTGACCAAGAGACCGACTCGCAAACTGAGAAGCATGCAATGTGCACAGAAAAGAATTGTGCTCAATCTCACACGGTGAGATCACAAGACAGCACAATATATCAGTGAAAAAACAGAAGTCTGAGATAACATAGAATCTATTGGAAACCTCAAATGTCAATGAGCTGGTCATATTGCAAAAATGGCAGACAGCCACTGGACATCACGACTCACAACATGGATCCCCAGAGCTCACATGTGTAACCGAGGACAGCAGAATATAGGATGGAGAGACAAACTTGACCAATACAGAAAGTATTAAGCAAAGTTTAGTAAAAATGTATAGAAATAAATTGTATTTTGTCATTTTTTTTATCACCCTCTGGTCAGAAACTGAGAGCTAATATTTGATACATTGATCAAGATTATTTCTTTGCAAAATTTTGTTCCTTTCATAAATAAAATGTTTTCATAGGGTATAGCAATTCGTTATCAACAGGCCTGCTAGTCATTCTATAGAAACCATCACATGACTAATGTCTTTTGGCAGCATGCTGTGTTGGGGTGATCAGTTAAGAAATTGGAAAAAGAAGCGATCATTTTGAGTGCTTATTAACCAACAAAAATGACCAGATGTGGTCTCTGGAAATTCAATTTTTTGGAGGTTAAATTTGAATCAAATCATTCTTTTTCATATCA
This sequence comes from Thysanoteuthis rhombus, assembly GCA_963457665.1. Taxonomy (NCBI): domain Eukaryota; kingdom Metazoa; phylum Mollusca; class Cephalopoda; order Oegopsida; family Thysanoteuthidae; genus Thysanoteuthis; species Thysanoteuthis major. The sequence goes on along the minus strand of OY735214.1, from coordinate 18,809,576 downwards.
TCATGGCGGTCATTTCAAATACTTGAATCAATTCTGATAGAAAAATGATCTTTTGTCATTTTCTGTTGATTATTTGGATTACTTTTGTCAAAATGGATTTTTTTTTCCAATTCTAAAGACCTGTTTCCCATGCAAAGATATATAAATTTTTGATAACCTTTCATGTTTTAAATTAGTAACTTACTCACTTACATCCTGAGATGATTATCCTAGAAAATGATGAGACATTATTATTATTATTAGCAGTAGTGCACCGTTAAACTGACCTGACATTGGTTGTGGAAAATTCATTAAATTCCTGGATACCTGTTCCTAATCTTGAAATGAGCTATGCTGATCAGTTAAAAAATCAATATTTTTACTAGGTAATTGTAGTAAAAACCATGAAGACCATTTTATCAGAGAAAATTAAGACCAATTTGCTAAAAAATTTTGACTATCTCTATTCAAAGGTAAAGTGTTTGGTGATACGACCACATTACTGTCAGTCGTTCTGTTAAGAGATGGGAAATAGTAGCCTCCAATTGAATTAAAAGTGTTCATACATTTTTCAAAAGATTCATTTTTAAGTTGAAAGTGTCCACTAATTTTTATGGGGTTATTTTAACTTTACTCTCATCATGAGTGGATTGGCTGATAGATAGAAACATTGATTTTTGAGTAATATTTCTTTCATTTTAATCTTTGTCGCTTTTTATTGCAACCGCTCAGACCATTAGTAAACAACCATTATGGCCATTAATAAAGAGTGTGGATTGGAAGTATGAAATGATGGTAAGCCTGTTTTTCCGCAACATTGACTCCGTTTATCTATATCTACTTAACTTTATCCAACATATAAGTATTTGATGACATGCAAATATACCATTCAGGTATGAGAAATAGAGTTGGACTGTATATATACCTAAGTACATGTGTGTATGTGTGTTAATAATGTTCTCATGTTTAGTAAGTAATATTTTGTTACTTCAAAAGTATTAGGAAATATGTTTATTAGGTGTAAAACTGGCTCCATGGAAGACTAAAAAATTGAAATATAAAAGAATAATTTCAGATGTCCACCATTATATGATAGATATCGGGGTCCAAGAAAACCAACCATGTTATAACCAAGCTAAATTTAGCCATTTTGGTGCTGAATATAGCTATTTTGGACGAAGATTAAAATAGCTGTTTTGGAGCTACATATAGTTAAATTGAAGCTAGATTAATATTTTTGGGTTAACTATCCATGCGTGCTATAATGCAAACAACGTTATAACCAGGGAGTCCTGTATCTACCTTAAGCTCAAAATTCACTTTTTCTAATTTATTTTTTGTTTTGTTTCGTACCAAACATTCACCTTAGTCATCACGTGTGAGACTAGCACCACAATAAAAAGGCATTTGTATTAATATATCCGAACAAGCTATAACATCACTTTGCTTTTAGCCAGAACATAATATTTCCTTGATTTGAGCTAATACTTAGGAGATTTTGATTAATATTTGTTGTTGTTATTTGACAGTTATTCGTGGTAAGGCAAAGGATGAACAAGGGTTCGATGTCAAGGGTTATTGTATGTTATTTACGATCGACTCACGTCATAACAAGGGGACAGTGCAAAATCTATATGCTATTCAAATATATCTTCAGTCATTGCACCACACAGACTCATATATATGCACACAAACGTACATATAAATATCTATACTCACACACACTCCTATAAACACATACAAATACAGGTGCTCAAAACACTGATCATCATCATCATCATTATCATCATCATTATCAGTCTTTTAGCATCCATCGTTTGACTATAGACCTTCCCCAAAATTCACCAGACCTCTCTATCATAGGCATCACAGAGCTAGTACTCTCTGAATTAATCTAACTCATCACGCTATCTTATTTTCTGCCAGCCACAATTTTGCATATGATCTCTTGGCATCCACATTGTGAGCCGTAGTATTCAGCGGTTGTCTGACATTCTTGCAACATGCTCAGCCCACTGCCATTTGAGTTTTCTACATGTTTCTATGATATCTCGAACTCTTGCGATTTCTCTGATATACTGTGCTGTCTTGTGATCTCTCCATGTGGGGTTGAGTATGATTCTCTCTTGTGCATGTGGCATGGTTCTCAGACTTGAGTAAAACATTTTTTTTTTTCATTTAATTCCCAACTGCAGTTTCATTATTACAGCATCTTCAGGGGTTGTTTTTTTTTTTTGTGAAGAAAATTCTATTGTTTTCAAACGTTCTTATGAACCTATACATATATATATATATATAAATAGTAGAATGTGGATTCACTATACAAACTAGCTCATGTTTCTGCCTTCTTCGGGTCTCATCAGGCGAATGATCTAGTTTGTGTAGTGAATCCACATTCTACTATTTATTTCCAGCTCTACTCTCAAACAACTTAACTTCAAGAGTAAAAAGTTGTATGTATCGAGCACTCTATGAAATAAATCCAATACATTTCAGAAGTGGCTCTATATTATCGATATATTATTATATTATGTAATACTGCTTGCCTGATTTGTACCACACATATATATATATATATATATATATATATATATATGTGTGTATGTATATGTGTGATGTTTGGAATTATAAGCATTTAAGGTTTGTAGCAGAATATGAAAAAAACAGTCTCTTGTTTGCATTTCATTTGCAAAACCAACAGTCATTGTTTGGACTTATGAACATATTTGATCAACTTATTAGGACTTGAGTATCATTTTTTGTTTTGATCAAACACAATTATCAATCAGTGTCTTGCTTTGGGGACTTATTTAATTAATACTGAACTTGCTTTGTTGAAGTGAAAACATGTGCATCTGTTATTAGATTTGTTGTGCTTGAGAATGTGGATGTGCACACAAGCATATGCATACACTGATTTAAGTTTGAAAGCACGTGGATATATATATAACGTTATTGATTGAGTATGTTTGTGCATTTTTTAATTGATTGTCTCCAACACAGCATGCTGCCAAAAGAGATTGGTCATGTGATGGTTTCCATTGAGTGACTAACCGGCTACAAGTTTGATTAAAGACAATAGACAACAAATATTTTTTTTCGATTTTCTTGTTTGTGATCGAGTGTTTTCGGCCGTACTTTCACCATTTGCAAGAACAAATAGAAAAACGGTGAATGTTGATTCTTTTTTCAATCTTTAAATACTTTCAAACTTGGCATTCACCATTCCCATATTGATAATGATGATATAACACACTAAGTAAAGCAAAATTCTTCAGTGGGCTAAATGTAGTCTTTAAATATGTTTAAAATCCCAGTTTTCAAACTTAAGTCGATCTCATTTAGTTTTGGGTTTCTTCATTCTATCATAAGGTCTATAAGAATCTGAAGCCTTTTTTTTTTTTTCACAAATAATGTTATCAAATATACACATATTGTTTATGAGTATTTGCCATGAACTTATGGGAATATCAATGCTTATCAGTCTATGTTCAGAAATATGTGCACAAATTCCACTTCATAAATTTGCACAATACTGTTATATACATTGGGAAATAATGGCCAAAACCGTAACCAAACTGTCAGCATAGTTTTCTTCAGTTTTTAAGTTAGTCTGACTGGCTCTCTATCAGTCTTTATATATATGTCACACATGCTGGCCGTACTGAGCTAGAGGGCAGAAAATTTCATCATTTACCCCTTATGATGTCTGGAAAAAACATTTTTTTTCTGAAAATTTCCTTCTTAAATAGGGTTTTGCTAAATTGATCTGACAGCATTCACAATTGTTTTTTTCTCTGAATTAAAACTTTTTTAGTGATCACTGCCTAAGGAAAGGCCAGAAAAATAATTTATACATTGATCAGCCCTTTTCTCCAATTTTTTTAATTGATCGTTTCCGACGCAGCATGCTGCCAAAAGATGTTGGTCATGTGACAGTTTCTCTTGAGTGACTAACCAGACCAGTTATTATTAATTTTTGACTCCTGCAGTATACACCTTCATCTTAATTTTTCAGTTGTTCTTTGTCTCTTTCATTCCTACTTCACACAGGCCATCAATCTACAAGTAAACAACATGGAAGTTGTGATGAAGAAAGAAGAATTGAGATAGAAGTAAATAAAAGCCCAAAATTGATAATAATGATTTACAGTACTTAATCCAATAAAAAAGTAAATAATAAAATGATGGCTTTTGTCGAATGTATGTTTTAGCAGAACAATTCATCAAGGTAAAAGGGTAAATAAGATGAAAATGCTAGATGTGAAAGATGAGGTAAAACATGTCAGAACATGCTTTGGTTTAAAAGTCACTTGAAGGGCTAATGCTACACTAGGGACTTAATGGAATTATTGTTCATATCATAATAACAATTATGCTTTCGGGGGCAGAAAATGGTCATCCATTAAAAGGAATTAATAGCTTCTATACATAATGCGTGTGTATGCTATTGTCATAGATTTACTATGCAAACTCAGTTGACAATGCCCTAGCACTATACATATAGTTGCATAGATCAATAAGTAGGCAGCCTAACGATGAAAAAAACATTTATATCACACAAGGAATATTCATTTTTGGACATAATCACCTTCCTTGTCAATGCTATTATTCCGGTGACATTGATTGAAAATAAAGTGAGAATTTCAGATGAAAATTCAGCTCCTTAGATAAATTTTGACTGGATTTTGTTGAGGGATGCGCCATGGGGTTGAGGAAGAAGTGATCAAATGTTAGATCGGATCCAGGGCTATTTTTCCATTTTTTTTTTTCCCATACTTTTAGGTATTCACTCATTTCAGTCCACACAATATCTCCGAAATTTCTCAATGAATTTCGATTAAAAATCTGCAGAAGGATAGGCCATTGGCTAAGAAAGAAGTGATTGAAATTTGGAGTAGATTTAGGAATTTGTTTTTAATTGACTTACTGTATAGCTGTTGGCAGAGGCATGCACTCTCTGAGTGCTTCCTAGTATATAGTTCATATACATTTTGGAAAACAAAATATCAATTGTTTGATAACAATAACTGATCCCCCCCCACTGTTTATTGCGTATGCTGTTGTTTTCCTTCAATGCAAACAGATGGAGTGGTTCTGTTGTCAGATATCCTGAATCTTGTTCCATCTCTCCATCTGCCATTGTTTTTTTTTTGTACGCTTTAGGTGAGGCACACATTTTGGTGTCTTCACAATAAACTTACAACAAAGATTTATGAAAATATACACCAGATGGGTCTTCATTTGTTGTTGAATTTCAAAATAAAACTTTTGTTGCCTCATATCAACACCATGGCCCAATGGTAGAGTGCTGGCCTCAGGTTTGCTAGGCTGTGCTTCAATCCATCCACAAGTTACATGAAAGACTTTAAAAATATTACTGAATGCTCTTCTGCTAAGCTCTCAGTATGGGAACTAGAATTGAGAAACCTTTTCCCAAGGCTAAAGGGTTATGGTCAAATCACATTGGATACACTAGAAGTCAAGCAAAGTCATTGAAGTTAAGCAACTTTGCACCTGGTCAGTACCTAGATGGATGACCATTGGGGATTACCATGTGCCGTAAGCAGAACAAAGCTCCAACATGCTTGGCAAGCTAGAAGTGAGTCTTACCACCCAATACCCGTGTGCCCTAACCCTGTGACATTGTTGATGAGGGTGAGTGGAGAACAATGATATAACAATGGTACGTACTCACCCAACCTTCAAAAGCAAGGTTTTATGGAAAGTCTGCATCAGATTAAAGAACAGATGGAGTCAATTCTAAAAAGACGTGATTTTTCTCATTTTAATGTATTCGGCTAAAGTTGAGATGAATAGAAATTCTGTTCCATGGTTAACTGGTTCAGAGGAAGTGTTGAAAAAAAAATGTCAACAACTTTTAAAAAGTTGAAATCATAAATATGTAGAGAGAAAAAACGATGAATATTATCTACTTATCACTCTCTCTCTATGCGAGTGTGTGCGTCTGTGTGTATGGATATTCTCTCATTCTCTTTCTCTCTATCAGAATATATATGAATAAATGTATGTGAATACATGAATTTTTCATTCTGTTTCTATCTTTTCCTCCCTATCAATCTCTTTTTTCATCTCTCTCTCTCTTTTTTTACACACACACACACACACACACACACGCATGCATGCACTCTCTTTCTTTCCCCTCTCTATGAATACATGTGTGCATGAATTTCTCATTCTGTCTGTCTACATATATATATGTATATATGCACAGACACACAAAAGATTAGAAATATTGAATTTCAAAATTTCAACAACACTAAATTTCTTATCAAAATTATTTTAAGTATTATTGGTAATTTTATATATATATATATGTATATTTATGTTCATGTATATATATATATACATATATATATATATATATATAGAGAGAGAGAGAGAGAGAGAGAGAGTGAGAGAGAGAGAGAGAGAAAGGGAGAGAGAGAGAGATAAAATGGGAAAGGCATGAATCCACTTTACACTACAACTATTGGTAAATGTTTGGTAGTTGGAGCCCTTTAGCTCTGTACAGGGTTGGGTGTCAGGCCAGCACCCTTGAAAACTTACAATTGCTACAGAAACAATGAATAAATCTCCAATGATCAAATCCCATGTTGCTCAAAATGGTGACAAATATTATCCAACATGCTCCATCGCTTTGAAGGATATTGTTTAATTTTTCAACGTTCCCAGTGATATACAGAAGCACCTTCTGTAATTGTGAGATGAGTCATTATCTTGCTACGAGTTGTTCAGACTCTTGATCTCATTCCTTCTGTTGCTTTTGGTATTATCACAATGTTTCAACAAATCCATTCTCATCATTCCTCTGATTCACTGGCCAGGGCAAGCAAGGACATTGCCTGGGCTCTCTGCGGCCTTGCTCGAGCCTTTCCTGGGCTTGCAAAATTCAATCTTACCTTATATCATTACTTATACAGAAACTTTATCTGTCGTCACATTTTTCTTGCCCGTGCTGGTACACTGGTGCTGCCTCTGATGTACAATCTGGATGAAGAGAGTTGTGTCGTATCAGCCACCATTTCTTTGTTTACTACCATTCTTTAGTTTGCAATACAAAAAAAGAGACAATAATATGAAACGGTTGTATTTTTGATTCAAACCCATTTGAACCCTATAGATATACAGTGCCAGTCACAATTATTGACTCCATTGGATTAATAACCAGTACAATATTTTCAGAAATAAATGGAAATCTACCAAATTTGTATCATTAGAATATTTTGATAAAATGTTGAAAGTAATTTAACCAAAAAACATTATTTTTTAACTTATATATAATAATTTCAAAGGAGAAATATAGAATATAATATGGACGCATACAAGTTGTACCAATGGAACTAGAGGGCTGAAAATCTAAACATATTTACTAATCATAATCTCTAGAAGAAATACTTCTTTTGTTTTTTCAGGGGAGTTTAATATACAATGTAAGTTTATGCTAACTTTGTCCCTTAGTTTTTTGTCCCATTGTATTCATACTCATTTTTTGAAAATTCATATATATATATATATATATATATATATATATATATATATATATATATATATATATATATATATAAAATGTAAAATATTGGCGCCCTTCCTTAATGCTTTGTTGCACACTCATCGGCAATGATGGCTGCCTCCAAATGTTCCTTTTGCCATCTATAAGCTTCTGGCATCTGTTAGCTGGTAGTTTCTCCCACTATTTCTTTTCAATTTGTTCAAACTGTTCAATGTTTACTACATAAAACCATGACTCCGGATTTCTGTTTCTTTGAAACAGTTCATTTTTCCTTTTTCAACCATATTTGCATACATGTGCCCAAAGTTCTTATTGTACTGGAGCACCCATGATCTTCAGACCAAACATAGTTTTCCTACACTGGGTAGCACATTTTGCTCCAAACCGCTTTGGTAATTTTTGATTTCATGACTTGTTAGATATATTCAAGGCCTACTGTACCAAAGGCAGCAAAGCAGCCCCCATAACATTTTGGATCTTCCACCATGCTAAACTTTTGGTAAGATGTTCTTTTCCTTTCATTGATGGGAGAAAACATAGAAATGAATGACTGCTCTTTACCAAGGAGTACCTGGACAAACTACAATATTTCTCAGCAATAGTGCTTTCTGACGACAGAATGAAACTTATACGTAAGTCTGTCGACTCATCGATCCATATTCAATATATATATATATATATATATGTATGTATGCATGTAATTATGTATGTATGTATGTATGTATGTATGTATGTATGTATGTATGTATTCATCTCTCATAGACACATGAAACTTATACGTAAGGCTGTCGACTCCTCGATCCATATTCAATATATATATATATATATATATATATATATATATATATATATATATATGTATGTATGTATGTATGTATGTATGTATTCATCTCTCATAGACACATGAAAATAAATCAGGGGCTTGTAATACCTGTATGTTTTATTATTTTGTACAACCATGAACAGATAGGTTATTGTATGGATACATAAAATTGTTACGTGTGCTGGTAAGCAATTAACCTCTACTAAGACAATGGCATGATTTTAAGATTTTTAAATTTGAAAATAAACACACACTCGTACACATGTATACACTCTATGCAGATTCATATACTATGATTCTCTTGGTCTTATTTCATACCCCAAAATGCACATATATTTTACATACATGGTCTACTGATAACTGATACAGGACTACAGTCAAAAACATGTACACACGCATTCTCTTATGCTTCAGTCATTTATAATCCAATCAAAAGCACACAAAAACATAATAAATGAAATATAAAAGGAGACAGATTTCAATCCCTGCAACCTTTAATCCTCATCCTGACATCACCCCATCTTAATCCTAAATCCATTAGGGACCATAATCCTAAGCCAAATTCACACTTTTCCCTTTTTTTGGAGGGGGAGCCTTAAGGATATTAAAATGATTTTCAGGACTCTTTTTTTGTAAATATGGTCGCTTGGGGAGTGAAAAAAAAATCAGTTTTAGATATTTTTTATATGAGAAGACTTTCAAAGCAATCTCAGAATTGCTTCCATTAATGGATGAATTTTCAAATATTCTCTGTCATTCAGCCTTTGTTGATGACTGTGAACGGGATGAAATGAGTTGATATGATCTAGCAAAGATATGAATGTAAGTATGGCAGAAAATAGGGGTAAATACATTCAATATGAAGAGGACATAAATTGGTAAAGAATTAGTATTCTATGTGAAATTATGAATCGCCACCATCCATATATACTGTGTTGAAAAATGAGGTGATCAATGAATAAGTTACTTCTTTCACCTTTTATTGGACTGTGATCACTAAAAATGGTCTGAATTTGAAAAAAAAATACAAGTGGGCACAAACTTGTGACCAATTTAGCATAAGCTGCCCCACTGAAAACCTATTTTGAAGAGGAATTTTTTCTGAAAAAAAAATTTTTTTTTTCTGATTGAGAGAAGTATGTGTGCAGGATTTCTTAGTGAACAGGAAGTGTCTGTCGAAGCCCGGATAGATGATTAAATAGGTAAATATCAGTTAGATATGTGAATGTTATGAATAAACCTCTCAAAAAAGGGTCAAAAAACCTTTCCAAAAAATGAAAACATCTTTAGAAGGGGTCTAGTGGAGTACTGATGCCAATATCAAAGTCTGTAGACAAAATGGTATGGCCAGGAGCATTGGAAAAAATAAACACATAGTAAAGACATAAACAAATGCACAAACACGCAAAAAAGGTGTATGTGAGTGTGTGTGTGTGCCTCACTGAGTCCCCCATATTTGTATCAAAACTGAAAAATTAAACAAAGCTCAATAAATTGAATACAGGTATACAGGTCTGGTTAGTTGCTGAATAGAAACTGTCATGTAGGTAACATGTTTGACAGCATGCTGTATTGAGGGCGATCAATTAGATATTAGAAAAAGAGATGGCCAATTGCCATAAATGCTTGTTTCAGAAAATCTCACTGCTGGATACAAACTAAGGGACAAATTCAGCATACACTTACATCGCAAATTGTCCCCCCCCCCCGCCATTCTAGGGGGAATTTTCAAAAGCAAAAAAACTTTTTCCCTAGACATAAAGAGTAAATGTTTACATTTTCAGCCCTCAAGCTCCATTGGTACCGCCTGTATGTATGATACATATATATATATCCATACATACATACATACATACATACATACATACACATCCAACCAACTACCCAGACTCTCTTTAAAACTAAAGAAACTTATGTTGAAAGTTTTAATGACAGTTTTGGTTGAAATTTTATAAATTACATGTATATATGTGTATGTGTGCGACATTGAATGCTCCATACTTATGGCCTTGTGCCTAAATTATGCTAAGCTTTGTAAATATACATGCATGTGTATGAGGGTATGTAGGACTATTGCCCAATTTGCATGTGTGTATGCATGCATGTTTGTGGGTATAAGTAATTATGTGTATGTTTGTATGTGTTGTGTGGTGTGTTTGTGTGTGTGTGTGTACGCGCGCGTGTGTGTGTGTGTGTGTGTGTGTGTGTGTGTGTGCATATGCATATATTGGCCAGTGTGTATGTATTTAATTTTTATCCCTTTCCCAAGTCTAAATCGTTGCATCAATCTTTAATGAAATGACTAAAAATTTAGACCTTTCTACCAACTCACCAAGGTTTCATTTTGAAGAGTAACTGAATAGTTATCAAATGGCTGGATAAGTCAATAGTCACACCTTACCAAAGCACTTTGATAGTAGATAATCGATTTCTCATATGAATCATGTAACGAATTTTATAATCTCATTAAGTTAACAATAATTACGGGATTAAAAAGAAATAATCTTCTGACACCAATTTATAATTTTGAATTTGCCAATGGCTAGCATTAACATTTTTCTTTCCACCTGACGACCCAGCTGTGGCTTGACTTATGATCAAACGAGGTTTCATAAAAAATACAATGCACACAGACACATACACACTGTAAACACACACATACACACACTGTTCAAAGTCTCATTATAATTTAATGTTTTTTTTTTCAGCTCATACTTAGTCACATTAATTTGTAAGGCAAAACCTTAACTCTACAATATCAAAATACACTCTAATCAAAACCGTACTATCCAAAGTACACGTGTGTGCACATGTGGCTTGTGTGTGCACATGTGAATGTGAGTATGTGGTTTGCGTGTATGTATGTAGTATGTGTATGTGTGTGTATATATGTGACTTGTATGTATGTGGCGTGTATCTGCTGGTGTGTGTTTGTGGCATGTATGTGTATGTGTATGCGTGTATTTTGCATTTTCGATAAAACATTGTTCAATAAAAAGTTGTGGTACCAACCCAGCTAACCTGGGCAAGGATTCTATTAAAGCAGTGCCAGATTTACATAAGGGCTGAAAGGGCCGCAGCCTAGGGCCTCATGATCTGAGGGAGGCCTTGGCTTCCTGCCAGAAAAACAGGAAAACAACAACAAAATGTACCTTGAATTTTATTTCATTTGTAATGATGAAAATCAGGGGGGCGTCCCCAGGCCAAAATAATGTGTGAGTGCAAATCTAGAATTCAGATTCACATTCGTATATAATTATTCTTTGAAAAAAAATTTCCAATATTTCCACAACCCCCAAATAATCTTTATACACGCTCCCCACCCCCATGGAAAGGTCCTGACCCCTACTTTGAGAAGCTCTGTCCAAGCCTGAGGCCACCAGTTGCTTCAATCTGGCTATGTATAAAAGGTACAAAGTGACCTAACCTGACTCCATTTTGTCCTTTGTTCTTCACTATTGATCAGTAAAATGATGATCAGAAAGGATTTACTTGCATTATTCTATTGGGGGGGGGGGGCGTGCATTGATCAATAAAACAACAGGTCTCGTTGAAATAGAAACCGTCACCTGCCCGACGTCCTTTGACAGCGTGCCATTTTGGGGGTGATCAATTAAAAAATTTGTAAAAATAAGGGTGATCAATTTATAAGTTATTTCACTCACACTTGGTTGGTCAGCAATCTCTTTAGAAAGTCTGAACGAAAAAAAAACCCCCAAAAAACCAGCGTGAATTCTGTCAGAAACAAACATAAGGGATTAATTTAGCATAAATTTACAATGCTGATTGAACCCCCAGGTAAAACCTATTTAGGTCGGGGGGGATGGGTTATAAAAAAAACGTTTTTTTTTTATACGTAATAAGGAGTAAATGTTGAAATTTTCAACCTTGTAGCTCCGTTGGTGCGGTCTGTATATGTGACACATAAATAGCCAGCCAACCAGCCGGCTGGACCAAGTTAAAAACCAAAGAAACCTATGTTGACAGTTTTGGTTGACGGTTTCCAATAGTCATTTCTTTTCTTTTCGGCCTTTTCCGTTTTCACCTGCCTCTCAATAATGTTCTTGGTCAGGCAGAGGTTATCTCCCTTCGACGATCTGGTTTTTGAACCTTTCTATCTAAGTCTTAATATAAAATTATTTTTCAAGAAACAGATCTCACGAGGAACTATTCTCTCATCATTTCTTTCCATTTATGGCATACTTCTACATATATATATATATATATATATATATATATATATATATATATATATATATATATATATATATATATATATATATATATATATATATACATATATATATATACATATATATATATATATATATATATATATATATATATATATATATATATATATATATATATATATATATATGTAGAAGTAAAATATATATAGAGAGAGAGTTTTAAAAAAATGAGCATGAATGCAATCAGACACAAACTAAGGGACAAAGTTAGCATAAACTTACATTTTAAATTGAACACACCATAAAAAACAAAAGAAGTATTTCCTCAGTTCCATTGGCACAGCCTGTATGTGTATTACTTATATAGCCAGTCAGCCAGACCAACTTAAAAACTGAAGAATCATTTGGTTGACATTTTCTAATTCATACATGCATCTTTTATGGTTAGTAATTAGAAAAATAGGCTGATTAAAATTGATTGGAATTCACAAGAAGGTTTAAATCGATACATAAGAGTACCCTGAAGTTGATAGAGACAGACTGGTTGATTGGGGATTTGTTAAAAAATTCCTGCAACAGTGAAAAAACAATTGTACCTGTATATAAATATAAATGTACATACATCAAGGTAACTTTGTCTACAAATGTATACATTTTCATCCTCATTTTTATTTACGCTGTATACACTTTTTCTCTTTTTTTACTCTCTTCATTTTTAAATAGACTTCTAAACAAAACCTAATTTCAGTAGTTGAAAATTTTAACCAATCTTGGATTCACAATTTTCAAAGTTTTCTTGAAGGGTATGCCCCATGACTTCGCAAGAATCTTTCTACCAATTTTTGCCACATTTTGGTTGGGGGAAGGGGCAAATATGTCACACGATTCTCACTCATTTGTAACATTCACACTTGACAGATCAGTAAATCATTATCATAAAACTTTTGCAACTATTTATCTCCATTTGAATGATTGTTGCTTTTTATCGTAATCGAACTCAGGTTGGTTAGCTTTCAGCAGTGCCTACATGAATTAGCAGCACAGATCAGAAGGAAGAATAATTTCCAGGTGAGAATTGAACTCATGACCCCCTATGCCAGTGGTCAGCTAGTTATCAGAGAACTTGCAATTTGAATCATTTCAAAAAACACTAAGATTCTTTAAAGAACATAACCAGTTAGTATAGTATCTCAATATTTGTTTATGGGTCGGTTAGAATCTCTTTATGGGCTGGATCTGTCCTGTGGGCTTTAGGTTGCCTACTCCTAATCTAGACAGTTGGTACAAAACTTAAACTTGCCTGAACTTGATTCCAAAAAATTGTAAAATCTCTACAACCAAACATTGAATATATCTTATGTTTACTCGGGTTCAAAACCTGTAGTAAGGACCAAGAGAGTTGGTGTTGAACTTGAGCTTGCTCGGACTTGATTCTAAAATGTCTCTACAACCAAACATTGAATATATCTGGTGTGAGTTTAGGTTAAAAAATTCTATTAAGAATCTATACAGTTGTTGCTGAACTTGCTTGGACTTGATCCTAAAACGTGCTTAATTTGCAAGTTTGTGGAAAACAATGAAGAAATGTTGTTTTTTTATTTCATTATAAGGTTTTTTTTATTTGTGATATTTCTATGTAAAGTAGATGAAGTCTTTTGTGATAGAACTTCTGTGGATGTTGGTGTGTTCAAAATGTTTTTTCCCTCCCCCCCCTATTTCTCATCGTTGTTTCTCTTGAATAATTTTTATCATTTTTGTGTTTTTATTCCTTTCGCCTTTCCCTCTTTAAGTATTTGTTCGATTTCTTTTTCTGTTCATTTTTTTTTCTTCCTATTTTCATTTCATGTGATTTTGCCCTTCCTCCCTCCCATCCCTTATCTCTCTCCTTTACTCGCTTGCTCCCCTCTTTCTTTCGTTCATTCCTCTCCTTTCCCCTACCCTGCTTCCTTCCTTCCTTCCTTCCATTTTTCCTTCTTTCCTCCCTTCCTTTGCCTCCACCCTATTTTTTCTTCATACCTTCCATCCTTTTTTAAATATCTTTTTTTTCTTTCTTTCTTCAGTTTCTTTCTTCTTTTCTTTTGCTCCCTCATTCTTCTCTCCTTCAACACTTACAATTTCTTTCTTTACTTTTTTTTTCTTCTCATTCCATTTCTCCAAAACTTTTTTCCTGTTTCCAATATTGTTGTTTGGTTTTTCCCATTTATTTTTTTCCCTTCCCCCCATCCTTCACAAGTCCTTATCTTTCATCTAAACCCAATCGGTCCCTGGAGATTTTGAGTAAAAATAAAATTACACAGATTACTCAAGCAAACGCAATCTCATTATATAAAATTCCAATTCTTCAGAGGTTCCAAATCGAACATTAAAGGAAATAAAATCTTAAATTGATTGTTTTCTTTAGCAATTTTTCCTGGTTTTGCTTTCTTTGTTTCGTCTGTTTTATTTTTATACAAATGCATTCAACTCTATCTGTAGGGTCTGGGTGCTTTTAAGCAAACCATTCAAGAACTAAGAATGGGTGATGTTGCTCTGTTTATGCACTGATTCTTAAACAAATATATCTGTGAGTTCGAACAACCAACACCAGTGTTTCCCAAACTTTTTCGCACTACCATCCTCATTTAGAGCATAAAAAGTGGGTCAGGAATTATATGTAAAAAAACAATTTTTGAAAATTTTCTTGAGTTTAAAAATTTATTTTACGCATATAAGCTCACATATGAAGAATGATACCAAAATGCTATAAACACCATTTGTGTATGCACTGATTTTTAAATGAATATATCTGGGAGTTTCAAAGACTAAGACCAGTGTTTCCCAAACTTTTTCGTACTATCATCG
>OY735214.1:18784206-18791706 GCA_963457665.1 Thysanoteuthis rhombus | reverse complement strand
TTTAGATCACTTAGTAACTCATCTGATGTTTCTGATATCATTGCACTATCATCAACAAATTGCAAATGGTTGCAAATGGTTCAAATTGTCTCCATCTATATCTACTTGCATCTTTGTTCTCAGTTTCCTAAAGGTTGCTTTCAAGGCTTGTTAATAGTTTAGGGTGAAATTGTATCCCTTTATTTCACTCTTTTTTCTTATCTTTATATTATTTGTATCTTTATGTAGTTGAATCATTGCTGTAACATTTCCCTATATTATGTCTTTTCTTATAATTTTCCTTAATACTTTGCACTTGCATTGAGTTGAAAACCTCCACAGGTTCTTCCTTGTCAAATGCTTTTTCATTGTCATCAAAAGCAAAACTCAGTGGTTTGTTGTATCCTGTTGTCTTCTCGGTCTGCTGATCTATAGCATGTAGATGGTCTATTGTTGAGTAACCACTTTACTAAACCTACCTGTTTGTGCGGTTGATTATAGTCTAGAGATGTGGAGCATGAAAACAACCAAAATCACTTGAAAACAAACACAGAATAATGGAAAGAACAATTTTAGGTATATAATATAAAAGACGGAAAAAGTTCAGCATAGATTCAATTGGCAAATAATATCACCGAAGTGATAAATGAGCTAATTTCTGTTTTCATTTTTAATACCTCCAACACTGAGCATTTTGATTGGTTAAAAATTTAGTTTTGGGTCATTTTTCAACAAATTCAATATTTATGCTCTCAGAAGCATTTAATCAGAAAAAAGCTGATTTCGTTTTTTCTGTTTTCTTGTTGAAATTCTTTAAACACTGAGCACTTAGAGTTGTAAAAAGTGGATTTGATAAAATAAAGAATTAGATTAAGGAAGATCCCAGCATTTATTTCAAGCCGGGTAACATCAGATAACCTTGCATGTTTAATATAATTCTCTATATTTATATATAACGCTGAGTCAGAACTCAGTTGGGTGCTTCCTATCAAAATTCAATAACAATGCCAACAACTTTTCAATTCCCCAACTTGCATGGAGTTAAGGATAGAAAAAATTGAATAAAGGAAACCATTGGTATGAAAGAAAAAAAAGGTTACAAGAAAATTTGATATAAAAACAGGGGAAAAAAAAAGGGAGGGAATATTTAGTACAAACTTGGTGTATGTGTGTGTGTGTGTGTGTGTGTGTGTGTGTGTGTGTGTGTGTGTATGTGTGTATCTGTGTCTCTGTATGTGTGTGTCCACATGCATGTGTGCATGTGTCTTTTTTTTGGGTCCTGCAACAGCCACCTTTCCTGTAAACAAATACCACACCCAGCTTCACTGTGGGTGTGTCCATCCTCTGTCTTGTTATTGCAAGGACCTGGATGAAAATAATAATCTCAATAGCATGTACCTTTTTTCTATTTTTTCCTCTCAGAAAATCCTAAAAATAGATATAATTGACTATTGAGAGAAAGAGATAGATTGACAATTAGAAACATTGGTATGAAAACAGATCTTGTTAGATTGATAAATATAAGCAGAAAGAGAAAGGGAGAGAGAGAAAGAGAGAGAGAGAAAGAAAGAGAGAGAGAGAAAGAGAGAGAGAGAAAGAGAGAGAGAGAAAGAAAGAGAGAGAGAGAGAGAGAGAGAGAGAGAGAGAGAGAGAGAGAGAGAGAGATGTATAGAATATGACATATTGATAAATATGTAGACAGATAGACAAATCTGATTAGTCACTCAATAGGAACCATCAAGTGACCAACGTCTTTTGGTAGCATGCCATATTGGGCATGACCAACTGCAAGAATGGAAAAAGGGATGATCAACGAATAATTTACTTCTAACACCTTTTGCTGGGCAGTGATCACTAAAATAATCTGAATTTCATAAAAACAAGCATTGACATTGCTGTGCTCAAACTAAGAGGTCAATTTAGCGTAAACTTGCAATGCAGATTGAACCTCGTTAGAAACCCATTTAGCAGGGGAATTTTCAATGGACAAAAGAAATTTTTCTATATACGATAAGGAATAAATGTTTAAATCTTTGGTAGCCAGTCAGCCAGAATCACTTAAAAATTGAAGAAACCTATGTTGATGGTTTTGGTTGACAGTTTAGAAACATGAAATAACTGATAAGAAAATAGATAGATTGATAAATATAAAAAGACTGATATGGAAAGATAGAAGTGAAAAATGGCAGAGAGTAAACTTTAAAAAAACTGGTGATATTAAAGCTGTCAACATAGGTCTCTTCAGTTTTCAAGCTAGTCTGGCTGGCTGGCTGGCTAGATTTATGCATAGACGCACATTCAAACACAAACACATATATATGTTTGTTTGCTAGCTAGTGCCCTTTTGCTGGCTCTAGTATCAGCCGTCCCTGCCTGCTCGTCTTCCCAAATTACTAGTTCCTCTTTTCTTGGATTACGATATGTGAAATAGACTTGGAGGTGTCAAGCAACTGAAGTGGCGTCTCTCAACTTTCTGTATATGCTTGTAATTAATTTAGTGTTATATTATGTCTGAAAACTCAAAAGTCTCCTGGGGAAAATTACAAATGAAGAATGCAGGAAGAGAAAGAAGGAAAAAAAAAATGTTGAGATTGGAATAAATTTCAAAATCAAAGAATGGAAATCAAAAGATGACGGAAGATTTAGCCAGATTATGGTCAACACCCTTCTCCTTTGACATTTTTTTTTTTTTTTCAAACAAAGAAAATGTACAGAATTAAATCTTTTTTTGAAGAAACAGCATTTCTTTTCATGAACAAACACGTTCGCTATGTAATCTAATCAACAGTGATGCACGTGTGCTTATGAACGCTCTTTCATGCTTGCGTCTAAATTTGATTTTTCTGCCGCACACACAAGTCCAGGGTGAGGATCCCGATTTGTCAAATACCGTTCACTTCTGTAGTTTTGAAAAACCTTCATCTGAATATATCATCGAAAACTGTCATTTGTTCTTTCAGTTCTCAAGTGTTTATGCCTGGCTATCCATGTATGTGTCTGTCAAACGTACAGGCTGTTCATGTGGAGCTAGAGGGCTGAAAATTCAAACGTTTACTCCTTGTTTTGTCTTGAAAACATTTTTTTAACTCCCCCAAGGTTTTTAGTTAAATGCAAGTTGATTTGGTCCTTAAGTTTGTGTTAAACACCGTTCATGCCCCATTTTTAAAAAAATTATGACTTTTTAATGATCACTACAAAAAAGAGGCGAGAGAGAAAACTCATTCATTGATAACCCCCTTTCCAAATTTTTTAATCGATCATCCGCAACATACGTTGGATATGTGACTGTTTCTATAAGCCAGACCTGTCTTAATCTTTTACTTGTATTCAAGTTGTTGTAGGGAGGTTGAGACAGCAGTTGTGTTATTTCGTTTGTTCATTTTTATTCTCACTTATTTTACCTGTGCAAGTTTTTCCCTACGACAAAAGTATGTACGCACTTTTGGATTGGAGATAGGAAATCAATATATTTCAATAAAAACTCATTACCGATCTACAGAGTTTGAAATTTTTTGTGCACACATCAATTTCTTTTGTGTGCTAGTTGCAAAGTAAATGTGTGCATGCTCATGTGTACAGCTTAGAAGGAACTATGGTTTGCAAGTTAATACCATATCCAGTTTGATCCTCAATGGATGCCCTAATCTTATGGCCTTGTGGCTTAGTAAATACCTTGGGCATCAACCATGGCACAATAGATATTAAGCTTGTCTTTTGGACTATTTCACCGATAGGTGACCTTGTGCCTGACTAAGCTATGCTTAATTTGATTCCTACAGGGGTTAGCCTTGTGTTGAACTAAGGTATATTTAGTGTATAACTTCACTCCTGTGGTAAGTCAGGTCCTCATTGGGTGCCCAACACTATCTTAGAGATTTCATTATTTGTACTGAACTGTCAACCAAAATCATCACTAAAACTGTCAACTGAGGTTTCTTCAGTTTTCAAGCTTGGCTGGCTGGCTGGCTGGCTGGCTGGCTGGCTGTATATCACGTATACACCCTGCTCCAATGGAGCTAGAGGGCTGAAAATTTAAACATTTACTCATATTTTTTTTGTTGTTTTGTGAAAATTCCTCATTGAATAGGTTTTGAGTGAGTGGGTTCAATTTACAGTGTAAGTTTATGCTATATTGGTCCCTTAGTTTATGTCTGGCATCATTCTTACTTGTTTTTGTTTTAATTCTTTCTTGGTAAAAATTCCCCATCAAATACGTTTTCAATTGATGCAGAGGCTCTGTTTGCTATGTAAATTTATGCTTAACTGGTCCCTTAGTTCGTGTCTGGCAGAATTCTCACTATCCAACAAAAGGCAAGAGGGGTAACCTATTCATTGATCAGCCTTTTTTCCAATTGGTTTATCACGTGATGGTTTCTATTGAGTGACTAACCAGACCTGACATTCTTATATCCTTAAATGCATATTAAATCCCTGTATATTCTGGTTACAAATTCTCTCTCTGACATACTTCATAGATACTTTGTAATTAAATTTCTAAAGAAGCCCATTCTCTTCATCTCATAATTCTAGACAGCTCTCTTTATTGTGTCATCCAGAAGTGATACTGTCTCCTTGACAGTCAGTGCATGAAATCTATCATCTGAAATAAAATGAATGCTTCTTTTATAAAAAAATGAATGATTATCCAACCATTTAACCCAAAATCCAATCTGACAGACAGGAGTAGAGTTAGATAAGAAACTTTTGTAAGAATTATTGATTAAGCTGAATTGTGTCCTTTTAAGAGCAATCAAAGATTTTGTCTTGAAGAATTGTGATAGTATTAGGGAAGCTTGGTCAGAACACATTAAAGAAATACGCACACATGTGAATAGGTATCGATATTGATATTTGTTAATCCAACAATATTGAATGAATGACAATATTGAATGTTTAGTTTCAAAATTATTGAAATTTATTTCAATTGAAATCACAATGAAAAATTTCAATTATAAACAGTTGTCTCTTTATTTTCTCCTTTCATTTGCCTCTGAAAGTCCACAAAATGAATGAAACATCAGAAATAAAATTTCAATGATTTTGATACAAAACTGCCAATATTGTCATTCAGTTTTCGTATGTATACATATATTTATATGTACAAGGTGTATCCATCAGCAAACCACCAAAACATTTAAAACAGCTTGCCAGTGAGACAATTTACCATACCAGTTGAATGTTACATAGCATTGACCTTGTCCATTTGTATTGAAAAAATAAAATTGCCTCATGCTATGTTGGTTGATTAGTTTCTGAGCTTTACGTCCCAGCGTGAATGTGTTTCAAGTCACTAGGCATTTCTTCCTCTAGATGAGCAATGAAGAGCTGACAAACAAACAAAATTTCTGGCGAAGCCCAGTGTTTGCTGAATTTAAATGATATATATGTGTGTGTGTATGTGCATGTTTGTATGTGCATGTATGTGTGTGTGTGAATAAATGTATCCATATACATATTCACATATATATATATGTGTGTATAGATATTGGTAAAATGACAATAGGAAGGTGCAGAGAAATTTAAGGGGAAAAAAAAGGTGTAACATTTTGAAAATTCTTATTATCATGTGGGCATGTTCTGATGCAATTTGATGGTTGCCAGCCACATTATCCGTAAAAATTTGCAGTGGTTACAGAGAAAAGTATATTCTGTTTACATTTTCAGATTTGAGGAATGAAGTGAGGAGATTTCTGTGTTGTAAGTTGTTTAGTAGGAGTGAGAGGAGAGTGAGTTTGTATCCGTGTGGATGAGAGTCTGATTTCGTCTGAAATAAGAAGGGTCTGTGGGAGGAGAGTTCAGAAAGTGTTTGTATCTGTGTCTACAGGTATCAGAATAGTATGAGATGTGAAGGGTCCATGAGAGGTGGGGTCAGGATGAAAATGATAAAATCTCAAGATGTAACACCCGTTTTTTTTCTTAAATTTCTCTTCATCTTCCAATTGTCATTTTACCATCATTCTGTTGAATCATCTCACATCCACACAACAAACATATATACATATATATATATATATATACAAATATATATATATATATATATATATATATATATATATATATATATATATATATACGTAAATTCAACTTACAAATATTATCAGTTCCATGCGAATGCTTGTAAGCTGAGAATTTTTGTGTCTCTTTTGTTATTCTCAGATAATTATTTATCAGTAAAAATCTTGATTTGGGATTTCTTAGTAATTTTCTTTGTTCCATCAATTAAAACATGAATAAGTCAGATTCAATGAATCCCTTATCTTTAAAACTCACTGCAATATTAGAAAAAGTTGAAGAGACCAACGATTCATTTTTTGTCAAACTCTTAGTATTGTTGAGTTACAATGACAATGATCACACCAAAATTCTGTGATGTCATGCAGGAATAAGGATAGAAAAACTGATGACAAATTCACTCTCCCAAATCAGATTGACTTGTTTTGCTAAAATTTGCTTATCCCATTTACTGGAATTGCTAATAAAGAATTTGCTATGGGATATGTTGTTTTGGAGTAATTTTGTATTGAGAAATGAATTTTATTTTGATAAACTTTTGGAATTTAATGAAGTAAGGGAGTTTGACCCTAGTATGGCCAAAATTTTTTCATAATGATTTCACTAAAAATTGTTGTTTGTAAAGCTGAGTATTGATGCATAAGTAAATGTGTATTTTTCTAGGCATATATGTTTGATGATGCCTTGCATCAAACTAAGCAGACTATATTTGATATTTACCAAATGTGGCTTGGCTTTGCACAAGGCCACTGTGGTGGGGCACCCAGTGAGGATTGTTCTTGTTACAATAGTAATGATCAGCCTTACAAGCTTGTTAATCACTATTGCACTGATTGTGAAATTGTTGAAATGTTCAGGGATTCCTCAAAATCCCTAAAAATTTCACAAAATCATAAGTTTCACAATATTACTTCAACATATATTTATATATATACATATATATAGAGAGAGAGAGGGAGAGAGAAAGAATGAGAGATTTCATAATGTTTATAATATGTTATTATTATTATGATTGTTATTATTTCTATCAAAAAAGATAGACTACATGCAAAAAGGAACTGCTTATCATAATTGCTGATTATGTTATCAAACAGTTGATGTTATCAAAATCACTTGGTCCCAAATACTTTGTTTAAAGAAATCACATAAGCAGCTTCCTCAATATATTCTTCGCTTAATGTTATCAGCCAACCCAAAGTGATCACAATGAGAGGGTTCTTTTGTATCTGTATATGTGAGCGTGTAGGATAATGTGGCTATTTAAAAAGCAATGAAATTCAATGAAAAAAGCAGAGGAAAATATGGAAGAAATAATGACAGTGATCTTTAATCTGATAATGTATGACATAATTAAATTATGCTGATGCTTTCCTTTATTTACAAACAAGTCTTGATATTTTCTGCTTGGATTGTCCTGTAAACTTTGTTGTTTGCTCGACTGCAATCCCCAAGTGCATGAACAGTTTTCAAATGAATCTAATTAGAGGCAAAAGGAAATGGCGAGTGTAA